>JAIFZK010000021.1:15457500-15470000 GCA_027481765.1 Tenualosa thibaudeaui | reverse complement strand
GAGAGAGAGAGAGAGAGAGAGAGAGGCTGATGGTTATCAGGCCACAATGAGCCCTTTCACATAAGTCAGGCAGGGCCAGAGGATTAGGGCTTCTGTAGAAGCGCTCTACACGGAGGGAATGGTGTGTGTGTGTGTGTGTGTGTGTGTGTGTGTGTGTGTGTGTGTGTGTGTGTGTGTGTGTGTGTGTGTGAGTGTATTGGGGAAGGGGGGGTAGTGCTCTGAGAAACGGACGTGCGGCCTGAGCGGAGATGAGGCCGCGAGTACCCGCTACACATGAGTCACCGCCCGAGAGGAGCGGAGAAACAATCACCCAGTCAAATCAAAACTGTAAATGTGTGTGTGTGTGTGTATTTGTGTGTGTGTGTGTGTGTGTGTGTAAAAAATCGTGCGTGTGTGTGTTTGTGAGACACACAAAACGACAGTCAAAGCTAAAGTGACAGGAGATGCTAATGAGTTAGAAGGAAAGTGTGAGCGAGAAGCTGTGTGAATCTATGTGCGTGTGTGTGTGTGTATATGTGTGTGTGTGTGTGTGTGTGTGCAAGCGAGAGAGAGAGAGAGAGAGTGAAGGCAGGATATGCAGAGAAGCTCGAGATAAGACTTAATGGAAACCCCTCCTTCCTCCACTTCTCAACACCCCCCCCCCTCTCTCTTTCATTCTCTTTCTCTTCCTCCCTCTCGCCACAGCCCAACCTGTTTGGTCGTCCTCGCTCACTTGTGCAATGAATAATTACTGGCACCCCCGTACTCTCCCCTCCTTGTTTTTCAAAGCGGCTGCTGAACAACCATTCTCTCTGAGAGGCGCCAGATCTATGGAGTGAAGGCTGACGCCAGTTACCAAGGCAAGGGAGAGACAGAAAGAGAAAGAGCGAGAGAAAGAGAGGGAGGGAGCGAGGGTGAAGCGATATAAAAAAAAATAGTGTTTGATTATTATAAAAATGGAGGGAGTGATAGAAAGCCAAAAAAGAGAAAAGAAAGGGGTGATTGAGAGCAAACAGTGGGAGTAGAGAAAGAGAGAGAGAGGGAGAGAGAGAGAGAAAGAAAAAAAGAAAAAAGAAAAAGAAAGAAAAAGAAAAAAGAGAGAGAAAAAAGGGAGGAGGAATTCATTCGAACGGGGTGGGGTTATATGAGTAGGGGAGGGTTATGGGAGAAGTTGGAGGAAGAAAGACAGAGAGAGAGAGACTGAGAGAGGGAGAGAGAGAGAAAGAGAGGGAGAGAGAGAGAGAGGGAGAGAGAGAGAGAGAGGCCCTCTAGGCCCCTGGGTCCTCCCCTGTGAAGTGAGCCGACACTGGGGAACAAGAGGGACCGGCTCCATGCAGAGGAGAGGTCAGAGGAGAGCGACCTGGGGCAGGGCGGTCGCATCTAACACACTCATGCATGTACGCACACACACACACATACGCACACACCCAAACATATAATTAGACACACACACACACACAAATATATATACACACACACAAAATATCCTCCTACACACACATTTACTGCTTGGGTCACCAAAAACAGACCACAGCCACATATGTCCTCTTCCATGAGGGTTGAGTAGAGCTGATGGCCAAGCGGCACACAGAAAATGAGTAATGGATTTATTGTCTCAGAGCATTTAATAGGCCAGCCGTTCATTCTAGCCAGCTCACACAGCCTCATTTCCATTTGAAACTTGATTGAGTTCATGAAATAAGCCAAGGGCCCACTAAACCTTACTGCAGGGGCAAAGGATATGAGTCAATATACATACACATACATACACTATAAGGCCATTCAAGTCAGATGGAGAGAGAAAGAGACAATATATGTGAGAAGGGAAATACGATCATGATCCCAAATTCATCTGGCTGATTTAACCCTGTGAATCAATAGATTTTCCAGTTTTAATTCTGGGCTCTGAGTGTGAGTGCATATCTGTGCTGTGTGTCAGATGGATTAATAAATATGTATTTGTTTATATAATTATGTTTGTGTGTAGGATGAGAGGTTTTATCATGTCTGTGTATTTGTGTGTCTAATCATGTGTGAGAGAGAGAGAGAAAGAGTGTGTGTGCGTGTATTTGTGGTGCTATGTTTTTTTAGGGCTGAGTGTGAGCATGAGTGTGTGAGTGAGTGTTGTATTGGTATTGGAGTGTGTGTGTGTGTGTGTGTGTGTATGTGTGTGTGTGTGTGTGTGTGTGTGTGTGTGTGTGTGACTGGCAGCTATGAATGGTGGAGTGGAAAAACAGCATGCGGATTAGTGGGAGCAGGATTTGGATCTCCTGTGGTGTTAGCATCAGACCGACTGCTGTGTGTCACCCCTATGCTGGGGGTCCCTGGGCATAAGAGAGAAACAAACACAAACACACACACACACGGACAGAAAGACAGAGAGAGAGAGAGAGAACGACAGAGAGAGAGAGAGAATTTGCAATGGAGTTAAAGAAATACCGAGAGGGAGAGATATGATGAGTGGTAGAGAGGGGTAGGGAATAAGACTGAGATAGAGATAAAAAGCTAAAAGAGACAGAGCAAAAAAGTGAGAGAGAGAGAAAGAGAGAGGGGAAGGTCTGGCTGTCTGTGCTGAGTTGTGTCACGGCCCAGGGAGCCAAGGGGCAGAAGCAGTGAACAGGAGAGTGAGGGCGGGAGCAGGGGTTAAGCTCCGCTCTGCACATATGGAAACAATGGAGCCAACAGCTGTCACCAAATGTGTGTGTGTGTGTGTGTATGCACGCGTGTGTTTGTGTGTCTGTGTGTGTGTGTAGGAAAGGGAGGAGGGGTTGTGACATTTGCGTGTGTGTCTGAGTGTGTGCATGTGTACATGGGTGTGCGTGCCATGTGAGCGAACAGCCCCTTGTGCTGGAGATCAAAACCCAACCCAAGCATGAGTGTTTCACATTAGCAGTGTGTGTGTGTGTGTGTATGTGCGTGTGTCTGTGTTTGAGTGTATGTGCGTGTCTGAGTATGTGTTTCCATGTGTATATGTGGGGGGGGGGTTAAGAAGTCTGAAAGTGGAAGCAAGTTATGGGGGTTTTAGTATATGGTGGGGGGGGACCAAGAGCACTGTAAAGTAATTCAGAGGATGGCTGCCTGTCAGCCCTGAAATGACTCAGAAAATGATCCTGCCACCCCTATCACTGATGAGAGTCTGACTGAAGGTGTATCCTTGCTGTATAAACAGAACCGTGACAAACGCTTCACACACTTCATACCGCTAAACTTCTCAAATCAAAGAGAAAAGGGACAGAGAGAAATAGGAACATACAGAGCAAGAAAGAGAGACACAATGAGAGAGAATAACAGAGAAGAGATACAGAGAGAGAGAGGGTGAGAGACAGAGAGAAATAGGAACATACAGAGCAAGAAAGAGAGACACAATGAGAGAGAATAACAGAAAAGAGATACAGAGAGAGAGAGGGTGAGAGATATTGGGACAGGGAGAGAATGACAGAAACAGAGAGAAAGATAGAGAGAGAGGTAACAGCAACAGGAGCATGCAAGAGAGAAAAAGGGAGAGAGAGAGAGACTGTCTGGTGAGTAGTAGTTGGGGGGGGGGGCAGGAACATACAAGAGAGAGAGAAAGGGAGAAAGGGAGAGAGAAAGAGAGACTGTCTGGTGAGCAGTAGTTGAGCACAGTTGAGAAAGGGATAAAAGCATAGAAGAGAGATAGAGAGTGTTTGTATGCAAGCATATGTTTGTGCTGGTGAAGGAAACAGATAGAGAGAGAGAGAGAGAGAGAGAGAGAGAGAGAAAGAGAGAAAGCAAGGGATTACAGGCTTCACATGCGAGTCTATCCAATTGAAACAACAAATCAAAAATTTGAATGCTGAGAGTAGACAAGTGCACCTTAGAAACAACATGCTCAAAAAAAACATTAAGTGGCCCATGAAAAAGGCAAGCTTCACAAGCCCACTTTCAAGAGGCAAGTAAAACACACACACACAAACACACACACAGACAGCAAGCTTTGCAGGCTCACTTTCTTGAGACCAGAAGAAGGCAGAGATGCTAATTGTACTAAGGGTTGGATGATTGTGTGTTTCATAAAAGCCAAGTATTCACACACACACACACACACACACACACACACACACATAGAAGGTCAGCGCTGGACAAATCAAATACCTAAAAAAAAAACCTGACGAAACTTTTTTGTCTTTTGTCTTTTGACAATGAACGAAGAGGTGTCTCAGGTGTTAAAAACCAGAGCACAGTACTTGATGGGTGCCCAGTGGGGACAAACAACACAAAGCATCGGCTTGCACGTGAGAGCAGCCAAGCGCGGCAGGCAGCAGCCAGGGCAAACAGCTCTCTCATACACTGATTAGAAAATGCATAATTCATTGCCAATCCGGCCAACTGAACGGTCTACTGAGACAGAAAACAGAAGAAGGGGTCTGCTTGGTTGTCTGTCATTACGTGATGGAGGCAGAGCAAAGGTTGTGTGTGTGTGTGTGTGTGTGTGTGTTGGGGAGGGGGGATTGCTCTGGGAGTTCCCGGTCACTCCTCAGGGATGTTGGGTGAAGTGGAGGTGGAGGGTTTGGCGAGTGGGGGGGGGGGGGTTGTTGCAGGGGGGAGGGAGAGAGAGGTCACCCTCTGGGAGACGTTGCCCCCTGCAATTGACCCGCGTCTCTCCGCCGACGTCCGGCTACACACACGCCGCGCCGGTGGAGCTAATCGCTTAGTTACCCTTCGGCCTGTCAATCAAACTCCCACCGGCTGGGTGGGAGGGTAAGTGCAGTGGGTGGGGGGAGGGAGGGGGACTGGGTTTTTTGTGAGCGCGCACAGAGCCATTAATATTCACAAGCAGTAAAGGGGGGGCAGGCTGGGGAGGTTGAGGGGGAACGAGTCGACAGCTCCAGAAGGGGGGTAGGTGTGTGAGGGGAAGTGAGTGCTGAGGCTCGCCCCCCCGCCCCCACCCCCCACCCGTTCCACCCCCGCCTAAGCTATTAGTCACCTCCTGACAGGCGCTACACAGTCGCACGCCGGCATCTGCACACTGACACACGCACACACATGCTCACACACGCACACATATGCACACATATGCACGCACACACGCACTCGCTCATGGGAACAGCGCACAGTGACACACATGCATAGACACATGATACTGACACCCACCCACACACACACGCACACATACAGAACACGAAACCAAACGGAGCTGAATTGGAAAGCAGGGAGCATGGACATGCACAAACACAGATACATATGATGTATAAACAAACAGGCTGCCAAGAAAGCACTTTAGACAGCAGAGATACCGGGACTCATATTCAAACAAACATATGATCAGAAAACAAAACAGGTTGTGCAAAATGTACCTGTTGGAGTATCTTCACATATCAACTTTGTCATTGACAAAGACAAGCCTAGACATACATAAAACATAGGAACCCTAAAAATATACATTATAAGCTATATATTCTTCTGCACAACTCAAGCTAAAATTGGATCAAGAGGCCCACAGAGGACACCAATTTAATGGAACAAAATAACCTCAGACACTCCATCAACAGCCACTAGACCAGAACTTTCCGACAAACATCCACACACTCAATTACACACACACATACACACACACACAAGCATACGGCAACGCAGCGGGAGAAATTATGACATCAGTGGCACGGCAGGCCCTCTGGCAGTGGGCAGTTAGGCTCCGTGCTGGTGGTGGTATGAGGAAACACCACGACTCACTGATAGACAACGACAAGCCTCCTCCGCTGAAACCAATGAGTCCCACTGGCTGACTCTTAGCAGAGCTGAACCAGTCTGGGTGCTGTGTGTATGCACGTGTGTAGGCTTATGTGTGTGAGAGTGTGTATATGAATGTGTATGTATGTGTGTGTTTTTGTTTATGTGTAAGTATTTTTGTGCATATGTGTGTGTGTGTCTGCGTTTACACACTTGCTTGTGAGTGTGTGTGTGTGTGTGTGTGTGTGGTGGGAGATAGAGAGAAGCAGACAGACTGATACACACAGACACAGGGCTGAGAATAGAAAGCCAGAGGGAAATCTGGAAACATACTCATCATCTTTGGCAGAATACGACACAGTCAACCCACAGAAACATTATGTACAAAGGTGACTATTCGGACAGCACATTTCATCCGTTGATGTATCCAAATTCCAGATTTTAGACACTGAACAACAAATGTAATGTTTTTGTTGTTTTGTTTAGTTTGCAACAATAACATATGTTCCTGCCCAATCACAATCGTTGACCATCAATCTGTCAAGTATGCTCACTGGATTTGATCATTCGTGCATTTGTATCCCTGGATAGACAAGCACAATGCCTTATCCTTAGTGGGGATTTGGGGCTTACCCTTAACATCACAAAAAAATCCCCAAATCTCCTGTAGGATAATCCAACACACAATTGAATTCTGCATAAAAAGTGATAGCGGGAAATGATAACAGAATGACATGGAACTGAGGAACAGAAAACACAACAAGCATGAAAAATATGTCCATGTAGATTCCACGGTTGTCTGCCTGAATGAAATGAGATTTTTTTTTCTTCCATTAAAGTTCTTGAGTGGGGAGGAAACTCGGCCCAGAATTTATAGAAGCACAAAATGCAGAACTTGAGATCAGAAGTACAGGAACGGTAAGCGAGAGCACAAGACAAGGTAAAACGTTCTGGGAAAGCGGTTGTCATATATTGGAGGTTGTTCTCACTTCAAAAGTAAGGCAGTGTGAGAATGACATACAGTGACAATGTGAGATAATGACAATCAAATACAGAATTTATGTGAAAGGGCAGAATAGAAAAGAAAAGAAAGGAACAGAACAGAAAAGGAAAAGAAAAGAAAAAGGGCACTGATGGCTGCAGTGTCTGCTGAAGTTAAATGATAAAATGATTACTCATCAACTCATCAGGGACACCACTAGAAATTTTGGGCCCTATGGCAGAAAATGATGTTGCCCCCACCCCAAAACAGAAAAAAATGATTATAATATTAAACTGTTCTCAGTGCAGGCCCTAAGGCCTCTCAAGTGAGGATAGATCATCATTTAGCTGCTTGCAAACCATTCCCTCAGAGCACAATTACTTTGATTTATGCATAAAAAGCCTCTGCATTGAAAGGGATAGTCAAGGATAAAGCGTTCACTGAAAATGTGTGCAGTCACATTGTGGTAGGTATATGTTGTGTGAAATCTTACAAAATAGCAATCATTCCATCAAGGTATTTATAGATTTGTAAGGAACGACAAGAAACAATGCTATATTCCTTTTCTTACCACAAAGATGTCTTTCAGTAAGAATTTGGCATACCACTGGTTTTTGAGGAATACTGATAATTGGATATTTTAAACAGACCTAACAAAAAGATTCTGAGGGGAAGGGGCTGAAAAGGAAAACTGAGCCATATTTAAAACTCACAGCACACAGGGGGCAGCCACAGCTATGTTCTCTCTTCATTCCCAAAGGACGGATGTGCCAGGGTATTTGTTATTGCTCTGCTACATACACTCTCCAACACTGACCGTAGACTATCCATCCAGCTACGGGCCTTCATAATGCAAGGCTATCAGGTTGCGGCTCCAAAAGAATGCGTGGCTCAACTGAGCAATAGACATCACTGTGACACCTGGCTAGGCTACCGTGGTTACGTAAATAAACAGCAGGTGATGAAACAGAACAAGAATTCCAGTGTTTGTTTTCAGCGACTCATCTTTTTCCAGACTCATGTGCGGACTGTTGAAACTATGCCTCATATTTCTTGAGCCAGCACTGTGTGTGTGTGTGTGTGTGTGTGTGTGTGTGTGTGTCAATGAAAAGCAGGAAGAAAGAATGAAAGAATACTGTCTGGCAACATTCTGTTTGAGTTTAATGTAAAGTTATTCACTGTTAATCTGTCTTTATAAATGTTTTACAGACAAATTGCACATATGTGCCAAATATACTACGCTTTTCTTTTGTGTATACATGGATGTATTTATTGTGCTGCATGTGTCTATGTATAAATTGGTGAACCTTTTTGTCTGTGCATAAAAGTGTGTCTGATTGTGTCGGTGTCTGCTGTTTGTGTGTGTGTGTGTGTGTGTATGTATGTATGTATGTATTTCAGTATATCTGTGTGTGTTTGTGTGTGTGTGGGTTGCGAGCACTGTGGTGGGCCCAGCTGTTTGTGCGGGCCCTCAGGGATGTGTTGCTCTGAGTGCACAGTGATCAGCTGAGAAGGCCACACACACACACACACACAGCCTCCCTACTGCGCAGCCATCGAGGCGGTGTCACAGTAGTGCGATTGACGGCTGCGATAACCGATGTGGCAGGCTGTGAACACTGCCAACGTGCGTCACAGCTCCATGGAAGCACACACACATGTACATACACACACACACACTGACACAAGGAAGGAGAGGGGGAATGGACACAGAGAGCGAATGAGTGAGAGAGAGTATGAGAGAGAATGAAAGAATGAGCGAAAAACAGAGAGGTAGTTAGCGGAGGAGAGAGAGTGCAGCGAATGAAAGAAGAGGAGAGAGTCAGAAAGAAAAGGGAAAGGGGGTGGGTGAGTGGAGTAGAGAGAGGAAGTGCCAGCCTGTGTGCTCGTGAGAGAAAGAGAGAGAGAGAGTAAGAGGTAAGGGGAGAGGAGGGAGAGAAACAGAATGAGAGATAGACCTGGGAGAGCAGGAGCAAGAAAAACAGTGTGGGGACAGTTAGTGAAGGAGGGTAGAAGGAGACAGCAAGCGCATGCAAGAAAGAGAGAGAGAAAGAAAGAGAGAAAACAAGAGAGACAGAGAGCTAGAAAGGAAGGAGGAGGGAGAGCGGGGGAAGTTAAGAGAGCAGGAGCTGGTGTGGGGGTGGGGGAGCAAGAGAAAAAAGAGAGAGATACCACTGCAGGCAACGGTTTCAGACAGACCGAGCTAAGGAGGGTTTGAGTGTGTGTGTGTGTTAGTGTTTAGGAAGGAAAGGCTCTGTGTATGGGGAAGAATAGGGACTGTCTGTTTGTGCTTGCGTGTTTGTATTTAAATGGTTAAAGGGGAGTTTCCCCACTGTGTGTGTGTGTCTGTTTGTGGGGGGGCACTGAATGGGTGGGCATATGTCTAAAAGGAGTTGCCTCAGCATCTGAATGTGTGTGTGTGTGTGTGTGTGTGTGTGTGTGTGCATGTGTGTGAAGGTTATCTGCTTTTCACCTGATGGTGGGGGCGGAAGACTTTTTCCCCTGAGCCAGTGACGGCACATTTCCTGTCTGCATTTGTCACATCAGGGTTCATACAATCTCTCTCTCACACACACACACAAACACACTCACACACAGCAACTAAAACTGAAAACTTTCAGTGACATTTAATTTCTAAGATAAAACAAATGCACAGAAAAATACATATTTCTCTTTGTCAAACACATGAACTCTGTCTCTCTTTCTCCCTGTCAAACACACACACAAACACAATGCAAAACTTTTACCAATTAAGGCATCCTATATATATATATTTTTTATATATAGTTTGTTTGTTATTGTGCTAATGTACATTTATAAGCTATGAAAAGGGTACAAGATGAAATACACTAGGTGTTGACCGTCATCCATTACCAAGCCAAATGAAAGTGTAGACTGCAATTCGCTTATTTGTTATTTGTATTTCTTATGTTGCTCGCTTCCATAAAAAGAAGTAAAATGTACACATATTACATATCTCACTGCGGCAGTGTAGTCCCAGATCTGTGTCCGCCGCGATTTAGGCATGTATTTGTATGTGAGGAATGTTGCTTACTCGCGCGTGTGCGGCGTCATGTGCCTCCGAAGTTACAAAGGTCACAGTGTCCTGTTCATTGCCAGCATCGCGACAGGGTTTCATGCACCGCCACCACCTCTCAAGGTCCCGGCGAGCTCTGTCCGCTGGGAAAATGAGATAATCAATTAGAGCCCCTTTGCCGCTGACGTTCTTTAATAACTGCGGTCGTAAAAGGAGGCATTAGATCCCAATCTATCAAAGCTGTCCATCCCCTCGGCTCGGCTTTGTGGCAGGCCCCCTCGTGCAGCCTGACGCTCATAATGGCGGGATTTGCGGAGGTCTGACCGCACGAGCAAAGCTTCGCTCCAAACGCTCATCTTCCGCTCTCATTTTTTTAAAAAAACGGCTGAGACGCCTAATACCCCCTAATTTGCTGGCTGGGAGCGAAAACAGAAGAGGGGGGAGTTGGAGGGGGCGGTATCGGCGGAGCGCAGAGTGACGGAGGTTGAAAGATAGGGAGAGGCAGGAGAGCAGAGATAGCAAGGGAAGAGAAGAGGGGGAAAAGGGAAAATGAGATGGAGGGTGCAGTGGGGAAGGGGAATGTGGGAGGGGAGAAGAGGGGGTGTTTCGCTTCGTCCGCAGAGGAGAAAGAGAGCGAGAAGGATCGAGACTTTGCTCGTCCCTCACCCCTGTCGGCGCATTACCGATGCATCAGACATCCCTGTCCTCCACTACTGTATAGGACGGCTTTCTTCTAAGAGTCTGCTTTGTATTTCAGAAACAAGTCGTGCGCTGTTTTCAGAGTTTCATTTTTTCCGCAAGCATAGGCCTTGAACTGGATATGTATTTCATAAACCTATAGGTATTAATCAAAGAGCCATCTTCGACCCTTTAAAGTAACTTCTGGTGAGTGACCACGATAGCTCTGGCGTAGGGTACAACTTTGCCCTTTTGCGTGAAACTAGGCTATACAGAACAACTCTCAAAAAGTGCCCTCCTAGCCGAGACCCCACGTGCAGCTCGCATTCCGCGCATTTCGATCTGCTCGTGTCCCTTGCTTTGCCCGCGGGGGAGCAGGAAAATGTGACCTGGTTCTGATGAATACATCAGTGACATCACTGCCTGGCAACCAAATCACAAATGTCAAGATTCAACGCTAGTAATCTGGCGGCTCTTTAGATAACAGTTGACGGTGGACTGCTTGCGCACGTGTTAAACTATGCTATACACAAGGACAGTATAGGCAGACAGCCGGAGAAACGACTTGCAAAACGGATGGCTGTCATATAGTCCTAACACCAGGCCCATTGTATTCCAATAGCAGGTTTGCTGGATGCTTGCGTTGATTACGTATTTTGAGGGATTGATATTTAATACGATTGCTAATTAATCAATCGTATGGCAAAAGTATGTGAGCGTTGGCCGCTTGATAGAAGGTTCATCTAATGAGCCTACAGCAGACGGAGGTTTCTCACCTCTGCTCCAAATAATGCGAGGAATCTGAGACGTATGAAAGGCCGAGCTGGACATAATGTAGTGGGTCAGCGGCAGTAGGGCAAATGTTGCGCTGTTATTGCATAGAAGGCCTCAGGGGAAGAGCAGTCCAATGAGACTTTCTAGTTGCTTTTTACAAAGATTTCCCGGTGAACACCAAAACACTCTCATGCACTCAGCTACTCGGCGTGGTCTCCCCAAATAACCATTTGCCTATTTGACTGCATCAACACAATGAATCTTGGGTGGCTTCCATTCTGCAAATACGTGTCAGTCACAGGTTAGGGAAGAGGTGTACCGTCCTCTCTCTGTTCCAGTCATACGCAGTTTGGTGCCATACTACGTTAAATAAACGCGGTGAAGCAAAGGTATACAGGGTGAGAGCTTTTTGACTGCCTCCCAGCCAGCCTCCCCTCTCACGGGAAAAAAACCGGGGCCAATTACAAGAGCTGCCGCGTGACCTTTAATATGCATATCATCCGCGGCAAAATTGTGTCCGCCCGTGATGAACGGCAACCAGGGACGCGGCGAGCGGAAGAAGAGGAAGCCTGCGATAATGGTGTGTCGATCGTTAGTGTCTCATTAGAGCGCGTGGTATTGGAGGTATTAAGCTGCAGTTAAGCGTGCCCCCTCCCCTCCCCCTTCACTTCTCGCTCACTCTCTCGCGACAGCAGAGCCGTGGTAGGGATGAGAAAGACAGAAGGGGAGAGAGAGAGAGACTGCCTCGGCAGCAGCAACCAGAATCCTTGGACACGGTGATATTAGTATTCGTAGACAGCGCTCCCCCTCCGTGCCTGAATTAATTTTCCAGCGTGTGTGTGTGTGAGCGCGCTGGCGCGCGTTTGTGTGTGTGTGATGGATAGAGGGCGGAGGGAGGGAGAGAGCTCGGCTGTAGTAGGCCTGCTGAATGTTCCGCGCCATGATGCGGTAGCCTTCAAAATGCTCTCAAATTTCTGTACTTGAAGTACAACGTATTTAACAAGACTCCAATTCAACCAACATTTATTTTAGGTTTTAGCCTACCCATTGGAAGAAAATACCGCTAAAACAATCCCATTCCACTCACGATTCTTTTATAAATCCCTCCTAAAACATTTGCATTCACAATGCTGCCTCTGTTTTCCTGTTTTCCCCTGCCTTTGATATATGCAGTGCCTGAGTCAGCGGACCTCTGCAGGGCCGAGTGCTTTTATTGCACTCTCCCTGTCTCCGGTGTGGGAAGCCCACTGGACTGGGAATTACTCATTTCGCTGACGAGAGAGCGAGGAGGAGCGGGATTGTGTGGCGCACCGGGCCTTGGTGCTGTCGGGGCTGTGTGGTGATTGAAGACCTCCGCCGGAT
>JAIFZK010000021.1:15450000-15452500 GCA_027481765.1 Tenualosa thibaudeaui | reverse complement strand
CACTGCACGCAGGGTTCGCCAGAGTGATCCCACTTGTTTATTTATGTATCTATCCATCCATCCATCCTTCCACCCATCCATTTATCTATCGCTTTGCCAAACTGAAACAAGCTCGATATAGCTATTGATTGCAGGATGCGCCCGACACGCCATGCTTCCTGGCAGCGACAGCACCAGAGGGCTTTCAGAGAGGGAGAGAGAGAGAGAGAGAGAGGAGGGAGGGAGGGAGGAGAGATGCATTTTCTGCTCTTTTCTTTTCTGCTGTGGCTGTGGTCTGCCTCCGCTGACTGCTTCAAGTAAAAGGCTGGTCTGAGTATGAGTAGAGGGGAAGAAAATGAGAGAGAGTGAGAGAAAGAGAGAATGAGCAGAGGGAGGAAGAGAGAGAGGTAGAGAAAGAGTGAGGCGGAGATACACATACACTGTGACAGGAAGAAAAGAAAAGGAAATAGAGAACAAAAGAATGAAAAAAAGTGATAGAGAAAGATTGAGGGAGATAGAGAGACTAGCAATCGAGAGAAGCTCGACATGCTGAGAGCAGATAGGGAGAGGGGTGTTTGTGTGTGTGTGTGAGAGAGAGAGGCCCTGGAAACCATGAAGAAGACAGAGATGGGGAGATACACACACACACACTGAGATCGAGGGTCAAAGATGAGTCAGAGACAGTCAGAGTGAAACACACATACACTTCAGCTGAAGAGGAAGAATGGAGTAACAAACACACACACACACACACACACACATACACACGCTTAGATTGAAGAGGACAGGAAAAATTAGGTGAAACACACACACTTTCACTGAAGAAGAGAGGAAGTGAAGTGAAACACACACACATACACACTACTATTATAGAGGAGAGGAAGGACTGAAGATAAGCTGAGGAGTAGGAGGAGAGATTGTGTGTGTGTGTGTGTGTGTGTGTTTGTGGGTATGTGTGTGTGTGTGCGTGCGTGTGTGTGCGTGTGTGTGGGGGGAGGGGGGGAGGTGCATCTGGTATAATTTAGTTAGTGAAAGACAGACAGTGAGATTAGGTGAGTGGGTGATACAGAGAGTGAGTGAATGAATGAATGAATGAACTGAGTGAGCGTGAATGAGTGAATTAGTAAATGAGTGAGCAGAGTGTTTTAGTGAGCGAGTGAGTGAGTGAGTTAGGGAGTGTGTCAGTGAACAAATAAATAAATGAGAGAACAAGAGCAAAGAGAGAGAGAAAGAGAGAGAGAGAGAGGGAGAGACACACCCCTGCCATGCACCAGTGGTTGGGGTTGCATTAGGACATTGCCTGTATGGCATTAACCTGGCAAGCCTGCTCTGCCCCTGCTAAGCCTTCCTCTCTCTTAGCTCTTAGCCCCTGCTTCACCACCCCCACCACCCCCCCCAACACACATACACACACACATACACGCACATGCACACTCACATGCACACACGTGCACACACAAAACAACACACGATCAGATATATATACACATACACACACACACACACACACACACACATCGTCAGCTATACACACAGACACACACATGCCCCTGGTGACAGCGGCTATCCCACTCTCACTGAGGCATGGCTGCTGGCCTCTATCGATCCTCCTCCAGCATAGAGAGAGAGAGCATGATGAACAGATGAATAGAGCAAAAGAAAGGAAAAAAGGGTGAGCAAATGCAAGGGAGAGAATAGAGAGAGAGAGAGAGAGAAAGAGAGAGCATAATGATAAGATGAACAGCACAGAAGAAAAAAGAAAGAGAGCGAACAAGAGAAAGAGAGAGAAAGCATGAGAGAGAGAGAGAGACAAAGACATACCACTTGCCCCCTCCTCCCCCTCTCCCCATCATGTTAACTCACCTCAGCTAATCTTCCCCTTTCAAAAAAACAATGCTTCAATAACGAGTACTCAACCGCCAGGGCTCCTTTTGAACCCCAGCCTCATCGATCCAGCTGGACCCCCATCCTCGTCTCCTCACTCCTCCTCTCTGACCTCCAGCACCCCCCACTCCCACCCTCACTCTGACCCGCCTCCCCCCACTCTCGTCTGGCTTTCCTGCAGTCCACCCTGGGAGCTGGCTCAGGTCAGAGCTGGATTGATTAGTGGACCACTCTACTGAATGTTGGCAGGGGCTGGATATGTGTGTGTGTGTGTGTGTGTGTGTGTGTGGTGGGCTAATCCCAGTTCCACCCAGGGGGCTCGGCGCCGACTGAACAAGGCGAGGGTAGGCCGCCGGCGTGAGCTTAGCCAAGCGTGGGATGACACGCGTCTTTGCTCTCTCCCTCTCTCTCACTTTATCTCCCTCTGTCGCTCAATCCGTCTTTTTATTTATTTCTTTTTTTCCCTCTCAAGCGCTGTCTGAACTGAAGTCTGTTATACTTTCATTCTCTACCTCCCTTACCGTTTCATTCTCTGTCCCTCTCTCTCTCTCTCTCTCTCTCTCTCTGTCAATTTCTTTCTCACTTTCTTCTCCCTATCTTGGCATCACTCCATGCATTTGCTCTTTGTGTGCCCCTC
>JAIFZK010000021.1:15440000-15442500 GCA_027481765.1 Tenualosa thibaudeaui | reverse complement strand
TCCTCTATCTCTTCCTCAAAGCCTTTCTCTCTCTCTCTCTTTAACACTCTCACATGCTCTAACACTTCACAAGCTCTTTTTAAAAATCTCTGTATCTTTCTCTCCGCTCTCTCTCTTCTCTGCACTTGTTCCATTTCCCAGTAGATCTGGAGACATCTCCCACTCCTCCACTAGAATGGCTTTGTTGAACACTCCTTCCTGCTTTTTGATTCCTCCTCCTTCACACGCATAGGCACACAGACATACACACACACACACACACACACACACACACACACACACACACACACACACACACACACACACACACACACACAGATACACACACACACACACACACACACACACAGACACACACACACACACAAATATACTTATATGGACACACACAAATATACATACAAATATACATGCCACCCCCAACCTCACATTCACATTACTATACACACACATACACCAGCCATTTTCTGCTCCACTCTCTTTCCATTGAGTTTTCTGTGCAATCCTTCTTTCACACCTCCTCATCTCGATCCACTCTGTCTATCACCACTATTACTCCTCTAATGAGGCTCTAATCCTCTCTCTCTCTCTCTCTCTGTGTGTGTGTCTGTCTGTGTGTGTGTGTGTGTGTGTGTCACATCTCCCATTGGCTTCCCTGGCCGTCCACATCCCTCATAGGAAGACTGCTGTGGATAACAACCAGGGTGTACTGTAACAGTCAGTCCAGACCATAGTTTACATGGGCAGCGGCAGCGTAACGCTTCATGAATTCCGGCTAGCATGCTAGTAGCCTGAAAATTGTGGGTTTGAACCCGGCTGCCACTGTTGTGCCCTTGAGCAAGGCACTTAAGCCTGGGTTGCTCTGGAGGAGTAATTGATGGTTGACAAACAGTCCAAAGTCTCTTTGGATAAAAGTATTTGCTATATGCTAAATGCATGAATGTAAATAAATGACTGAAGGAACCAATAAAAGGAGCCGGTCAACATCAATCAATCATAAGGGTACCATAGTAAAGTTGCAGAATATGAAGAAAGTAGAGTTCAAACAACAACAAACATTACATGTAAATAGGAAACAACAATAGTAGCAAATAGAAAAGAGATACTCTATGCTGTGTGTACATGTGTGTGAGAAAGAGTGTGTATGTGAATATCTGCTACTGTGTCTTTGTGAGCATGCTCGTAGTCATGTGTCTTTGTGAGCGTGTGTGCATGCTCGTAGTCATGTGTCTTTGTGAGCATGTGTGCATGCTCGTAGTCATGTGTCTTTGTGAGCGTGTGTGCATGCTCGTAGTCATGTGTCTTTGTGAGCATGTGTGCATGCTCGTAGTCATGTGTCTTTGTGAGCATGTGTGCATGCTCGTAGTCATGTGTCTTTGTGAGCATGTGTGCATGCTCGTAGTCATGTGTCTTTGTGAGCATGTGTGCATGCTCGTAGTCATGTGTCTAATGAAGGCTCACTTTTGTGTAGGAGGTGTTGAATGTTACATTTTACATTTAGCAGATGCTTTTATCCAAAGTGACTCGCATTTTGTCAACTATCAATTGCCAGTCTCCCCTAGAGCAAGTTAGGGTTAAGTGCCTTGCTCAGGGGCACAACGGTGGCAACAGGGATTCAAACCCACAACGATTCAGGCTATCTTGTACGCTACCCAGGTTCCTTAACCGCTACGCTACCACCACACCTATTGTATTGTTGTGGATGAATTCGATGGTACCGATATATCTGTGTGGGAGAGACATGCCACTTGCCTGTAAGCATGGCAGCAAATCTGTGTGAAAATAACATCTAAAGTACAACCACAGACAGTAACACAGACACATTCATTGGTTGTGAATCATATAAAGCCCACCCCATGTCTGGATAAGCAGTTGTGATTCGTTCCTAGGGTTTTTGGTGATTCGGAAATGGGTTGCAATGGGTTGCAATGAGAAAAAGGAGAGATGGGAAGAGGGCAAGACGAAGGTTGGCGTGTGTGTGTGTGTGTGTGCGTGTGTGTGTGTATGTGCGTGTGTGTGTGTGTGTGTGTGTGTGTTTGTGTTCGTGTTTGTGTTTGTGTGTGCATTTGTGAGTGTCTGTGTTTGTGTGTGTGTGTGTGTATATGTGTGTTTGTGTGTGTGTGTGTGTGCATGTGTGTGTGTGTCTGTGTGTGCATTTGTGAGTGTCTGTGTTTGTGTGTGTGTGTGTGTATATGTGTGTTTGTGTGTGTGTGTGTGTGTGCATGTGTGTGTGTGTCTGTGTGTGCATTTGTGAGTGTGTGTGTGTGTGGAGGGGGAATGTTCTTCTGCATATGCTTCTGCTCAAATAGACTGTTCTTACTGAGGTTTAAATTGGCTGATTCATGAGGAGTCTCTATTTGTCAGGGTTGGCAAAGAGGGCTGACACAGCGGGTGCCATTCTCCCCTAACACACACACACACACACACACACACACACACACACACACACACACACACCAATCAATCTAGTTTATGTAACCAACAGCAGTCTATACCTCCC
>JAIFZK010000021.1:15415000-15425000 GCA_027481765.1 Tenualosa thibaudeaui | reverse complement strand
ACATTTTCCAAACAGTAAACAAGACAAGATCACAAGATAAAAAGATCATAAGACAAAAACACAAGGATGTCACAAGCAGCAAAAAATCCTGTATGATGTGTTTTGATAGTGAAGAATGATGTGAAAAAAATGTTAGCTCTGACTTCAAAATATAGCATTTGTTTTCCTTCAGGAAGCCTTTACCATTTAGATTTGCACCTCAGTAATTTCTTGAATTGAAGACAGTTGCAGGGTCAGTTTCAACAAGTACTCCAAACAACAATATCTCAGCACATATTAATGTGCAAAGGAATGTGTTAAATAATAATAGTGTAAAATATATATACAAAAACAGCAGCAAGAGTCTTTTCCAAAAAAAGAATGTGTTGTAGTAGTGCAATAGATATGTTGTAGTAGTGCAATAGATGTGTTGTAGTAGTGCAATAGATATGTTGTAATAGTGCAGTAGATGTGCTATAGTAGTGTAATAGATGTGTCATAGTAGTGCAATAGATGTGCAAAAAAAGCTGTACACAAAAACAAAAGCAGCAGCACAGAGCCCAGAGTGTTTTGGGGGGCAGAGAGGAGGGTGTGGGAGAGAGGGGAGAGAGTTCAGTTTCCTGACAGCTTGGTGGATAAAGCTGTTTGCAAGTCTGGTGGAGTGGGCATACATGCTTCTATATCTCCTTCTAGAGGGCAAGAGCTGAAGAGATTGTGTGCGGGGTGGCTGGCATCACTCACAATTGTGGCCACTTTTTAGGTGAGCTGGGTGATGTATGTGTCTAGGAGGGAGGGGAGTGGGGCATCAATGATCTCTCCAACTCACTATGCACTTGTAGTCAGTGCAGCAGTGCAGTGCATGCTCTCAATGGCGTCTCTGTAGAAAGAGCCCATGATGGGTGAGGAGGCTTTTGCACACTTGAGTTTGCAGAAGTAGGGGCGCTGCTGTGCTTTCTTCTCCAGTGATGCAGTGTTGGTGGTCCAGGAGAGGTCCGCGCTGATGTGCACCTCCAGGAATTTGGTGCTGCTCACCCTCTCCACAGCAGTGGTGGGTGTTGTGTGACCTCTCTCCGTAAGTTAACAACAATCTTCTTGGTCTTGCTGACATTCAGCAGGAGGTTGTTATCTCTGCATCATGTAGTCAGAAAGTCAACTTCCTTCCTGTAGTGGGTCTTGTTGATCTTGGTGACCAACCAGAGTTCTGTCATTCGCAAACTTCACCATGTGATTGGTGTTGTTGGTTGGTGTGTGTGTGTGTGTGTGGGGGGGGGGGGGGGGGGATGTGAAGACATCCTTAAGCTTAAGAAATTATTTTAATCATGTAACAAGAAAGCTTGTGAGTACATGTATTGGCCTGTAACAAGAACGTTTGTGAGTTATCCCAGTGAAATAAAACATTTTCACTTTGCCTGTTGTGGCTTGACTGAACAGACAGTCATTATCCAAGGTCATTTGTAACATGGCAGAGCCCCAACTGCAAAGTGGATTTCACCACACTAATAAAATCTGAAAAAAAAAATATATTCAGTCTAATAACCTTTTTTTTCCCTAAAATGCTGCAAAAATACTATGCAGCAACCTTTTGAAGGTCCTTATAAATAAGAAATGTCAAGGATTCACCTAGAGGAAAAATGCTTCTTACAACTCTTTTATTTTTATGTTTCAAATCAGATCTTAAATCGTAAAGTCCAGTCGTGTCTACAGGAATTTTACAAGAAACAACTCAGAAGTCTGTAAGATCTGCCCAATATTTTGTAATTAATATCATTATTATCATTAATATTATTATTGTAATTAATTATCATTAATATAAACTCCCAAGAAATAGTCTAGTGTTCAGTTCAAACCAAAGAATAGGAACCAGCGATGATCATTTTCAAAGAGTTATGTTGACTGATAAGGTAATAAACGCAAATTCATTCAATAGATTTTGATTTCATTCAGTGTTGGTTTCGTCTGACATTGGCTCGCCATTTTAACTTCTGCAAGTGTAGTAACTGTGGAACATAGAGTAGAGGCAGCCAAGAGAGACTTCATTCACAACGTAATGAGCCATTTAACTGTGACTACGAAGCTGGTAAATTAACTTAAAATTTTGCCTGGTGTGTCTTTAAGATCTTAAAATACACATCTACTAGTCTTTTTTCCTACAGGGGGGATTTCAGAGAGACAGACCAGAACTCAGTAGATCTTTCTGTGATATCTGTGATGCAAGATGTATTTTCGTATCTCTGTAAGGACAAAAATCAATCAGCACAGAGAAGCATTTCGTGATGATAGTTTGCAGGCTAAAGCATTACGCCACAATCCTCACACACACACATGCACACACACACATGCACACACACTCACATGCACACACACACACACGCACATGCATGCACACACCAGTTCTGCTCTCTATTATAGTGTCAGCCAAAGACCCCCACTGCTAAATATGACCTTGAGCTGATCCCTCTTGACCTTGGATTAGGTCCTGCGTCATGGAGGACTGAGAATTACTGATATTCAGGGAGTGAAAGGGATTTTTTCTTCATTGTGTTTTTGTTGGCATGAGAGTGTTTCCTGCTTTGGCTTGCTGTTGTAATAAGCAACAAGCCCAGGGGCCCTGCATGGTCTTTTATATAGACCCTGCATGGTCTTTTATATAGTTACAAGCAGAGATCTGAAACAGTCTGTGAGTCACATTTAAAGCTACCACCCATGATGCCAAAAAAAAACTAAATACACAAATACACAAAATAAAACAAACAACAGGTCAACTGACAAGACAGAGACATGAATACTGGGATGACTGTTACACAGCCACTTAAGGTGAATAAAAGTCATTTTATTGTTTTATTATTGAATGGTAAGATTAGTTAACAAATTATTATCAGCAGGTAGTCTTTTTTTCAAATCTGAAATCCCCACCTAACCATTTGAGAAAAAAACAAACCTTCTTCTAGGCATTTCTGGGCATGATGTGTAATGTTACCATAGTAACCAGAGATGAAATGCGGACTTGTAGATCGGACCTGGGCACTTTTATTATGCAATGCGAACATCGGATTTTGATCTGATACAAAAAAAGCGGATTTGGACTGCAATCTGAACAAAGCCTAGGTCACCTCATTTCAACTGAAACACTCATACACGTCATCCTAAGGCTTGTTTACACATAGCTGGTATCTATAAAAACAAATACTTACTTATGCAGTTGTGGCCATTATTGACACGTAAATGGAGGTTTCACTCAGTGAAAATGGCTACTTTTGAAAACTCTGGCCAAAGTGGAGATCTCTGAAAACTCTGGCTTCAGACATTAAATGGAAAAACAGAGTTTTAGGATTGTGATGTAATGATCCCTCTTCGGTTTTCAGATCTCAGGTTGGCTATCTGTTTGTTTGACATGTTTTTGACAGGCTTCCTTGGCTCTTTTTGAAAATCACTCAGCGTCAGCTGCTGTTTCGCTTTTTGGTCTATGTTGTACCAAATTCTGTCGCTCTCATACCTACTGACAGCATTCAGCAACTTGAAACATGGCTGATGGGTTGATTCACTCTGAATAATCTCTTTAAGCGGTGGACCCAGCTTCGTCAGTTGTTGAAAATGCAACCTGAAGATGTATGCAGGTTCACCAATAATATTAGCTAGCAGAGGAAGGAAATGTTGATGACTTTTTCAATAGTGTGGTGCAATCCTGATTGCTCTATAAATATACTGCATATTCTGTTCAAAGCCTTTAGAGACGAGAGTGCTCAGATTGCCTGATTTACACCCCACATTAGTTCCTCTGTTACCTTAGTCAGTATTGCATGAAAACTGTGCAATTTTTAGCCCATTGTAATGCGACAATCCATCAAACAGGACAAAGAAAAACAGACAGGCTTTTTTCTTGCCGTTGGGGAGTTTTTGATGCGGATTCTCCCCCATTCCTATTTTCCCATACTCCCATACCCAACTGCTATTCCCACAACCGTCACCCGTTCCGGCAGCATCGTCCCTCCTGACAGGAGATCCGGCGTTGCCTCGCTCCTCCTCCACCGTTGCCGCGTTCTGGCAAATCGCTTAAGCGCGGAGAGACTACATAAAGCACCTGAGCACACGGCGAATAATAACAGGCGGTAATCCCCTTTTTTTTCTTCCTACCTAATCCTTTCTGCTGCGCTCTAATCAGACAGACCGCCTCTCCTTTCCCCCTCCTCCTCCTCCTCCTCTTCCACCAAGACAGCACTCTATCTCTACGTCTGTCTCTCCATCCATCGCTCCCCTGCACTTAGCCAAGTTCCCGGAGCCGACACGGTGTGCCGCCCCACTTCAAAGGCCGTCGGGGCGGATTAGCGCAGATGCCACGGTGGTGCCAGTGCTTTTGCCAACACCGAGTCCGGGCACTGAGTGTGGCTGGCAGCGGCCCGAGGGGAAGGTCTACTCTGCTCTGCTCTGCTCACGGCCTGGCGTGGCCGACTGTGGGTTGCAGCCCTGCCATGTTTTTTTTTTCTGGAATGTTCCAGCAGCGCCGGGTTCCGCATGAGTGGGACGGACCAGCTGGGAGGTTGGCGCTGCCCGGGCAGGGCTGATGATTACGGATGACACGGAGGGGGCACGGGCTTGGCAGACACCCTCGCCGCGGGTCACGCTATTGGCAGCTCGCACTTCCTACCGGCCTAATTCTGTCGGCCTGTGTCTTTTCCCTCTCTCCCTCTCTTTCCCTCCCCCTCTATCTATCTCCCTCTCTCCTGTCCTCCTCCTATTCCTCTCTTTTTCATCCTCTATTTCCACCACTCAGTCTGCAGCCCCCCCCCCCTTCAAACTCTTTTGACCTTTCCCTTATTTTGGTTCTTTCTCGCTTGTGCTTGTGCGCTGCTGTTATATCTAAGCTTCCTCTACCTTTGCCAGTTTCTCTCTCTCTCTCTTTCTCTCTCTCTGTCTCTCTTTCCCTCACATTTTTGAATCCTGCTGGGCTTATCACGATCTGTCTCTTTCTCTCACTCCCTCCCTCTTTTATCGAACTATCCATCTCCTTCTCCTTTAATCCGATACCTCACACACAGACACACACAAACTCGCAAGCATGTGGACACAGACAAAGGCACACACACACATACACACACACACTCACAGGCGCACACACACGCATCATCCTCCTCCATCTCCTAATTCTCATTCTGTTCTGATGTAATTAGGGCTGATGAAGATTCTCTGATCGTATTCTCTTAATCCCCCTCGACAGCTGAGACTGGCAGCAGAGAGACTGTGTGCATGTGTGTTATTGTGTGTGTGTGTGTGTGAGAGAGAGAGAGTGTGTGTGTGTGTGAAAGAGAGAGAGAGAGAGAGAGAGAGAGAGAAAGTGTGTGTGTGTGTTTGGAAGGGAAGGGTTGGGGGTAGAAAAATATCCTGTCCGTCCCCCTCTCCCCTCCTCCCTTGGCCCATTGGCCTATTGGCCTTTCATCCTGAGGAAGGGACATGTTTACCGCCAAAGCTTGCCCGCACACGCTCTCATTCCCAGAGCTCAACGATATCGTACACATCGCTCTCTCTCTCCCTCTCACACACACACAGATACACACACACACACACACACACTACCCCCCCCCCCCCCGTCTCATTTTACAGCTCTTACCCTTGCACTCTAGTAGATCCTCACACATTTCTTTCCTCAAGCACTGCGTCTATTTTCTCTGTAGCCCTCCTTCATTTCTCTCCCTCATCCCTCTCTCTCTCTCTCTCTCTTGCTCTCTCTTTTCTCATTCTTCCTTCCTCCCTATATCTGCCCCTTGCCAACCTTTCTGCCTCCCTCCCTCCCTATCTCTCCCCCTCTCTCTTTCTCCACCCCCCTCTCTCTTTCCCATTTGCATTTCTCTCTCTCTCTCTCGCCCTACCTCCCTCTCCCCCATTCTCTTTCTCTCTTCATCTCTCTCTCCCCCTCTCTCTCTACTGTCTTTCTCTCCCCCTGAGTATTGTGCAGACACAAACAGCTTTCGCGTGTCCGGGGCGGGGAGTGTTGCCGAGGACTCGACAGGCTGCCGGGGCCTGCGCGGCGCTGGTAATTGAACGATATTATCTGCCAGAAAGAAAGATGACGCTCAGCTGTGTCTGGAGCGCGGGGGACAGGGAGGAGAGGAGGAGGAGGAGGTGGAGGAAGAGAAGGAGGGGGGAGAGAGTCAGTGAGAAAAAAATAAAACAACGGATAGACACCACTCTCTCCCTTTCTCTTTCCGTCTGTCTCTCTTACAGTCACTCTAATTTTCATTCACTCTCCTTATCTCTTTCTCTCTCTCATACACACACACACAGACTATCTCTCTCATATCCCTTCTCTCTCTCTCTCTCTCTCATTATTTTGCTGCTTTTTTTCACACATCCTTCTCCCCTCTCTCTCTCTCTCATTCTCTCTCTCTCACTCTCTCTCTCTATCCTCGTCTCTGTCTTCCTCTCACTCTGTCTAGTGCTCACACTGTCTCTCCTCTGCACTCTAGTTCGCTGCATCTTGAGCTCTTATAAACACCCCCCCTCACACACACACACACACACATACACCACTCTCACACTCTCCCCTCCTCCTCTTTCCCCCCTCCCTCTCAATCGCTCAGCAGCATTTGCCTTCCAACTCAGGCTCCACGCATGGAAAATTGCTCTGGTGAATTTTTTCAAAGATAAAAAGCAGTGGCGGATATGAAGCTGTGCCAAGCCACACACACTCAGACAAACACTGCCAAACACACACACACACACACACACACAGACACACACACACACACATACACATACACACACACACACACAGGCTCTCTCGAGCACACTCACACACACACCTCGCTGTTATACGCACACACATCTCTTTGACTCTCCCTCCCACTCTCTGTAACAAACACTAACACATACACACACAAACACACACACACACACACACAGGCTCTCTCTTGAGCACACTCACACACAAAAACACACTCACACACACACCTCGCTGTCATACGCACACACATCTCTTGCACTCTCCCTCCCACTCTGTAACAAACACAAACACATACACACACACACACACACACACACACAGTTTGTTGACAATTCCTTGCCTTTTTTCACTGCTGGGTTTTTCAGAAAAGCCTTTGCCAAGGGAAAGATGGCAGTGACGTGGCTGTGTACATGTCAGCTTATAGGCAGCGGGAAGCCTGGCATTGTATAAATACCATGCCCCCGGGCATCGCCAGGGCTCGCCCAAGCTGCAGCCAGCTTGGCACATGAATGTGTTGATATTTGTTCAGACCCCAGGTGCTGACATGGTCCTTAACACACCAACAGCCCAGCGTGTATGTCAGTGTGCATGTGTGTGTCTGTGTTTATGTGATTGGTGTGTGTATTTGTGTGTTGATGTGTGTATGTGTTTGCATATGTGTGGTGTGTGTGAGTGTTTGTGTGTGTGTATGAGTGGTGTTATTGCTTATATGTTACATGTGTGTGTGTGTGTGACTTGAATGTACGTGTGTGTGTGTGTGTGTGTGTGTGTATGTGTGTGTGTGTGTGTGAAACAGCAGCGACACCTGCGTTTACATTATCAGTGATTTCCCTGGCAGTAGTTTCAGATCATTAGAAGTAGAAGGGCTAGATGTTAATCATGTGGGTGTGGAAACGTATGTGTACAGAACAGTAAAGACTAGACCATCTTTGATGCCGTGAGTGAGAGAGGTGGGGTGGGCGAGAGAGAGAAAGAGAGAGAAAAGGAAGAACTATAAAGGAGATTAATATTATGTTATAGAGCCTTATGGAGGATTATACAACTGATTAACAGACACATGGACCCCAGCTGCATCAATCTCTCTCTCTCTCTCACACACACACACACACACACATGCGCGCATGCATGTGATAGATCACAGAAACCAAGTGTCACCACACATACAGTAGTTCACACATTGAAGTATCCATAAATCTGTGTGGGACACATAAACACAGTATAACCATACACCACTTACTAAAATTCTGCCATTTCAACCCCCCCCCCCCCCACAAAAAAAAGATCTTATTGTAAGAACAATGTTTATAACATCATTCATTGCCTGAGATAATGGTGGTAGCTGTATTTACAAATTGTATGCAATTTTGTAGTGAAATCATTCTGATTGAAATATTCTGTTCACTGTTTACATACTCTATGAATAAAAATTCAGAATATCAATAATAGTCTAAGGTTAATTTGACTGCATTTGAGATAATCTATTTATCTATCTCAACATAAATTCTTGTGTGGTATAAACAGACCTCCACAGTGATATCACAAAAATGTACATTATCAAAATACCGAGAATAAATCCTATCATGTGTGCCGTTGAGGTACTTATTTGTTTAGTGCCCTAAAAGGCACACAGAATCGGCAGAATATGCAATCGGCAAATATAGCCCAGTCAGGGTCCAGTAATAGTCCAGTTCAGTCTTGGCTGTGGTGGCAGTTGTGCAGCCTTTGGGACAAAGGACCTTCTCAGCCACGTGAGCATGTGAGGGGCAGGAGTCTGCCACTGAACACACTGAACTCCTCTGTCTAGACTATGGAATTTAACATGCAGGCGATGCAGGCGTTTTTGCTTCATACTTTCATTGTCTTTTCCTGCGTGCCGTTTGTGATTTTCATAACCTGCTAAGGGATGAACTTTTTGCTAACCAGGAGCGAATGCATACTAACCTCTGTGTCAGCTTTGTCCATCATGTTCTCTAGTCAAGGTCACATGGAAAATTTAATATTTTACAGTTTGTTTTCTCTACTAAACAATCGATTGTTGAAAGTGATTGTTGAAAACTCAGACATGTTAGACTCCTGACGCATATTTATCAGGAATCAGGATGGGCAAATTAAAAAACGTGACTGTCCTGGTCAAACTGAGACTGTCCTGGTCAAACCAGGACTCTCACCTGTGGAAGGAAGGAATGTCAATAAAATCACCTACCCAGCACTGTAGCACATAATGTGCATAAGAGACATTGGTAAGTCCATTATTTGATTTAGCAAAAGAGGGAACAGGATGTTGTTGAAGTTTTCTCACAGCAGCCATCCTTTCTATGAGTTCAAAGACAGAGCAATGTTGTGGAATACCATTTTACTGAATGCTTTTAATATCACTTATGCAGACGTCAAGAAGCAACCTGATAGCCTAGAGTGAGATAGAGAGAGAGTGAGAGAAGGAGAGAGAGAGAGAGAATGAAAGCATGAATCATCAGATGTGGCAGGCTTTGAGTGAGTGAACATCAAACAACAGACACATTTACTCAGCCTCCGCAGATGTTCTCTTGGGAGACGTACTTAGCGCTGCAGTACTTTACCATATCCTTCATGCCAGTTTATGCTTTTTGCCTCTTAATGAACACACCTGAAAAAAAAAAAAAAAAAAACGTTTTATGCTAGCAGTGCCGCTAAACATGATACGACAAATTAGTCATACTGGAAGGTTCTTAACAACATGGTGTACACATGACCTGTATGCACACAACTGCACACAATTTTAGAGAGAGAGAGAGGCCCTCATATTGCTGTGAGGGATGTGTGTTTGTGTGTGTGTGTGTGTGTGTGTGTGTGTGTGTGTGTGTGTGTGTGTGTGTGAATGCCCAGTTAGCGATACCAGATGTGCCAAATTATCCCTGAACAACCCCAAGTGGCCTAGGGCCGTCAGTGGGCTTGCCAGCCCTCATGCTGTGCTTTCCCATCGATAAATCACAAGTGCCACAGTCACACACACACACACACACTCATGCCAAGCACATACATACACGTGTGCATACACACACACAATCTCAAACACATATGTACGTAAGCAGTGGCACACACACGCACAGACTTGCATGCACACACAAACATTCTCAAACACAAGTACATGTCTGTGAACAGTGGTGCACAAACACACATGGACACATTTACACACACACACACACACACACACATCTGCGAGTGAGCAGTGGTGTGCAGACACACACGGAGGCATGTACACATACACACACACACACACACACACACACACATGTCTGTGAGCAGTGGTGTGCAGACACACATGGACGC
>JAIFZK010000021.1:15405000-15410000 GCA_027481765.1 Tenualosa thibaudeaui | reverse complement strand
TCCTTCCCCTCTCTCTTTCTTCTCTCTCTGTCTCATTCTCTCTCTCTCTCTCTCCTTTTCTTCTCCCCCTCCTGTCCCACTAACAGTGTGCTTGCTGGTGTGGAGTTGAGCTATGCGGGGAGATTATGGGGAATGCTTTCACAGGCCAAAGAGGAGAGTGACGGGAAGGGAGGAGGAGGTGTGTGTGTGTGTGTGTGTGGGTTGGGCGGGGGGGGGGGTGCTGAGGAGGTGGAGAGGTCAATGCCCTGAGGGGTTGAGGGGAATGTGTGTGTGTGTGTTTGTGATGGGGGGAGTGGGAGCTGGGGGTCTGCCCTGACCCCAGCTGCTGGAACAACTTGAGGGGTGGGGGTGGAGGGGTTGTGTGGCTGATGTGGGGCTCCTCGAAGCTTGTTAGGGGGCTCCCAGAACATGGCGGTGGTGGTGGTGGTGGAGCGTGGGGGGCAGTAAGGAGGAGGGGAAGAGGGGGATAAATAAGATAAGAGAAAGGAAAAAGAGCAGAGAGGGAAGAAGAAGAAAGAAGGTGAATGGGGGGTTATGATGGAGAGAATAGCAGAGAGAGGGGGAAAGGAGAGAACAGAGGAAAAGGGGAAGAGAAGAAAAGAAATGGAGCAACACAGACAATGGGGGAGGCTGAACAAAAGAGCTGAGGCGGTAGCATAGCGAGGCGGAGAGGAGAGAGGAGTCGAATGGAGGTGAGTTGAAGGGATTGGACTGGATTGGCTTGAATTCTCAAAGTGTTTGTGTGTCAGTGTGCGTGCGTGCACAAGTGTGTGTGTGTTTGTGTGCCGTGTGCGTGAGCGCGCATATGTAGTGTGTTTTTGTGTGTGTGTGTGTGTGTGTGCTTGTACTTGTGTGTACTGCGGTCGGCTGGTAAGCAGGATTAATGGGCCTGTCTTTGCGGGAGCCCCATCTGCAGCAGGGCAGGCATGTAGACGGGCAGCGAGGACACCCAGGCTCGGGCCAACTTCACAGGGCCAGCGAACACAGCGGCGGGGGGAACAGGTGCTTCCTGCCCCGGCCGGAGCTTCTGTGTGCAGCGGGGGCCCTCATCACCGCCACCACCACCATCTCCGCTGCAGCTCCAGGACCCCCTCAGCGCAGGGATTTGAATGCTGCCAGGTGTGCTCTCCAATCCAAAAGCACATTGCCTGCAGCAGTGTGTGTGTTTGTGTCCTTGTATTTGTGTCTGTGTGTGCGTGAGTGAGAGTGCTTGTGTATGCGTTTGAAAGACAGAGATGGAGGGGGGAAGCAGTGTCTGCGTGCTGTGTGTGTGTGTACTTGTGTATGTGTCTGAAAGAGAGACAGAGAGACAGAACAGGCAACTGTGTGTTAAAGTGCTGAAGGACTCCAAACAATAATTGGATCTTGTTAGGTTTGTTTGATATTACCTGCGAGTCCAAAGAGAAGCTTTTTAATATGGCCAGGTGTGAGTGTCTGTATTTGTGTTAGTGAATTGCAAAACCAGTGTGGTTTTACTGCATGCTGTTTGATTCCACTCGTTTGGTGTAGACAAGTGAATGGAACACCATTCGTGTGTGTGTGTAAAGGAGAGAAAGAGAGTGCGTGTGTGTGAGAAACAGAGGGTGAAATAAACAGAAACTGGTTTATGTTCTCTTAGATATGGGAGGAATGACTGACAAGTCTACTGATTCCTGAATGTCTATTTGGATACTTAGACTGTTTCCTTTTCTAATTAAAGATGCAAGTGAATCTTCATCTGAGAGGTTTTTACTCTTCTTCTTGATTTGCATTCATTGTAAATAAAACCTTATTGAGGCTTCAGTAATCTGAGTGGAATTAGAAAATTATGATCAGTATGTTTGAGGAGGCTTGTGTGCGTGTGTGTGTGTGTGTGTGTGTGTGTGTGTGTGAGCGTGTGTGTGTGTGTGTGTGTGTGTGTGTGTGAGCGTGTGTGCTGGTGTATGAGAGAGAAGGTTTGTGTGTATAACTCAAATCACGGCCATCAATCAAACTCCCTGGGAAGTGGCTGAATCCGCAAGGCAGGCGCTGAGCCTGGGGACCACCTTACTGAGTACAAGCAGGGGCCAGGGAGACAGTCCCACCCTACTCACACCCCCAGTTCTGCTCGCAGATGGTATGGTCCCAATGAATATAGAGTGGTCTAGAAGGTCATACATAAACAGTCCAGAGGGGGGTGAAAGGGGGGCTATTTCATGACCAGCAATCAGACCTTTAAGGAGGCAGTGTAGCCAGGGGAGAATGGAAAGAAAGAGAGAGAACGAGAAACAGATAGAATGTATATGTGTGTGTGTGAGAGAGAGAGAAAGCAAGAGAGAGAGCGGTCGAGGCAAGCAAGTGAGAAGAAATGGAGAGAATCAAAAAGAGAAGGCCAGTCACATGACTCTCTTCCTTTCCCCTTCTCTCACTCAGACCTTTCTTCTTACATGTCTGTGTGGTGGCAATGCGACAGGCATGGCCATATCAGCAGAGCCCAATTTGAATTTAAATAGAGAATTTGACAGAAAGAGAGAGCAGCAGAAAAGAAAGAGGAAAAGAGAGAGAAAGATAGTGAGTGAAGAATGAAAGAGAGAGTGAGAGAACGAGAGAGAGTGAGAGAGAAATGATGGTGGAGTTCTGTCTCTCTGTATCTCACACTGTCGGGGTTTTTCCAGACGCTCTTGTGAAGGCAGCCGAGCATGAGGCACGGTGTCCCCAGAGAAATCTCTCTCTCTATCCCTCCCTCTCTCATTCTCTCTCTCTATCTTTCCCTCTCCCATTCTCTCTCTCTATCTCTCCCTCTCTCATTCTCTCTCTCTATCTCTCCCTCTCCCATTCTCACTCTCCCTCTCTCAATCTCACACTCTCTATCTCTTCCTCTCTCATTCTTTCTGTCTCACACACACACACCCACACACACACTCTCTGTTTAGCCTGCAGGCCACCGTGCCCCCCCGTCACACGCCGCTCACGCCTCTCACATGCTGTTAGTCATGGCCCTTTCCCTCTCACCATCTTCTTTCCCTCCTTTGCTTTTTCATCCTCTTCTCCTCTCTTCTCTTCCATCTCTCTCTGTACTCCTCTCTTCATCAGCATTCCTGTCCAGCGATCTCTTCAAGTGGTCTGCACACTCACACTCAGCTATTTTCTCTTTTCTTCTTCAAACTCTTCTCATCTAATTCTGTCTGTCTTTTTTATTATCTACTTTTCTATCTTCCTATCTCAGGTTCTATCTGTCTGTCTTTGTCTACCTCTACCTCTGTCTCTGTGTATCTGTTTGTCTGTCCATCTCTGTTTCTCTCTGTCTGTCTGCCTTGCAATGTCTCTGTCTCCCTGTGTGTCTGTCAATATCTTCTACTATCTGTCTGTCTGTCTGTTTGTCTGTCTGTTCTCTCCAGCCTCACCTCTGTTGTTTACTTTGCCACCTGTTGTCTCTGTCAAACACACATATCTCAACATATCTCCTCCTTTCTCTCTCTATTCCCCTGCTCTGTCTCTCTCTGACTCCCCCTCTCCTGCTTGCTCACAGCCGAGACACGCTGGGAGCTTTCATGTGTGTGTGTGTGTGTGTATGTGTGTGTGCAGGCCGATAGTACACTGACAGGGCTTCAGCTGGTCAGCTACCACACACACACACACACACACACACACACACACACACAGCTCAGGGCCCTGCCGTGCGGCCAAGTATGTGTCAGAGTGATAAGCTGATGGACAGAGAGATACTATATGGAGAGTGGAAAAGAGAGATTAGACAGAGAGAGAGACGGACAAAGGAAAACAGAAAGAGAGAGAAAAGATGTGGGGAGGGAGAGGGAGACAAACAGTGGGAGCGAGACAGAGAGAGACTGTGAGTGTTTCATCAAGTGAGTGTGTCCAATCAGTGCTATGAGTGGAGAGTGATTTGGTGTGAATGTTTTCTTTTTTCTGTGATGGCCAGATAGAAGCCGAGAGGGACTAAGGGAGAGAGAGAGAGAGAGGTTGGAGTGCTAGGACTGGCAGAGAGGTTGTGTTAGGTTAGTCAATAGTTCTCTGTTTGGGCCTTAATTTATATCTATATTGGCTGTGCTCACGTTATCATGTCTACAAAACACTGTGTGTGTATGTGTGTGTGTGCAGTTTGTATGTGTATGAGGGTGAATATACATACATCTGTCTGTACATTTGCATAGAAGTGCGTGCGTGTGTGTGTGTGTATGTGTGTGTGTTCTGACTGCAAACTGTGAACATGCGGTTCTTTGCTCTGTATGTTTATGTGTGTGCATTTATGTCTGTGTATGTGTGTATGTGTGTGTGTGTGTGTGTGTGTGTGTGTTTGTGTGTGTGTGTGTGTGTGTTTGTGTGTGTGGCAGTGGGCCGGGGTATCCCGTGGTGCTCTGCTGAGCTCTATATATAACCAAAGCAGTGAGGGCTGCTGGGAAGAGACAGCCCCCGCAGCCCCAATCTCACAGAGAGAGAGAGAGATCCCCTAACGATCCCACAGAGAGTGAGAGAGAGAGAGAGAGAGAGAAAGAGAGAGAGAAAGAGAGAGGGAGAGAATAGAGAATGCGAGGCAAATGAAAGTATATATGTGATGTGTGTTTTTAAGTCCATAGACAGATAAATAAATAGATAGACACATAGTATGCCAAGATGGAAGAGCATGCAACGGACACAGAAAGAAGATGTGTGGGGGCGGGGAGTTATTAGACATGATCCTGGAAGCAATTCCAAGTCCCCAAGGAGAGATGACATGGACTCTCTTTCTCTCGCTCCTTCCTTCCCTCCCTCTATGTGTTTCTGTGTGTGTGTGTGTGTGTGTGTGTGTGTGTGTCTGTGTGTGTGTGTGAATGCAGCAAGTGAGGAAGAAAGAAAGAGAGAGACAGAGAGAGAGAGAGAGAAAAAAGAGAGAAAGAGAGAGTGAAAGGAAATGACAGGCCAAGCCAGCAAAAAAGACATGAGAACTAAGTAATGGATTAACAGGCTGTGGTATAGTCCTACGAGATCTCCATCTCCGTCAATGTTATCTCTAGTTCAGTTGTAAGACAATACTGGTAGAGATT
>JAIFZK010000021.1:15392500-15400000 GCA_027481765.1 Tenualosa thibaudeaui | reverse complement strand
CCCGTCTCTCTCTTTCTTTGTCATTCTCTTTCACTCTCTCTCTCTCTCCCTCACTATCTCTCTCTCTCTCTCTCTAAAACACACAAGCACACACACACGCAGCAGCAGCAGCAGCAGCAGCAGCTGGCAGTTAGGCTGAGAGATTAGGAGAGAGAAATGAATCAGTGGTGGGAAGCAGCCACTTCTTCACATTCAGCAGCACGCACACGCACACACACACACACACACACACACATCCACCCACACCCACGCTCACACACACACAGAAAGATAGATAGAGTGAGGCAAGGAAGCACCAAGATGGTGGTGCCATGAGACTTGAAAAGAAAGAACAGATCTTGAGAGAGGAGCAATGGGTGGGGTGAGGTGGGGTGGCGTGGGAAGGTGAAAGAAAAGAGAGAGAGAGAGAGAGAGAGAAAGACAGAGAGAGAGAGAGAGAGAGCAGTGAGGCAGTTGAAAGGACAGCTCATTTCTACTTTACTGCTCCAATTTCCTCTCATTCTGGGGTTATTGATCCATAAAGAGGGGCAGGGCCATGAGCACAGCGGCATCTCCAGATGGAGTTTCAGCAGCAGTGCTGCGCCCTCACTCAGGAGCTACCGCAGTCAGTCTGCCTACCTACCGAGAGCCAAAGAGCAAGCACTCATGCTTCAGTCACCATACACACACACACACACACACACACACACACGTATGGGTGGCATCTGGACCCTCCCCAACACACACACACACACACACACTCACACTCATGCTGACATCATCATGTGTGCTCACTGCTTATATAGGCATATAGTTATCCGTTCCTGACACCCTGTCCCAAATACACACACACACAAACACACACGGGCATGCACCACATCACAAAAAAACAGCATATACACACATGAATGTACATGCAAAAGGCCTCTCTCACACATGTATGCGTGCACACACACACACACACACACACACACACACACACACACACACACACACACACACACACAGGAGCAGTCAGCCCGAGCATGCACGGTGAAAGATGTAGACACATTGTCAACAGTATCAGCATGAGGTGGTTTCAAAGAGATGCAGTGTTTGACTTCTGTCTCTCTTCTCCCAGTCACGCTGGTTTTCCCTCATTTCCAGGGAATGTTCTGGAACAGCGTGTATGTGTGTGTGTGTACTCCATGCAGTTGCTGTGTGCTGCAGCTGGACTTTGTTCCGTACCTCTATTCACAGTTGTAAAGAGTAAGTGTTGTACACTGTTGTATATTGTGTTTTAAAGACTTTTAAATACTCTGGAGTCAGTCGACCCATTGCACTGTTGTTCAAGGTTGCCAAGTGCTGTCAGTAGGAATAAGAACCAGAAAATTTGGTACACTGTGCTAACATTACCAACTAATGAGGGCAAGGAAACTCTGTTCCAATTTAATTTTCTTCTTCCGCATTCAGTAAGTTTTAGCTGCTGGTTAAGAAATCCGGTCTGTTTTGTATCAAATTTTCTCATTTTTATTCTTACTGACAGCACTCGGCAACCTCGAACAAAAGGGCTTGAGGGGTGATTTACTCAGACAGCACAACTTTAAGTACTTTCCCATTACAGCCTATAAATAATTTAACTTCACTTAGTAAGACTAAATGTAGTTGTAGTCTTCTTTGAGATCAAAGAGTAAACCTAGCATCATTCTAAGAAAATGTGTTTGCTTTCAAGAACTTTTACAAAGCTTATGGAAGGTTACTCTTCAGGATGGAGATTCTTTCCTGTAGTGATGTTCTTAATGTCTATTTAATTGTAACCAGAGTCTGTGCTAGACTTGGCTCTATACTGTTCAACCGAACACACCTCCAGCGAACCTCCTGTAATTAGCGACGATACACTACCCTACATACCATGCAAAGCCTTGAGCTACTCTTCTAAAATGCTGTGTCTGGCCTCAGTGCACTGTGTACTGGAGTTCACTGGTATGCCGTTGTATGATACATTAATGCGCTAGACGACACTTTGCCATCTATGCTGTATGGTTACTATATGTTTATTAGATGCACTGTAACGTGGTAAAAGATATACACTGTAGTGTGATGTTCTGTACAACGACATCGTGCTGTTCTGATTGACACTGTGCCGCGCAGCAGAGGTTTCGTGCTGTGTGCTATGCTGCCTGTTTCCAGGCTACGTTGCGCTGTGTTAAGCCACGCCGAGCTGTGGTTCCAGCAAGGCTGCCGTGCTGTACCGCGCCGCCGGTCTGAGCGACGCGGCTGCGCTTTGCTCTGCTGTACTGTGTGGTGCGGTGTGTGTGCGCGATTGTCCCAGAGGCTCCACTCGTCCTCCCCTCCCTCCATTAATCTCCTGGCAGCTTGAGTGCCGCAGGAAACGGCCGTTCACAGGCAGCTGGAATTTCATCTCCTTGCCTCTTCTCTTCTCTCCTCATCCCCGTGCCTTTATTGCTCCTCCACTCCTTCTCCTCCCGAGATCACTCCATCCATCACTGCTCTTTAATCACTCCGCCGTTACAGGTAACAGAACACCGCAAGCTCCCTCCCTCGTCGCCCCCGCAGTCCCATCCCCCATAACCCTCCCTTCGTCCCCCAAAGCAATGGTCACCATCACCACCACCCTTATCCCGGGAGAGGGAACAGGGAGAATTAGACAGAGACGAAAAAAGAGATGGCACAGGGACCGAATTTTTCACACAGAAACCAGATCCAGACAGTGATAGAGAGGAGAGGGAGAGAAAGCGAGGCGGGGGAGGGTGGTAGCGCGACTGACGGGGAGGAATTCTCTTTCGTGCTTTGTAGCTGCGCAGCGCAGGCAAATGAGAGCTGGGAGAGACGTGGAACAGCGCTACAGCAGCCCCCCCTACCGTCCCTCTATGGTACTACGACCACGGACGAACTAAATGTCGGGATCTCCGAAACGCACGCACACACACACTGCACCCAGTTTTTCTCAAACTGTGACACACGCGGAGAAAAACACACCTCTTGTTTTTTATCTCTCGTTTTCACTCGCACTTTCGCGCGCATCCTGTCTCGCGCTGTTTTGCTGTCACTCACAGCTTGCCTCCGCAGCCTGTTCGCAAATGACACATGCATTCAAGAGCTGCACTCGAAGTCCCCCTGCCTCTCTCTACTCACATAAACACACACATCACGCGAAAGTGTGTGTGTGTGTGAGGGGGGGGGGGGGGGCGAGAGAGAGGGCACGCAAAATTCTGCGCCGGTTCGTTTGAGTCGGGGAACAATGGGGGGAGGGGGGGGCTTGAGGTTTGGATCTCGGCCACGCATCGCGCCATATGAGTGACTCAGGATGAGAGAGACACACTGGCACCTCCTCGCCCGAGTCCTGCTTTCTGCTCTCTGTCGTCGGCAGCTGACAAGGCTGCCAGATATAGCGCATGGTGTGTGAGTCCAGATTGGAGTGACACCTGGAGGGTGTGTGCGCTGCGTGCAAGTGTGTGTGAGCGGGTGGGAGAGACGTTTTGTCTGCTTTGTCAGATTGACGTCCCGTTTCGTGGGACGTAAAGGGATTTTACAAATGCGCTGTAAACGCTGCCGAAGCTGTAAGCAGCTCCCCAACCCCAGCCACGTGACCTGGCCGTCATATAAACAAACACACACAAAGATAGCTGCCACACACAGGCACACACACGCGCACACACTACCGCCTCCATTTTTATTTAAATGTTTCTCCTGGACTTGCTGAAACCACAGCTACCGGCGTACTCCGAGATTAGTCCATGTGAATTTATACGTCCATTATACTGTCGGTTTTATGGCAAACGATTCGGAGATCTGATTGTACGCACCCGTGCATGCAGAGCGCTCCGCTCAGCGGAATGTGTGTGTTGTGCTCGAGGGAGCTTCGCAACCGCCTTCCTTTAGCAGCAGTTTTTCAACAGAAGAAAAGTTTCTCCCACTACGTACCATCACAGAAGTGTTTTGGAACAAGATCAAAACGCTGTCTCATGAAAGATTTTTAAAACCATTTAAAAACGTTTTGTTGTCTCTTTTCCACATAGTCTTGACTGGCCACAGGTAGTCTAATACATGAAATCACTCTCCCGTGTTTTTGTCTGGTTAAGATGTTTTGTAAGCAGAGCAGGGGAGCTTGCCTGGCAACAAACGACGAGGATGTCCTCAGTTGACTGGAAAAAACATTAACAAGGAGAGGAAAGAGAGACATTTGTGCCGTTTCTCCGCGCCGTATGGTAGCGCTTTACGTAAGCCCGACTGAACTGGCAAGGCGTTTCCTGTTTTGGCGGCCTTAATGCAGCAGCGCGAGGGGTGAATTCACAGACAGAATGTCCAACCCCCCTCCCCCCCGGGAAACCACCCCGCTACTTGTGGGGCTGTTGCTGCAGCTGTCTGACAAAGTGCACGCACGCAGGGACACAGATTCTAAGTCTCTCTCTCTGTCACACACACACACTTCCTCCCATAGTACAGCTGCAGCTTCAAGTCATTTCTAAAGTACCTCCAGACACACACATTCTAAAACACTCATGGGGTGACTGCGAAGCAAGTGACATCATGGCAAGTGACCTTGGGGCCCTTCCTTGAAACAGGTCTGACCTGAGATAGACCAGAGAGGCCCTTGGAAAGTTTATGACTGGAAGGTCAAAGACGAATCCCCCTGCACTCTGGCCCTTGTGGTTGAAGGTGACCCGTTAAGAATGTCTCCTGGAGAGAATGTGTCACACACACACACACACAGGCTGAAAGGGAGCGAGGCCTGCTGAGAGGAATGAGATGAACAGCTGTGCTTTCATCAGTATTGTGAGTGAGTCACATGTGAAGTACTACACACATACACACACACACACACACAGACACACATTTGGAAAACACCCTCTAGAAATACCAGATATACAGTACACTGTCATTGAAAGATACTTCAGTGTTAGAGAACCTGAAACTTACTGTATGGAATCCCCTTAGAAGTACACTCATATATTTTCTCACTCTTTCTCACTTTCACACACACACACACACACACACACACACACACACATACACACACACACACAAACACACAACAGTACACAATGAGACACGCTTTCAGCACTTGCCCTCACGCACAGTTTTCATGTGAAATCTTGCACCTTTCCAACACATGCAGCTTGCGTGCATGCACACAGACACACACACGCGCGCACACATACACACACACAGATGCACCCTCACCAAGATTGTAGGAGGACTAAACAGAATGCCTTTAGGACCGCTCATTGCACTGATTCATCATCATTTTGATGACACAAGACATTTTCCACTGTACCCTGCACTGTCCTGTTTGAAATGCACAGCACATTCACACATGCAACTTTAAAGGGCTTTTGATCAATGAAATCTATAATCTTCTAGTGCTCCCAGCCCTTCAGCAAGCCTCACTTCTGTGCCTGGGTTTCCCTGCTTGTAGCCATTGTGTAAGAAGTGTGTGTGTGTGTGTGTGGACACTCTGAGTGTATGCATGTTTTTTAGGGTGAGTGTGTGTGTGCCTGTGAGGGCATGTATATAGCTCTTTGTGTCTTCAGGTCTTGTGTCATTATCTGTGTGTGTGTATGTGGTGTGTATGTGTCTGTTGTGTGTGTATGTGTGTGCATGTGTGTGTGTGCGTGTGTGTGTCTGTGTGTGTGTGTGTGTGTTTCCAGCTGTAAGTAGATACACGTGGAGCTGATTAGAAGGGAGAATTAAATTAGGTTAGACACTACTGCCAGAGAGAGGAGAACGAACAAGGCGGCGTGTGTTTAGGTTGGGTGTGTATTTGTGTGTGTGTGTGTGTGTGTGTAAGTTTGGGTGTGTATTTGTGTGTGTGGGTGAGGGAGCGCAACTATGTGCGTGCCTTGCTATGTGCTTGTCTAACTCACAGCAGGGGCACTGTAAGCTGCGGTGAGAATGCCCAGCCGCAGTGCAACAATAAACCTACACACAACTCTCCTGTGGCCTCTCTCTGTCTTTCTCTCTCTCTCTCTCTGAGCCCCTCTCTCTTTCCCTCCTTCTCTGTTTCTCTTTCCCTTTTTGCCCCCTTTCTCTCACTCTTTCCTTTCTTCCTTCCCTCTCCATCTCTTTCTTTCCCCTTCATTCTTTCTCTCTCTCTCTTTCTCCCCTTTCCACTCTCGCCTTCTCTCCCTCCTTCCCCCATTTTCTCACTCTCTCTCCCTTCCTCCTCCTTTCTCTCTCTCTCTCTCTCCCCCTCTCTCCTCGCCCTCCCTAGACCTTCTCTCCATGCTGGCCACAGAGCTCACCCTTGTTCCTCGCCAAGCACCCCCCTGATGAGGCCCAGACTTTTTTCTTTCTCTCTCCAGCCCTCCCTCTTCTGTTTGAATGTGTGTGTGTGTGTGTGTGTGTGCGGGCCACTCGTTTGCTCTCTCTCTGTGCCATCGAGCTGCTGCCGCCACTGCCACCACCACTAGCCGATGCCCTGGCTTGATGCCAGCCTGCACAAAGCCCCAGTGACAGCCGCCTGGAGAGGTTAAGCATGGGTGTGGGCGAGTGACAGAGAGAGAGAGGGAGGGAGGGCAGCTTGGCACAGACCGCTGGCTGCTTGAGAGGGTGTCAGCCGGAGGCCGAGCAAATGTCAATGGGCAGTGGTAACGTCTACAGGGACACACACATCGATCACTGTCTGTGCCGGGGTCGGGCAGGGAGGCGGGGTAGGGGGGCTGATTTGGGGAGCTGGTGGTGATGGTGATGGTGTGTGTGTGTGTGTGTGGGTGGGGGGGCATGGCACAACATCCACCCTGTTACGCAATAGTAATTTATATAATGTGGTGATTAGCTTAGCGACAAGAGCTGTCTAGAGCTATCTGGTGTCACTTCTTCATTTGGCTTTTGGACACAGAACATCCTCCTTGGGAGTCACTGAGTTTGGATGATAGTGAAGGCATCCTCACATCCGCAGAGATCCTCTCATGAAGTTTCTGTGGAAGTCTTTACTAGTGAAACATCAAGTAGAAATGTATTGTATTGAAATTTGTAGAACATTTTAGAATTTCTGCTGTCGCACTGGTATATCCCTCTCTCATGTGGGTCTGTTTTTTTGGGAAAAATGCTTTGAAGACTCCAGACTCCTCAGCTCAGACACATCTAGGCTGTAGTCGTCCTATCTGGGTCTTCTCTTCAACTGAAAAGCCTATCTCTTACCTTTAAGTCTTTTAAGACTTAAAAGTCGCAAAAGCCCCATGACCGAGCTGACCGGCGGGGGAATATGACTTCACTTCCATGATGAAGGTGGCCTGGGATGGTGGGTGGTGGGGGATGGGGTACGTGTGTGTGTGTATGTGTGTGTGTGTGTGTGGGATGGCGGCGTGGTAAGCTGGTGTGAGGTCATGGCCCTTGGCAGGCTTGTGTGGTCTCTGCTGTTGTGTGTGTGTGGATGTCAATCTCTGTGTGTGTTTGTGTGTGTGTGCACTTGCATGTGTGTGTATGTCGGTCTCTGTGTGTCTTTGTGTGTGTGTATGTCGATCTCTGTGTGTGTTTGTGTGTATGTCGATCTCTGCGTGTGTTTGTGTGTGTGTGTGT
>JAIFZK010000021.1:14990000-15387500 GCA_027481765.1 Tenualosa thibaudeaui | reverse complement strand
CACACAATCACACACACATTAATTTGAGCACACATACCCAATGCGCAACATGAGCATCTGCTAGCCCAAACTGTGTGTGTGTGTGTGTGTGTGTGTGTGAGAGAGAGTCTCAGGGGAGATGGGGTGGGTTCAGGTGCCGCTCATCCCTCTTTTTGCTGCTGGAGAAGTTAAAGCTTCACTTCAAGGCTGAGGCGACTGGGTCAGGGAGAGGACAAGGTATGAGAAAGAGCAGGCTCGCTCATGCGCACGCACGCACGGACGCACACACACACACACACACTAAGCTTCATGCATAGAGAGAGAAAGAGAGAAAAAGAGAGAGAGAGAGAGAGGGAGCAGCAGAGAGGAAGATTTCTCTCTCTGACACACACACACATGTGGAGAAACACCAACACACAAGCACAGTGAGGGACACACATGCTCAGCCGGAAGAAAAACTTGCGCTTGTACACACACACACACACGCACGCACGCACGCACGCACGCACGCACGCACGCACGCACGCACGCACGCACGCACGCACGCACGCACACACGCACACACACACGACAGCCGTCACACTGCAGTAAGTAACGAGAGCAGGAGGGGGCTGGCAGAGTGTGATGGAGGAGAGTGGAGCAGAGAGAGAGGAAGAGGAGAGAGAGAGAGAGAGGGAGGGAGAGAAAGAGGGAGGGAGGGAGGTGGAAAGTGAGCGGAGATATCCAGCAGACATCCTGAAAAGCTTCGTCATCACTCAGGCAGATGTGTGTGCATGTTCCTGTGTTTGTGTCCATGTGTGTGTGTTTGCGCAATACCGCATGTGTGTGTGTAACAAAGGTCTGTAAATAGTTTGTCATTGGTGTGGTAGCTTTGTGAATTTTGCTCTAAAATATGCATTCAATATATTAAGGTGGCTGTGAAAAAGGGTTCATAGTGTGTGATTTTTGTTGCATATGTCTACAACATTTATTCTGGTTTGTATTTTTAGTCTATATAAAGAAATGCATACACAAACTGACACATGTCCCTCCTCAACACGCGCACACACACACACATGCCCACACACACACACACACACACACACACACACTGTGGTTCAGGTGCTCTGCTGTGCATGCTTAAAGGCTTACGAGACAGAAGCCAACCCTAACAGCCAAACTCATATCTGTCGTAGGGGATGTTTGGCAAAGATTCTGTTGGTAGTCATGTGTGTGTGTTTGTGTGTGTGTAGTGGGGGATGTGGAAGGCAATGGGAGTGATATGATCGGGTTAGATGGGGTGAAACTGTTGTGCCCTGCTTTAATAAATATAAATAACCCCCCCACAAACACACACACACACACACACACACACACACACACACACACACACACACACAACCACCACCACCCCCGGCTCCTGAACTGTGCCAAGTACAGAAAGCCTCGCTCCAGCCGCCAAACATTGTTACCAGCTCTAGTCAAGCTGTGGCACGGAACGAAGGGAAAAAATAAAAATGAATAAATAAAAAAATAAGATAAGCGTGCATGCACACACACACACACACACACACACACACACACACACACACACACAAAGCAACAGCGGAAAAAAGAGCGAGAAAGTGAAAGAGAGGGGAAAAACAGAGTGAGAAACATCTGCTGTGGAAATAAGGAAGGAAGATTGTGTGTGTGCGGAAAAAGAGGGGTGTGTGTGTGTGTGTGTGTGTAGGGAGAGGAGAGGGAGAGCCCAGCCAGCCAGGGCCGTGGTCTCCCGAGTGCTTTTAAAAACACGCTGTTTTGTTCCAGCAGACTCCTTAACGGTTTGACGAAGCCTGAGAGACATTTGGCAGGCACTGGAGCTCCAGGGCTGAGAGGCCAATCAAAACCAGCACAGCTCCTTGCAGGTAACACACACACACACACACACACACACACACACACACACACACACACACACACACACACACACACTTCTCTCTTTCTCAGTCACTCTTTCTCTCTCACTGTGCCACTTTCCATCTCTCTTTCTTTTTCTATCTTTTTTGCTTTCCTTTACCATTGCTCCCTGTCCTTTCATTCTTTCTGTCTCTTGGGTTGCTGCTTTCTTATCTCACAACCCTCCTCTCTCTCTCTCTCTCTCTCTCTCTCTCTCTTTCTCTTTCTTTCTCCCTCTCCCTCCTTCTCTCACCTCCTTTTATACCTATTCTTTACCCTCATTTCCTTCCTCATCTATCTTTTACTCCCTCTCTCTGACATTTTTTTCATCATTCATTTTTTTTCTCTTTTATGTCATGCTTTTTATACTTCTTTCTTCTTTATCCTCTGTGCACTTTGTTCTTCCCTGCTCCGCCCGGGCCCATCCCCATGCATCAGTCATTCAGGCAGCCTGGCAAGTGGTCCTTCCCACCGCTGTGCCACTCCCGAGCCCGTCCCATCTCTCCCTCTCATTTTTCCTGTCTCTCTTTGTGTGGCTTTCTCTCTGTCTTTCTCCTTCATTCTCTCTCTCTCTCTCTCTTCTCTCTCGCTGTCTGACCCTCTTTCGCTGTTTCCCTCTCTCTCCTTCTCTCTCTCTGTCTCTCGCTCTCTTTTTTCCTGTCTCTCTTTGTGTGGCTTTCTCTCAGTTTTTCTCTTTCATTCTCTCTCTCTCTCTTCTCTCTCGCTGTCTCTCCCTCTTTCACTGTTTCTCTCTCTCTCTCCTTCTCTCTTTCTCTCTTCTGCCCACGCGAAGGTTAATGAGCGGGAGCAGGTCACAACCTCAGCAACCACACAGAGAGACAGAAAGAGTGTATGTGTACAGTGGTGTGTGTCTGTCTGTGTGTGTGTGTGTGTGTGTGTGTGTGTGTGTGTGTGTTGGGGGGGTGGCTTGGAGGGGGACTAGAATTGAAGTATTGAATCAGACACTGAATGCGATTGTGCTTGTGTGTTTGTGTGTGTGTGTGTGTGTATGTGTGTGTGTGTCTGTGTGTGTGTTTGTGGGTGTGTGTGTGAGAGAGAAAGGGGTTGGAAGAAGCAAGACGAGAGGAAGACAAAGGCAGGGATAAGTAGGGATAGAGAGAGAGACAGAGAGAAAGAGAGAGAGAAAGAACTGCATTCAGAGATAGCACAGCTGAGAAAGAGAGAGAGAGAGAGAGAGAGAGAGAGATGGAGAGACAGAGGAGCAAGAGAGGGCAAGATAGCCAAAGAGAAAGAACTGCATTCAGTAAGAGAAGGACTGACAGAAAAAGAACAAGAGAGAAAGAGAAAGAGAGAGCGATAGCGCCTACAGCCCTGGCTCAGGCTTTGTCAGGGCTGGCGTATGTGTGTGTGTGAGTGTGTGTGTGTGTGTGTGTGTGTGTGTGTGTGTGTGTGTGTGTGTGTGTGTGAGTGTGTGTGGGGGGGGTTGTGGCACTGGTCACGCTTGGCAGAGAGCATGGCTGAGCAGAGATTGGCTCTTGGCCACCAGCGTTGAGGCCACCACAGCAGCAGCAGGAGGAGAAACAGCAGTGGAAGCAGAAGCGGAGAGGAGGCCAAGGCAGGAGGACCAGGAGCAGGGCCCCCAGAGGCTCTGGATGGAGCCTTGCTTGGCTGGCTGGCTGGCTGGCTGGGCTGGTTGCTTGGATGGAGGCTTGGCTTGCGGCTGGAGGCTGTTTGGCTGGCTGGCTGGTGCTTGCGAGGTTCAGGCCACATGAAGAGGGCTTTTGTCTGGGCAGAGATGAGGCCTGTGGGAGGGGAAGGAACGGCCCTACGATTACCACCACCACCATACCCCCCCCCCCAACCCCCCCTCACCCTCTCTTCCCTTCTTCGTATTGCTCCAGTGCACTACACACACACACACACACACACACATTCACAGGCACAGATAAACACACACAAAACTCTCACTTACATGCACACACACACACATAAACACACGCATGCAAATACACACACACTCTCTCTCTCTCACACACACACACTCACAAACACACACACACACACACAATTTCCAATCCCTCCCTTCCTCTAATCACAGCTGAGTCTGAGTGCATCCCTAAATCTTCTCTGCTTTATGGACCCATTTTGTAGGCTGATCATTTCCCCCACGACTAAGACAAAACGCACATGCTCTCAGTGAAGTCGATTTATGAGTACCAGACAGTTCAGAAACGACTTCAAGAATTTCAACACGTCTTGGCCATTTGATGTTTGACTTCCACAGTTGAAACGCACATGCAGAGTGTAAACCCACATGCACCATATGCTAAGCTGGATTTGAATGTGTGGGTTACATTATTTTATACGGTCAGGGAAATCCTGTCACCACGCTGAAAATAAACACCCATTTGCAAATGAGCCCTTGCCAGTTCCTGGCCCTGCCGGTGTGTTTCGTTGTTCAAGTCAATTTCTTGTCTTCCTGGAGTTTCCCACCTAGGATTAGAAATCCATTATGCTCGGAAGCACCCGGAACACATCGTCTGTCAGTCACTATCCCTCATCCGACCCTTTGAGGGAGACGCAGTCTCGGGACATACACAACATGTACACGTAGAAGTAAAATGGCCCAGACCTTGTTACACACTCTGATTGGATAGCAACACTAACTTCTAAAGTTGTGAAGTTTAAGTTCTGTTGGATGCTGTCATGGTCTATTTTGTGTTGTTGTGTGCCGTGCACCTGTTTACTGCTTGTGTGTGTGTGTGTGTTTACTTCTTTTCACAGTGAGATGTAATGGCAATGTTGTTATCTAAATCAGGCAATGTTCTATACAACAAAAGTATGAAAGCAGTTCCACCAGTTTCCGTCGACTTGACAACAGTTTTTTGTTGTTGAATGACACTCCTCATCAGTATTGGACCTTAAGGGATAGGCCTCATTTGCTACCACATTTGAAAACAGTCCCTCCATTGGTCCAGGTCAAGTAGTACAAGCCACTGATCTCATGGTAAGTTGCAAAGTTTTAATTAGGAAAAATATCAGAACTCTTAGTCACTTTTAAGTGATGCTAATAGGTGAGACTCTAATGGTCAAATCTGATTCAATGATCGATGCTTGGCTGGAGCTAAATGTGCACCGTCAGACTCAGAGAATGGCTGGATGAACTGGAGAAAGGTAAAACTCAATTGTTTAACTTGATGGGAGGTGAGGTGAAAATGAGTGTATTTCTCCAAATGGTTGCGTATCCCAACTGTAGGGTTAATCAGTGGTCCTCCAGCTCTAACGGCCTGCTTACTGACTGCAGCAGTCAGCTAGCCCCTGGCAACACACTGCAGGAACAGCGGTCCAAGCCAGAGAAATGTTTGGGCTGTATTTCCACCATAGGAATGTCTGAAATAAAGCCAGTGTGATAGCTAGAGAGTGTGTGGAGTTAACGAGATCGTCTCGTCGTGGAACATCAGAGACCGGCCCTGGCCGTGGACAGACTGTGGAGAATTCTGCATGTCTGAAGAACAACTCTGTCAGCAGAACATCTGAGGAGGAGGTCTGCGCTCCTTTGTGCAAATCCACCATCTTGGCTGGGCTGGGGGGTAGGGGGTGGGAGAGTTGGGTGTCTTAATATTACAGAATATGAAAGCAGCGTGTGCCTAGTTTCTTTCTGTCTTGAGGGGATGAGGGGACAAGACAGCAAATGGCAGCGAGAACGGGAGGAAAAAAATCTATCTGGCAGACGGTGTGACACCGTTTCCTTCATGAATTTGTTTACATCAAACAAATACGCCAGCAACATTACGCCGGCCATAAATTATGAATTTGACTTTAAAATATCATCTGTCTTCCCCGCTCCTTTCTTTCTCTCTGTCTGTCTCTTTTCCTCTCTCTGTCTCTTTCCAGCAAAACACTGGTCGCAGCCATTTATCAAGAGCGGGGATGATGGTTTTTAGGTCTTTTTGATTCATGACGGATCGCAAATTGTTGACGCTGTTGACGGATGTGGAGTCGGCCCTAAGTGAGTGATGGTAATGGGACGATAATGATCTGTGCCAAGGCGGCTCTGAGCTCCCAGTGGCAGCTCCACGAACAAGTCTTATTATGCAGTCTAAATCTCCCCCCAAATAGCAGGAGATACGACTCTGACATGCAACTCACAGTGAGGGAGAGAAACGAGGGAGTAAGAGAGACAGAGAAAAAGAAGGGGAGAGAGAAGTGGGGAGGGGGGGGGGTGGCTGACAGCCTGACAGCAGACTTGGGGAGGCACACACAGAGGAAAAGAGGGAGACAAAAAAAATGAGTTAGACAGGGAGGGTGAGGAAGAGTAGCAGAGCCATAAGAGACAGAGAGAGAGAAAGGGAGATAGAAAGAGAGAGAGAGAGAGAAAGACAGAGAGAGGGAGGGAGGAAGGGAGGGAGAGAGGCAGAGATCTCTCTATCGGATGCCGGGGTCTTTGATCTGTGCCGGAGCGTTGTGCCGGGCGAATGAGTCTCCTGTCAGACGGGGGGAAAGAGAGAAAGAGAGAAAGAGTAAGGAGGGGGGGGGGCACTGAGTGCCGAGTGAAATGGCCTGTGTGTGATGATGAAACCCAGATGTGGCATCCCCGCTCCTTTCAGCCCTCTTCCCTCCTCCTGCTCTCTTTCTGTGCAAGTGTGTGTGTGTGTGTGTGTGTGTGTGTGTGTGTGTCAGGCCGTCAGGGAGAATGGCAGAGGGGAGGGAGTGAATGAGAGGCTAGGCGATCTATCACCGTGGCAACGCGCTGTCACTCCATTCAGCTGGCCCTGACAGCCCACACCGTCTGCGCTGTCAGCCCGTGCCGTGCTCACACACATAGACACAGACACACACAGGCACAGACACACTCGCTCAGACACACACACACACACACACACACACACACGCACACACAAGTGCACATGCATATGGGCGGACACACGCGGACACACACTCACACTCACATATGCGCATGCACAGGTGCACAAACATACACATACACACACACACACACACACACACACACACACACAGAGACACACACACACACACACAGAGACACACACACACTTTCTCTGTATCTCTTTCTGTGTCTCTCTCCTAAGCAAACACACACACATCCAGACACATTTCATTTAAACCCAATAACATGAGCCAAAAGGAGCATCACAAGACCACAGACCTGCATTAAACATGCTTATAAGGACACTCACTCACACTCACTCACACACACAATCAACATACACACAGCTTTTAAACAGAATACTATTTCATTCAATAATTTCTGTGAAACGATAGAGCTGTAAATGTTTAATGATAAATAAATAAATAAATAAATATATACATACATACATACATACATAAATAAATACCATGCAAACTGTCACGTCTGTAATGCCAACAAAATGTCACGGTATTTGTATGATGCGAATGATTATGTGAAGAGTTTTATAAATTTCATTTGTTCTACAACCAAGAAGGGTGACTGCTTAAATTGTATGTAATTCACATCATACCATACCATGGCATTGTACCACGGGACTGTGTTGCCGTTACGAACATGACAGTTTTGCGTGGAATCGCCCAAATTAATAAATCACTGAATGAATGAACAATATGGAATCCCCAGCCCTGCCTTCTCATTCTCAGGCCAAGGCAATAAATTGTTGGCCTTGATTGGACTGGGTGTGTCTAACAGACAGCATGATCTCATGGCTTACGCTGAGGGAACTGTGGGAACCTGGTAGAGCTCTGTGAGCTTAATGGATGTGTAAGCACACGACTACGGGAAAAGCCACAGTAAACCATGCTACACCATCTCTTGGGCTTAAGAGAGCCTTTACCGTCTACGGCGCAGGACTTAGAAGACAGACACACACACACACACACACACACACACACACACACACATACACACAACAATCTTGGAATCTGAAGCTGGTGATGAACACTAGGGGACTCCACCTTCACATGTGGTTACAAACGTCCTATTGGCATGGTGCCAACTAGACAAATACACCTTTTTTTTTCTAGCACTTTTCTAGCCAGGGCCTCAGACTGGCAGACAGAGGTGGAAAAGTCTCTTCAACTCAATTATCCACTTATACCAGCTGATTGTATTAATTAGTAGTTAAGGTATTCAACCTTGGTGTGTCAGGGGCTTTTTACAGTTATGGCAGAAAACACCTATTATTTTCTCTAAAAAAAAAAAGTAAACAAAACTGACTTAAGATATTTGTCCACATGACAAAGCTGAACTTTAATGTCCCAAAGTTGACGATAACTCTTTTTCGCCCAGAACTGAAGTTACAGCCTTTTGCCTTTGCACATCAAAACTGTTCATCCAGGTGGATTAGCTAATTTGTGAAATCATCTGTGTTAAGGGCACAGGTAGAACCTGTAGAACACTGCGAGACATTTTTACTTCCTGAAGCTGGACTTTTCTACCTGCTTCCAGGGGTCTCTGGAAGACTGCAGAACTCTGCAGACTCTCCCCCCTGAGATAAACACAATGCCCTGAGAGAGTGTTGACTTCCCCAGGGGGACTACACTGGCTGCGTAACTGACGTGGTAAGTCACATGGATTATTGTGGAAGCTAACTGCTTAACCATGTGCAATGTTAACATAGTGTTTAAGTAACGTACCGGGTGTAGCCTCCATGTAAGACCGTCTGAAGCTCTTGAAATAGAGCTGAGTCCCTCCTAAGCTCTGGGGGCATAGACTGAGGGCTTCCTGACTCCTCCAAATTCCTGGGGCTTCAGAAAGTCTTGGGGCAGACCAGGGGGTTCCTGACAGCTCAAGACTTTCTGGAAGTTTCCTTTTTTTGGTTTTAATCTGTGGAATAGTAGAGGAGGGCCTAATAAAGACGGTGAACGCAACCTATTCATGCCAGGAAATGACTCATCCAAAGCACTATCCAGCTTTCCATAGAGCCGATATTTCTAGCTTTGTGAAGGAGTGATGCCTCATAGAGTCTTGTGTGTGACAGCTGAGAGAGGAAAGGAAAGAAGAGAGGAGAGGAAAGGGAGGGAAAGAAAAGAAAAGGAAAGGAAAAGAAAGAAGATGGAGAGTTTAAGCAACCTGCTGACTGGCACCTGGCAGCTTCCACACCACCTGCTCTGCCCTACTCTGCTGTACCCAAGCAATCGCCTCCTCGTTTGCCTCCTCCTCATGACGATCCTGTGCTCTTCTGTGACGGAAGAGATGAGAGATCCGAGAGGCTGCTAGACGCCTGGGGGTTGCCAAGTCAAGTTCAATCCTGCCATTGTTGGGAACGACCGGTGTTATGCAAACACACAGATATGCCAACAAGTGCTGATAGGCCTGTGGAGCCGGGAACCTGGGAAACAGTGCTGATAGGGCTCTGGAGCTGGGAATCCTGGGAAATGGTCAACAGTTCACGGGCAACTTGTGTTAACTTCGAAATAATGTTCATGATGCACGTAGGCAATTACATGGGCAAGGTGTTAACTTCAAACTAAAATATTATATATCATAGTTATACCAGCAACTAGTATTGGTATTGACTTCAAGTTCATTTTCACATTATATGTTATTTGGACAAATAGTATATTTTTGTAGGGCACCATGTGCAGTTATAAACTTAAATGTTTCCATTTGAAGCGCTGTATCAGAGTTAGCCTTAAGCTATTTTACATCTGTAGCACTGGTAACTTGGTAAGCTCATTTCTAAAGGGAAGCACACCTTCTGAACTGGCCATGCATGGACTTTTGTGTTCTGGATAAACAAAACAAAACAAAAAAGAATTCATAACATTTGCTAGTATATACCCAACTCATATATACCAATACCAATCTCAGCAATGATATGAGCGAACATTCCGGCGAGTCAGGTCTTTTATCAGTGCTGATTGCGGTGCCCTTGGTACTTTCTCTGTGGTTAAAAGACTCGATTTTGATTAAAAACCTCAACGCTGCTTTTAGGGTTTCATTTTTTCCCTTTGCATCACTTTGTTCAGTCTGAGAAAGCCTGATACACAGATTGGAAATTGGTGAGATAATGCTGTAAACATTCGTCACAGGGGTTATTCAAGGCTGGCCACTCATTGATTTCTTAAGGAAGGTTGTGTAATTTTTAACTTGAATGGAAGGCTTCGAAGCATGGGTTGTGTGTGTGTGTGTGTGTGTGTGTGTGTGTAAGAGAGAGAGACAGAGAGACAGACAGAGACAGATGTGGTATGTATGTGGTATATGTGTGCTCACGTGAGACAGACAGAGATTGCATGTGGTATGTGTGTTGTATGTTCATGTGATGTTCCTGAGTGTGTGTGTGAGAGAGAGAGAGAGTGTGTGACATATATGTGTGTGACATGCCATTCACTATAGGTGATGGGTTAAGGTAATCCTGCATACCGGTCGGTAAATGGTTAAACTGGGGTGCTATGTTTTAACGAACACACACACACAAACACACACACACAGAGACTCATCAGACTAGCTCAGCTGTGAAGATAAACCCATGAGAGTGTGTGTAAGTGTGAAGGTAATCATGCAAGACTGCTCATACACACATTTTGAAAAAAAGACAAATGTGTGAATACACAAGAAAAGTACACAAGTATAATCCAAATTCACATCCTCCCAAAAATATGTTTGATTGTGTGCTTCCCAAGCATAACTGATCTTGTTCACATCTGTGCATTCCATTTTGTGTGTGTGTGTGCCCGTGCGTCCATTTAAATGAGACTTGTGTGTACGTGTGTGTGTGTGTGTGTGTGTGTGAGAAACTCATTGTGTTTTATGTGTGAAGTGAGGTAAAAGGAGAAATAAAGAACAAATAGTGTGTGTGTGTGTGTGTGTGATTTATTCTATGCTCATATTTGTGTATGCGAGTGTGTGTGTCTTTAATCTTGGTTGAGGTTGTACGAGGCCGGCGAGTGGCTCGGTGTTTAATTAAGATGAAGCTGGCATGCCCAGACTCCTGCAGGCTCACTCCAAAAGCACAGCCAGCAGGGGTAAACAGGGACAGTGTGACGGCGGGAACATCATTACCCAACGCCTCTGTCTCAGCTCCAGAGTGCGGATGCACGCACAAGCACACACACACACACACACACACACACACATACACACACGCACATGCACATGATCACACACACACACACACACACACACACACACACACACACACACACACAGTGTAGAACATCAACAATCCCTGTCTCTCTCTCTCTCTCTCTCTCTCTCACACACACACACACACAGCGTAGAACATCAACAATCCCTGTCTGTCTGTCTCTCTCTCTCTCTCTCACACACACACACACACACACACACACACATGCACACAGCAGAAAACAACGATGCCTCGCTCCCACAGACCACACACAGACACACACACAAACAGCGCATCACGGCACAACAACGATCTCCGTCTCGCCTCAGACTTAGGAGATCCCTCCACAGTCGTCGCGAAAAAACCCACTCAACCCCGACTCTGACAACAGCTGTGAGACACACATACAAAAAAGAAAAGCAAGAAACAAAAACAAAAGCTGAGAGAGAAAAGGGCAGTATTTCCAGTATATTTTGAGACTATTTACTGTACTCTCCTGCTGTCTTATTTCCTGTCTGACAAGAATTAGTTTCTAATGTGCAGTCAAACAACCCTTGTTTGCTGGGTAAGAACAAGTAGACAATGACACAGCAGCAGCAAACAAACAAACATAACGTTTTGTTATTTTGTCTACACCAGTGCATGTGCAAAAATTGCAATAAATGAATCTTGAATCTTGTATATGAATGTAAATAAAATACCTCATTCTAAGTATAGGTGAAGGTCATTTCTATCCTAGATCATCTGTTAAGTCCAATATAATGTGAAGTTTTGAATAAGTTCAATAAGTTCATTTCAAAATAGATATGTGATATCAGTACTTCTTGTTCCTACAATGAGCTCTCTTTCCTCCTTAAGCGCTCATGTGCGACTGGCATAGAGGATTACACGTGTGCATGTGTGTGTGTGTGAGAGAGTGTGTTTGTGTGTGTGTGTATCTGTACTCATGTACATGTTCATGAACATACATTTGTAAGTTCATTCAGTAATCATTTATGCATATTTGTATGTGTCTTTAGATTGGTCTGTGTGAGAGTGTGTGTGTGTGTATTTGTGTGTGTGTGTGCCAATGTGTATCTGTTTGTGCACTCGCTAGAGGAGCGATAGTGCAGTTTGGCCACCCCTGCATGAGAGCAGTGTGTGTGTGTGTGTGCGTCTCATGTCCGGAGGGCCTCGTTGCTGCAGCGGCGTGACAGGCCCATAAATCAGCCTGCCTCGCACATTAGGCGACGTTTGCGAGCCAATAAAACGATAGCTTATCAGTGGCCCCGTCGGCCGACGTGCTTGGAGAGAGCTGGTTGACCCCCCCACCCCCACCCACCTCCTTCGTCCCCCCATTCCCTCCCTGCTCCCCCCTTTCACTTTGCGCTCACGCAGCCGTCAACCCCAACCCCACCACCCCACCAGCACCACTCTCCTGGCAGGAGTGCTGAGACGAACCAGATGATCTCTCTGGCCAGGCTGTTCCTATCTGCTGACAGGCCAGGCCAGCACAGCACAGCACAGCACAGCACAGCGCTTTATCCGTTCCAACTGGGCCTATTTCAGTCTGATCGCGAATGGCCACAACAGATGTTTCTAAAAATGACTGTCTAGTCATTTTGAGGCCCACACACACACACACACACACACACACACACACACCTCAACTCACCCCTTACACACATACACAAACACAGTCACACACACACACACAGACACACAGTCACACACACACAAAGACACACACACCTCAACTCACCTCTTACACACATACACACACACACAGACTTTGACCTGTACTTGCATTTTTTCCTCCTTCACGTTCAGGCACATGGATGTGAACTCTGACTGACACATGACAGAAAACTGCAACACACAGCAAAGCAATGAAACACTGTGTCGGTACACACACACACGCACACACACACACGCCATGCACACAGCACGCAGCAGCCACTGCAGTAGCACTGAAATAAACACTCAAAGGTCAGAAATAGCAAACCCATATCTTATCCATGGCATCCAGTAGCACCTGCACCCCACCCTTGCCTCCCCGCTTTCCAGCCACAGCCAGTCAGTCATGCCCGCCGGGGGTGGCCCTGGGATGTCGTGCTCACCCGTGCGCTATTCCTAGTCTGCCAACGACTGTTCCGTCCCTGAAATTCTATTCCGGGACCTTGACCCATGCTGAGGCTGGGTGCGTGCTACAGCAAACAAAACACTCAGCCCTTCCCTACGCACACACAGACACACACTTACACAGTCACAGATACACACACATGCACACGCATACTGAAACACATACATGCACGTACATACAGTTGACACACACACACACAAACACACACACACACACACACAGACTCAGATGCAGACATACACATACAGAGTCACAAATACACACAGACGCACACACTGAAACACAGACATACACTAGCATACACACCCTCACAAACACACACCCTTACAAGCACTAGCATACACATACACACACACACACACACTCACAAACACTTAACTGCAAATATACACATCCCTAATGTACTCCTTCTCCAGCCAGAGAGCTGGAGTGTGTCCATCGCAGTGGATTGGGGGGTAGGAGAAGAGAGAAGTTTGATGTGTGTGTGTGCGTGTGTGTGTGAGTGTGGTGGAGGTGAGGGGGGATGTGAGACAAGCCCAGACAGCCCGGGTCAGACACAAACTGAGTCGCCGGTTTTAGCCAGCATCGCTGGTCTTGTCACGCAGGGACATGCTCCGCTTGGCAGCCTGTCAGTGGTGGCATTGGGAATGGAACAGCACAGCACAGCACAGCATAGCATAGCACAGTACTGTCAGCTGTTTACTGGGCCTTTCCAGCAGTACTGCCTTACACTGCAGTTAAGGATGGCTCTTTGGCAACTAATAGAAAAGTCCCGCCTCCCCTCATCCTCTTCCTCCCCCTACTCCTCTTCCTTTCCCTCTCCCTCCCCTGACTCGGCTGTCCTTTCTGCCCCTCCCTCCTCTCCTCAGAGGCTCATCTTTCCATCATCAGAGGAGAGTCACGCAGGAAGATTAAGCCCCTCAGTCACATATAGAGATAGGCACAGAGTGTGAATCCACACCCTCCCACACACACACACTCACACACACACACACACACACACACACTCACACAGAGGCATGCATGCATAAAGACCCACACACACACACAGGCACGCATGCATAAAGACACACACACACATACAGGCATGCATGCATAAAGACACACACACACACAGACACACAGACACACACACACACACACAGGGGAATGACCTGGAGGACACATTGGAGGAAGCTTAGTAAGCTCCTTCACAAAAGGAGCGGTCCCAAATCCCACGCCTTAATCCTGCTCATAACTGAATTATTATGGATGAGTAATCTCAACCCGCCTGACAGCACGGGAAAACAACGCTGCTGCCTCTAGCACTACTACTCGCTCTCAACCAACAAAGATATGGAGTAGCTAAGTCAAAATACTTCACTACAGTGTTGAAGCATGTTTTGGAAGTATCTATACTTCACTTGAGTTGTTAAAAATCTTTCAATTTTTTAACTTTTACTCCACTACATTTTTAAGTCACAGCAGAGTTACAAGTATCAGATGAAATTGAATTTAGTGGTCAACTCAGTGGTTAAAAGTTTTTGGGAAGCAGACAACAAACAAACACATTCTCCATTAAACCTGTAGATGTGATGTAGGCACCATTTTCTATTCTGACTGTGTGCGTGCGTGTGTGTGTCTGTGTGTGTGTGTGTGTGTGTGTGTTGTGTGATTTTTTTCAGGCCTTTGTGACATTTTCTGAAGTTTGTTGAAAGCTACATTTTTCAAACAGACTTTTTTTTTTAGCTTGCTTGTACTTTTCATTAAGTACTTTTAGTTAAAAAGTGTATGACTAACATGATGGTGGGTGATTTGAACGTCTACCAAAGTCATTTTTTGGTTGGGTATCTGTACTTTTACTCAAGTGGGACTATCAGGTACTTTATACAACACTGGGATGGAGGCTCCGCACTTGTGCAACCTTCCCACTCGGGAGTCACACAGAGGAATTTAGAAACCCCCTGTTCCCTCCTACTCATCCGCTATTTCTGTGTGTGTATTTCTCACCGTTCCTCCCTCTCTCTCTCTCCCTCTCTCTCTCTCCCTCTCTCTCTTGGTTAGCCATTTATCCACAAGGCCATGAGGAAAGTAACAGATCTGACACACTGAAAACCACTGAGACTTTTTTCTTTCTTTTTTTTTTACATTTTCTTTTTTAAAAATGTACTCACCAGGACGCTTTCAGAAGCTGAGGGCAGAATTAGTGCCTGCCATTTACAGTAAGAGGGATTTAGGCGGGCAATGTAGGGGTCAAAAGCAGAGCTTGGCACCAGTCCAGCTTTTTTATTTGAGCACTTTATCAAGACTCAGCGAACTATTCTTGGCTCTGTCATCTGCATAGCAGCACGTTTGAGTGATAAGACTGCAAGCACCACAGTTATTCATCAGACAGGTGGACATACATAAGAAATATAAACACAGACAGTGTGAAGTGTATGTGTGTATGTGTGTGTGTGTGTGTGTGTCAATGTTAAAGAGTTAAAAACAGAATTAGGTTTCACATGATGACCATCTCTGTGTGTGAGTGTGTGTTTGTGTGTGTGAGTGTGTCAGTGTTAAAGAGTTAAAAACAGAGTTAGGTTTTGCATGATAACCATCTGTGTGTGTGTGTGTGTGTGTGTGTATCAGTGTTAAAGAGTTAAAAACAGAGTTAGGTTTCTCAAGATGACCATCTATGGCACTGACTTGACCAACACAAGTTTTTAGTTTCAGTCCCTCTAGGCCTTTAGAGGCATTGTGTTCTGTTAGCTGTTAGCATTCCCTTAGCAATGAGCAGCCTAAACAAATACATCTGCGCTTAGTGATAGATGTCATCTGATCATTCCCGTGTAATAGCTGCTGCGTTAGAGCAGTGATAGTTTGTTGTCACAACAAATAAACGTTGCACGCATCAATTGTTTTCGAGGCGGCTCCAGGAGAGCTAGTGACAATTTAATGTGTTAGCTTCACTATAGCCTGACAGCCATTTAAATGATTCAGTCAATTGGAGCTGAGGTTGTCTGTCATAAAACTAAAGGGCTGAACTGAAGACTGACATAAAGAATGGTCCATCAGTGGTACATCATCACTGTTAAAGAACTCATTATGGGATACTAAAACCATTTTCACTATTAGATCCCTTAGCAAGAAAAGGTGTACTATAACTTGTCATTGGTTCACTATGAAAATGCTTGTCATTGAGCTCTGAACGATTCTGCAAAGTGAATATCAGCAAGGGGAGGCCCTCAGTCAGATCTTTAAAGGCTCCTTTAAAGGTGCAGTTAGCAATTCTAAGTGGTTTGTAAACATGTAACCTTTTGATAACATTCTGATAATATGTCTTCATTATCTCTTCATCTGCTATTCATTATCTTAATAAAAAAAACTTCTTACTGTATGTGAACTGGAAATACACAAAACAAGGGATGCCTGTCCGTCAAACTATTGCAAATCTTTCTAGGCAAACACTGAAGGGAGCTACATCTCTGTTGTGTTTTCTTTGGTCTTTAGTTCAAATACAACGTTAGACAAAAGCATCTGCTTAGACACAAACATAAACACACGCAATGTCATCCAGCATCGCCAGGTGCACCTTTAAGTTTTCTAAAACCCATTTTTGTTTTTTAATGGAGAGGACAGAGGAAGAACTAATGTGGAGGAACAAGTTTGGTCATTTGGTTTGGGTTCCGTTTGTGGTCGTCGGCCAACATCATGAAGGAGAGGGAAACTTCCCATTTTTTGGTGGCTATTAATGGAACAGAGCGCTTGCGAACACTCTTGCGAATGCGCTGCTGCGCAACAGCCGGTCGGTGTGACGTGAAGTTTCCAGCAAATCCCCTGGAGGGAGCGGAGGGTAGTTCTTCTCCAGCGCTGGAAATGAGTCAGCACATGCACATGTCCTCTTTCCCCTCTCGTCCGCCCCCGAGGAGAGGGACTCTCTGATGTGGACAGAGGAGAGAGAAAGGGAGAGAGAGAGAGGGAGAGAGAGAGAGTGAGAGAGGGAGAAAGAGGGAGGGAGAGAGAGAGAGCATGAGAAGCTGGGGAGTTGAAAAGAAGACAGATGAAGAGAGAGAGAAGAGGAAAGGCAAAAATGAGAGAGAGAGAGAGAGAGAGAGAGAAAGGAAAAGCATAAGAGAGAAAGAGGGAGAGAGAAGGAGAGAGAGCGAGAGAAGGTGCAAACATACCAGTGCCCTTGAGGATTTCCTTAAAAGAAAATAATACGTAAAAATAATAATAATAAAATAAGTTCCCTTATTTCTTTTCCTCTGCCTGCCTTCCATTCATCTATGATGGCAGTCAGGAGTGGTGGGGAAGCGGTAAGAAAGAGGGAAAGAGAGGGAGACGTAGAAGAAAGAGAGGGAGCAGCGAGACGCCAGAGAAAAGAAGCAAAGATGAAGACAGAGAAGTTGTAGGCAAGAGATAGGAAACAGTGAGTAAAAGACAAAGACAGCAAGAAGAAAGAAAGACAGAGAGAAAGAAAGGACTACTGGGGATGAGTGTGCGTATGTGTGTGTATGTGTGTGTGTGTGTGTGTGTATGTTGGGTGGGGGGGAGTGCTCTGTTGGCAACAGAGGCCAGATGGGCCACTTATCTGTGCATCAGAGGAATCGCCTGGGATCGATCTCCTGCTGCCATGGCTGGAGAGGCAGCAAATCTTATTAGAGACGGCAGGGGCTGTGGCTCACCTCGCAAGCCCTTCCATTGTTTATTTATTTATTTATTTTATTTATTTTTTTATCGCTATCCTTTGGGTTTCTCGCTCACGGAGTGTTCCTGGTCACGCTCATTAAATCAATCTTAGCGCACTCCACTCCACCCAGATATGGGCTTCTACCACCCACACCCACATCCACCGCAGGACGATGCCTGACTTCCGACAGGAAACCGTATCACACTCACCCTCACCAACACTTCCCCCTCGCCCCTCCCCACCCCCTTCTCTGATCTGCTGGTCTCTCCCTTCAGCACAAACAGAAAGTAAACAGACCTTCTCCTCGCACCTGGAGATTGACAGGCCCAGGTTTGCAACACAAGGGCAGGCTTGCATCATGTCTGTTTTCCCTTCGTAAGCTTGTTTTGGCTCCAGGAAGGAGGTGATTGTCGGTCAGTGACATGGGTTTTTGCAATCCCTCCCCCAACCCCAAATCCACACACACACACACACAAACACACACAAACACACACACACACACACACACAGATACCTCCCCTTAAACCTCCAAAAGGAAACTGGATACATCTGTTGCCTGGGAAGAGATAGCACATGTGCTTTTATTAAACAGTATGTGTGTGTGTGTGTGTGTTTTTGGGGGGTCCATGTGCTTGGGTATCATTGAACCTGTTTCCAGTCTAGTTTGGCAGAACTGTACACAAGTTTAATGGACAGCATGCAGACGTGGAGCAAAGTCCCCCTTGTCACGCCTGCATAGAAACACCTTATCAGCTCTGGCAGTGAACCTCCCAAACTATTCCTGGAGAGCAATGTAGGATAGATTGACCTTAATGATAGCATCAACACGGAGACCTAAGGCCATGCCTGGCCAGAGAATATACACAGGCAGGTCACACAGGACCGTGGAAATGATCACACACCAACAAAACACGTGCGCGCACCCACACAAACACACACACATACATATATGCTCTCTCTCTTTCAAACACACACACATACACACACACACACACACACACAAATAAATACATGGACATACAATTACACACGAAAAAAACGAAATGGGAAAAGGAAAGTACAGAGCTGTAATTCTGCACTGGCATGTAGACATCTATATACACATATACACACACACATATATATACATAAATGTAAATGTATATATATAAATATATATAAATGTATATATATATCTCTCTCTCTCAAACACACACACACACACCAGACAGGCACACACTGTCCAACAACAACAAAGCTGATGGGAAGGGCTTGCTTCGTGTTTACCAGCAGTCCGTGACAACAGATTATCTCTGACTAAGCACCCGCCGCAGTGGAGCGCAGAAGCGATGGCGTCTGGATGACTGGCAGGCAGTACAAGAAGAGAGGGAGAAAGAGGAGGGGGAGGAGATGGAGGAGAGAGAGAGAGAGAGGGGCAGAAAGAGGGAGAGAGAGGGAGAAAGAGGGAGGATAGGCTCAGTGCCATGCTCCTTGGCATGGCGTGCTTTTTTAAAATGCCAGCGTCCTCGCTGCCAGCTCCCGGTGGACACATAGAAAAAATAAAAAAAAGGCCACAATGCAAGACTCACGGGTCTCTTTCTGCCTCCCCATCCCCCCCCCCCCCCCACACACACACACACACACAGTACATAGAGAGAGAGAGAGAGAGAGAGAGAGAGAGAAACAAGGACACACACGTAGGTCACACAAACACAATTAGTCTCAAAACAAGCCCTCCCTGGAGAGAACAGAGCAGGCTTGCACGTGGGCGTGTGTGAGAGAGCGAGGGGACGGGGGGGGGTTGAGGGATGTTGTTGGGAGGGAGAAAACAGGACAACCAGGAAAGTGAGCAGACGAACAATGGCGTCGACTCAAACTGGACGCGCAGCCACCGAGCCAGCGAGTCAACAACGACGGCCACAAGATGGGCTTGCAGAACAATGGTGGGAGCGGCATGCTGCTCGTCGGTGCTCCCAGCTTCTAGCCGTCAGTACTGTCAGTAACAGACTAAAAAACAACCACACAGCAGAGGCCTCCCTCCCCAAAAACAACCCATCCACAAGCAAGCCACCCACACCCTCCTCCCACTAGCAGTGCTTGTCCCCTTGCCACACTTAAGGGGTATCCAGTGACAGAAACATGTTTTCAGTGCTGTTGGTATGGGGACAGTTGCTTCCATCTCCTCAATGTGTTGTCAATGTGGTTCTGGAACAGAAATGCACAGGCACAGAATCTGCTGCTCTTGGTTGCTGTCTTCTCCACCCCCTCATCTTTGAATTCTTACCCCCACCACCACCTCAGCACTCCACCCCCCTCCACCCTTTTCCGATGTCTTTCTCAATCTTGCTCTTTTCCTCACAGGTGTGTCGGTTACTAAGCAACTCTCTCTGAGCAGCCAAAGGACAAAGCACCTGGGGTGGAGGCCATACAAACACACACACACACACACAAACACACACACACACAAACACAAATGTGTGCACACACACACACACACACACACACACATACACACACAGGCACTCTCTATCTCATATATACACACACACAAAAACACACATCTCTCTCTTTCTCCCACACACACACATTTCACATTTTACATTTACATTTATTATTACCCATGTGAAAATAAATGTTAAGAAAAGACAACTGACAAAATTGATGGGACCAATAGATGCGTTATGACACAGTGGACAGTTTACAAGTCAAGGAAGAGAGTCGTCTCTTTGCTCTATCCTCATACAAAGAGGTAGCCCAATACAAAAAAAGGGCCTTTCTGTTTTCCAGGTCAGTGTGCGAACATTTGTTATGTTTTACTGTCAGGTCACATTTAAGAACCATCATGATGATAATACCATTGCTTTGAACAAAACGTTATACAGTAGTCTGTATGAGACCAGCATGTCTGTTGTTGCCACAAAGCCACAGCTATCAGGAGATCAATTGATTCCAGCATGCAATTCTATTAAACTGAAGCCTCTATTAAGCCTGCAACACAAATATTTATTTCCACATAATACAATTCATAATAAAATAAAAAAGAGTAGGCCCTAATAATTTTTTAATCTATATTATGTATAATCAGTGTACAAAACAGCTTTAGCTGTTTCAGTGGCTTTAGTAGGAGGGAGTAGACCATGATAAAAGAGAACATAAGAACAAGAACACTTTTGCTCTCATTCTGAGTGCTTCTAGGAGTGTCTTACTCTTACCAACACCCCCCACCCACCCCCCCACCTCTCCCTCTCTCTCTCTTTCTCACTAAGCACCCACTCTTTTCTGAGAGGTCTGTCAGTCAGTCATACATGGGTGGCTTCAGCGGAGAGCTTGTCAAGTGCCAGACGAAGCGCAAGAAAGGCCAGCCAACAGGGCAGTCACGCCAGTTACCACACACACTCACACACACAGAGAAAGAGAGAGAGAGAGAGAGAGACCAGTGAGGCCATCTCACCCACACACCCACACACACTACCCATACAAATGGTCTCATGTGAGAGAAAGTGAAAACATCCCCCCACACCCCCCTCACTCTCACTCTCTCTCTCTTTCTTTCTCTTAAGGCTAGCATGACCGTTTCATCACCCCAGTGCATGATATGGTCAGTCTCTAATATCATAAAAAGAGGTGGTGTGTCATAATTCCAGCCATTCTTCCTGTCCCTGCCCTCAAGCACTGAATTGGTTTCTTTTGGGGGGAAATAAAAATTTTAGTTCACTTCAGCCGTAAAGGGCATCACTCACGCAAAATTTCACTTTTGGTGAGTTTGCATCCCCTGCACTCTCTGTACCACTAGCCATCTACACAAACCCTCTTTCACACACAAACACACAGGATATCTCTCTCTCTCTCTCTCTCTGCAGCATTCACAGCAACGGCAGCAGAACCTTCTTGCGATGGCTGCGGAATATTAACTGAGCGCTGAGTTTGGCCAGAGCCATTAGCTATTCCGTTCCGTCTGAGGGCTGCTGCGCTGCACGCTGCCGTAGCCAGGGAGACACAGCCGCCACACAACCTATTATTTTCCCTCCACGTTCAGAGAAGTTGTTAGACTCTCAACCGCCACCCCCACCCTCTCTTTTTCTCTTTCCTTTTTTAGAGACCCTTTAGATTTGCATGGACATGCTGATTAAAAACAGGTGAGGCGAAAATGGTAGTGCTGCTTGAACCATGCGTGTCGTTGTGATATTTGTTCTGTTGCTGTGGGGTACCTTAATTGGGTTTATTCAGATGGTGGCACTAGGTGCATGATATTCAGTGTAATGTACACAGTCATGCCTTGAGGGTAACGTATGAATAAACACGTACTGATGACATTTCCACTTGCTGCAATCATATAGTTTAATGCAGTAATAGCCTACATTATTGTTGTAATATCATGGGGGGGGGAGCACTGTACAAAAGGCACTATGTCCATGGTAAATATTTCTTTCCTCCAAAAACCTCAAAACAGGAATATTTCAAACCTTCAGATGTTTCAGTTGGTCATTGGCCTACTAAGGGCTGTTACTGTTATGATAAAGTTCTGTGTGCTCCTATGCCAACAGATATAGCCTACAATTAAAACAGACAAGAAGGCTTTGTTAATTGCACACCATTTGAACACTTGGACTAATAAAACAACAACAAACATACAGACTCTGATGCCCTAACCAACTGTCACCCTTCTTCCACAGATAATGCACTGTTCTACAAAGGTGCAGTGTTTTGCTTGCCGTCATTGAGGTTTAATAATTGGAGAGTATGAAGTGAATTTTCATGCCAGGGGGTCTAGAATTGATGTGGTTAGGATGCTTAGGCCCTTGTACATGCAGTATTTCCCCAGTACTTGAACTATAAAGAACTCAAATTCATTAAAACTCAATATGGAGGCTCCAACAGGCCCCTCCATCAGATCTAAAGTTCCTTCCACGCTCTCACCCAACGGGGGTATCGTGCTCAAATGTGGATTTGCGTTTGTGTTTCCCCTTGCGTTTGATGTGTTCGGTCAGGCCTACCCCCACGTATGTATTCATACATGAGTATTATGTATTAATGGATGCAGTAGGGCCGACACGTAGCCAGTTGGCGCCGGCTAGCACTAAACGAGAGTCACGTCTGCAGCGCTTCTCGTCCGCTGTCTGCACAGAGATTAAAGAGCATTATGCTCAGCCTTGGGGCCAAAGCACTGACAAAGCACTGACACGGCTGACGCTCACTGATGGGATATAGTTCACTGGATGTGTTTGATAGAGATGTTTAGGTTAAGATAGACAAACACAAGCACACACTCACACACACGCACACACATGCATGCACACACACGCACACACACACAAACCACAGAGGACTTATCCTCACAGGGATCTCAGCTCCCTGGGTCATCCAAAGTTTAAAGAAACTAAACAGGCACATGCATGTACATACACACACACACACACACACACACACGCGCACACGCACACACACACACACAGACACACACACAGCTTCCCACTATGCTCAGAAGGCCAAACAGTACGGAGGGAGAATGTAAATGCCAATTCACACACCCTTGTCAGTGAGGGGGAAAAGAAAACCCATTTCACAGGGTGCAGTCCAGCATAAAATCTCTGGCGCGCTGTGCGCTGTAATACTAGAGATATTATCTGCGGCAGGGCGTTTTCGCGCCCACTTTGGGTAAACACAAAGACTCATGCGAAATCCTCTAAGAGTGATGAGTCATTCCCTCGCTGCTTAGGATAAAGCTGCGAGCGCCAGCCAATGAGTGCATGAGAGAGAGAGAGAGAGTGTGAGAGAGAAAGAGAAGAAGAAGAAGAAAAAAAACAAAACACGGCCAGGACAAACGGCGGGCGAAGAGGCGACCCAGAAGCTGATTAGCGGGTGAAAGGAATTAGCTTGCGTCACCGGCGCTGTGGGTCACCGTCGGTATATGTCACAGGGTAAAGAGGGCAATGGTGCAGATAGAAATGCCCACAGCGAAATGAAAAATGGCAAAGGTTATTCGACTAAAGTTAGAGTGAAATACCACTGACAGACATACAGTAGGATGACCAGACAGACATGATTTCCAGGAACAGTCCCTGATTTTGGTGGTCTGTCCCCGGTAAAATACAAGAAAACCCATTTTGTGCCTAATTTTTAGCTAAATGAATGAATGATTGAATGATATTAACTGTAGAAATAGGAATGTCTTGGGTTCCCAAGGGCAATTTATGGAACCGTCCCACGATTTTCATCTCAGAGGTCCCACTCATGCTCCAAAGCTCTCAAACCCTAATTAATTCAAAAGAAACACAATTGAGTGGACCGCTATTATGTAGTACCAATCTAATTTAATTTAATTGAATTATTCTACAAGCTGCTTGTAGCGTTTGTTACATAAATAATGTAGGTAGATCTTGACCTGGCAGGGGGAGACTAGGTACATTTGATAAGAGGAGGAGATGGGAGATGTAAGAGGATTTTGGTAGAGGAGCAAGAAGCCTGTGTGTGTGTGTGTGTGTGTGTGTGTTGTGTGTGTGGCAGGGCAGCATTAATGAGAGTCACAGAGCTGTTGCAATCACACACACACAGACACACACACACACACACAGCTTCTGTAGATGGGCCTTTCTGGAGTGGCTTTAGCTTGGGGAAAAGATTGAGACAAGACCAGACTTACTGCTAAGCCTGAAGTGAGCAGAGAACAATAAAGGATGGAAAAGAATACCAAGGCAAAAAAAACCCCACAATGCGGTAATGCTACCAATTACCATAACACACAGTCTGGCGCAGACACACACACACACACACAAATGGCAAAACATTTGCATGCGATCAGAAAGAGGGAATCTCTTTCTCATGTACACACACACACACATGCACAGCTCTTCCATTCTGTTGCCAGTATACATAGGCACAGGCACGCACAAACACACACACACACTTCCACACACACCAGGGAAGGTCAGTGCTAATTGAATTAGCCACTTCTGTCAAGGCGGTGAACGCGTGTGGCTGGCAGGGGGAAGGCTGTAGATAATCATTATGCTGCACCTCGGTGCTCCGCCGAGAGACCTGTCCGGCCTCCATTGATTAGCAGTTTGATTCACGTCACACCCCTCCCATCCCCCACACCCCAACCACCTACAGTCATGTCTCTCTCTTTTCTCTCCCTGTCTGCCCCCCCACCACACACACACACACACACACACACACACACACACACACAGAATCTCACACACACTCTCTCTCTCACCCACACACACACACACACACAAACTGACACATACACTCACACACACGCACACACACGCACACACACACACACACACACACACACAGCATGCTCGCAGCCTGATGAATGGTGGAAGAGGGAGGAGGGGGCGTCGCATCATAACAGCACGCTGACAAGCCTGAATTAACCAATCAATAACCTAGGAGGGGAGTGGGGCAGAGGCGGAGGGGGGGAGGGGGACATGAAGGAGCGAGGAAGAATCCAAATAATCCAATCACACAAGGGCTTCCCGGCTGACATGAATTGGATGGGGGCGGGTGGGGGTGGAGGGATCGGGGGGCTCTTGTGAGCATTTAGGAGAGGATGTGGAGACCGAAAAGAGAGTGCGAGTGCGAGAGAGCGAGCGAGAGAGAGAGAAAGCGAGAGACAGAGACACAGCAAAGGCAGGGAGACAGAGAGAGAGAGGCAGAAAGAGAGAGAAAGAGAGACAGCAAAGGTAGGGAGACAGAGAGAGAGGCAAGGAGGGAAAGAGAAAGAAGAGAAAGAGCATTATAGTATTTGGAAGAAAGTGAGCAGAGAACAATAAAGGATGGAAAAAAATACCAAGGCAAAAAAAGAACAACCAAGAAGAGAAAACAAAAGAAAGAAGGATGGAAGGATAGAGAAAGGAGGCAGAGAAAGCGAGAGAGGCCGAGCACAGCACAGCAGTGGCCGTGGCGGTGGAGAGGGCTGTCATGTGAACACGCGGTGGGTGATTGCACAGGCCTCCACCGTGCCTCAAGGGCAGCCTTTTTATCACAGTAATCCTTCATCTTCACAAGCAGGCCGGCCAAGCAGGCCCTGAGGGACGGGGAGCCCAATCACACGCTAATGCATGGAGGAGTGTGTGTGGTGGGGGGGGGGGGGGGTGGCTCTCATCTCTCTCTCTTCTTCTTTCTCCTCCTCTCTTCTCTGCAATACCTCCTCCTCCCCTCCTCCATCCATCCTTTCACTCTGGTCTCTGCCACCCACTAATAGAAGATGTCCTCTGCTCCGCTCACCATAGCCGAGCTTGTCCTCCCTCACACAGCAAGGACACACCAGCCCCCACTGCACCTGCACCACACAGGGAGAGGGATAGAGAGGTGTGCAGAGTGAGAGACAGATGGAGAGAGAGAGGGAGGGAGGGAAAGGGAGAGCGTGAAAGAGGGGTCCCATTTGACGTACACAACACAGCAAAAGTGTAAAGGCGAGAAGGAGTGAATGCAGAGGAGACAGATAGAGGAAACGGACAAGGTGAGTGTGTGTGAGAGAGAGAGAGGGAGTAAAGAGAGAGATAGAAAGAAAGAGAGAGAGAGAGTGAAAGTTCTGATGCGTGGCAGTACAGTACAAGGACCTTCTCATTGATTGTGGATCAGTGTACGTTAATGCCTCAGCGAGTGAGAGGTTGAAGGAGGGGGGGGGGGGTGTTGTGCATTTATGCAAACGCACTGAGCAAACACGCGCTCATGGCCAAGGACACTGCACTGTGCTGAGTAAAGACAGTCAGGTCGATGTGCTTTATGGAGGGCAGGAGAAGGGAGCTTCCCTGCTCCGCTTCAAGGTTTTGTTATTGCAAGCCAGTCAGCGAGAGTGCACGTGGGGTGTGAGCGCATACTTTAACATGCACAAAGCACACAACAATGTTCCGTAGTACACAACATTTAGGTTTGTCCAATCACTGAAAAGGGCAGTTCTATTTTGTTTGTTAATTTGAATGCCATTAAAAATCCACCTGGCTGCTCAGTAGAGTAACATAACTGTATGTCTGTCAGGAGACAAAGCTGACCACCTCACCTTAGTAACCAATAGCTTCTCACTGCACTGAGGCCTGCCTGGCTCTGTTTTTTTTATGTCACTTATCATATACTTTCTCTCTCTGTCCTCCTCAACACAAACACACACACACACAATTATAAAAGAGAAAAAGGGTGAGAAGGGGACTGGTTGAAAAATAACATTCTCTCACAGTAAAAAAATAAACAAAACTCTACAGATACCGGAAAATAAAACAAAATACCGAAAATATAAATTCCTCACCACACACACACACATACACACACACACTTTCATTCTTGTGGTTGGTAGAAAAGACAGACACATCCAGATGCAATCACACCCACATACCCACACACACACACACTCACACACACACACACACGGGTAAACAGAGCCGCGGATGTGCAAACAGCCCCGACTCACAGACATGCAGCCTGCCAAGGCCTTAATAAACAAAGGGCTCTATAAAACAAACACACAGACCATATGCCACAGCTCACTGCTCGCCCAGTGCACCCCCCCCCCCCCACACACACAAACACACGCTCACCATCTTCACAATTAAACACCCTGCACTCACGACAAACCTGCTTCAGAGAGAAGGTTAGAGGAGGAAGGGAGGGAGGGAGAAAAAAGAGAGAGAGAGAGTGAAAGTCAGAGGGAAAAAACAGAGTTTGGATAAAGTGCTTTAAGTGAGGGGGAAAAGAAAGAGGCACAGTGTGTGTGTGTGTGTGTACATGCGTGTGTGCACTTGAGTGTGGAAAACTTCTTCCTTTTTTACTTTTTTCACATCCTGCTACAAAGAAAGGGCTAACCCCCCCCCCCCCCCCAAAAAAAAAAGAACACGAGACTGGCAACTGTTGCTGCCGCCATCAACAAAACAGCAGGACTTCCCACATCCCAGGCAATCTCTGAACCGGAATGCGGTCCCCCTATGACTAAAAGGTTTGTCTATCTAATGCATCAACTAGGAAAAATGCAGTGCGATGACGAGCACTTCTAAGGAGCTATTGACTCAGAGGGGGGAAGTGAAAAACCCCCGAGCTGCTGAGGGAGTCCCATTGCTTTGCTATTTTCTTCTGTTTAGCCTAGGAAGCAGCAGGTAAGACGTAAAAACTGTGTGAAACCACATTGTGCCAGGGCCCAGCTGTGCCTGTGTGTATACACAAATCAGAGAGAGAGAGAGCAAAAGAGAGCAGAAAAGAAAGAGAGAGAGAGAGAGAGAAAGAGGGCAAAAGAGAGAGAAAGAGAGAAACTGTGTGTGTGTGTGTGTGTCTGTGCGTGTACACAAAGCAGAGAGAGAGAGAGGACAAAAGAGAGAGAAAGAAAGAGCGAGAGAAAGAGGGCAAAGGAGAGAGAGACTGTGTGTCTGTGTGTACCTGTGTGCAAGTGAGTCGATCTCCCAGAAATGAGAATTTCTGCTTCAGGGGACACTAGAGAGGATTCCCACCCACTTCCTGAGGTAAAGGGTTAATTAAAAGTTAATTAGGCAGAAAATGAAGGCCGGGGACTCACAGCTCCAGCTGTGTCTGACCGAGAGCGGATTGGCTGGAGGCTTCACAGTGGCTTGCCTGATTCGTCTGCCCAGAAAGACACACAGTTTTGCTCCCACGTGAAGGAGGTCCCTCGCTTCTACCTTTCCCATTACGTACAACCATATACTCTTTTTTACAGGGACTCTTTTTACGGGGCTACAGATGTATTTAACTAGACAATCAACGCATTGAACAGGGACGTAGAGCTTCTGTTTAATCGAAGGGATATGGAGCATGAATCAATGCATAATGGCTATAATGTGGAGGAGAGATGACTCCACAGGACGTGGAGATTTTGGCTAAATTTCAATGTCCCTCCTAAGCCCTGAACCCTCAAAGAGTTAACTGGTGTGAATCGATAACATGATTGGCTGATTTATGCCATGTAAGTCTTTGAGGGTTGAGGGGTTAGGGTTGAGGGAGGACATTGGAATTCAGCCACTATGTTGGCAAAGACGACTGGCACAGAATGATGGAGTAAAGCTAGTTGTGTTTATGCGTATGGTACACACGTGCCTCACTGTTTTTGTGTATTTGCATGCATGTTGTAGTCTCATGCCAATGAGAGTTGATGTTGAGTGTTCATGATTATGCTAATGCATGCTAATGTATGTTGGTTGTGCTCTGTGCATGGCTGCATGTGTGTGTGTGTGTGTGTGTTTAGTGCTTTGAGTATTCCCAGCAACCACTCCTGAAGGAACGAGAGAATGGCAAGCAAGACACACCACAGCTCTCTCTCCCTCACCACAGAACGGCTGGTGCAGACCCTGAAGCACGCCATCTACATTCCCTCACACACTCAACCCACTGCCCCACACACACACACACGCACACACAGACTCACACACATGCTCAAAGAGAGGCCCTGCAGCATTGTCTCACACACACACACACACACACACACGCAGGCCCATGGAAACAAATGCACACATGAACTAAACTACAAACACAAGCACCCATTCACTCAGCCAACACACACTCACACATTCACTCATACAAAGAGTTTCTTTTTGTAAGCCCTCAAGACAATTGCACAAAGACACAAAGAAGGGAACAATTAGAGGACTTGAGAGAGCAGATCAGGCCACTCTCCACCAACACAGGGAGGTTTCAGTCCTCATCCCTCACAGCCCAGCCCCCTCTCACTGGGCCTCCTGTGCGGCTCAAACTGGGTGCCTGGTGGTGGAGCACAAGGTGAGAAAGGGAAGTGTGTGTGTGTGTGTGGGGGGGGGGGGGGGGGGGGGTGTTGGGCAAGGGGGACATGGCTTTGGCATCAGTAGGGGCTCCGAGGGCCTCACTCGGCCTTATCAGGCGTATGCCACCAGAGTGAGAAAGAGAGGAAGAGAGAAAGGGTACAGGAGATTAAGTGCTCGGCTGCAATCTGGCCAAGTGCAAGGAGATTTGTTTAATGTGCCCCGCGCCGCCGGGAAAAGAAAGTGAGAGAGAGAAAGAGAGAAAGAGTGCGAGTGAGCCGGGGAGAAGAGGAGGGGGAGGGGCAGGCAGAGAATGGGTCATAGAGGGAACTGAAGAAGGAGCGCTGCGGATGAGATTTCAAAGAGAACTCAGCACACTCAGTCTCTCTCTCTCTCTCTCTCTCTCTCAACCAGGCTCTATTTCTCCCTCTTGCTCTCTCCAGCACGCCTCCGCAGAGCCAGCAATTACAACTCCCTCACATACCCACCCACCCTCCATCCCTCTGTATTTTCATACCTCCCTCCCTCTCAACCTCTCCATCCCTCCCTCCCTACCTCCATTTTTGCTCATTACCCCTTCTCTGCAGTTCCCCAGCTGCTATGCTTTGTTTCTTTCTCTCTCGCTCTCTCTTTCTCTCTCTCACACACACACACACACTCTCTCTCTCTCTCACACACACATTTGCTCACTGGCTCGTCTTCTCTGGTCTGTAACGAATCATGCAAATCACCCAGACTCACATGGAAAATGCATTGAAACCATTAATATTTTTTTCGCATGGCTCAAAAAAGGGGAAGGAATCTTGAGGAAAAGTGTCAGGGAGGAAACAGAGAGAGAGGGAGGAGAGGGGAGAAGGGTGGATGGAAAAATGTAGGAGCCATTTTGATGCAAAAGGAAGCAATTACCCCATGCCAGTCAGGGTAGATACGCATCGGCAGTAAGGTGCAGGGCTGACACAAACCTCCCTGTCCCTTTCCCTATAGAGATGTAACTGTACCCACTTAATCAATATACTGAGATGAAATTCCTGAATTCAACCATTTCCATTTTTAATCATTTCATTTTAATCATTCGATCAATCAATCATTCAACTGGTTATTGACTATTATACAATTGCAACTAGATTGCAATTGGAACTGTAAAAATAGTCCAATAATCCCCTATCCCACTGAAAACACTGTGGCTAAGTGTCTGTGTATTTTGTTATATTCATCACGTGTATACAATACCGAGATAATACTAATAATCTTGCTACTTGGTATTTACTATAATCGTGGTGTTACATCTCATAATTTGATACTTTACGTCTTTAACTCCCTGCCTCTGAATTCAGCGGTTAATTAGACACTGCCATACCAATCGATATAGAATATACAACAGATAACCGATACAGCAGTTTGTTCCTGCAGAATTTCAAGATATTTTATTTTTCCGGATTCGGCTATATTCCCATCTATGGGATTCTTTGACTGCATATCGACGCATATCATTATGATCCACGATAATGAATGGATTTATGGTTTAGGAAGAGCACGGAATGCTCAATCATAAACCTGATGGTTAATCCATAGCTAAATTATCCTACATAAATTCCTGACACCATTCCATTACACACTTGTGCGTATTACTGTCTGTAATTAAATGAGCATGGTTGCTTGACTCGGTAATGAATTATGTTGGAGGAGGCACAGGTTACTAGTATGAAATGGTACACTGTGGTGTGTGTAGGCCTCTAACACAGAAGGATGTATTCACACACACACTCACACACACAGACATACATACTCAGACATAGACACACACACACAAACACAAACACACACACACACAGTATTCACTGAGCTCAGATGAATAACTCTTTACCTACTACCGGACAATCACAACATTTTCTAATTAATCTGTATGGGGAAAAAACATGCAAATGTCACTGTGAATGTAATTACAGACGGTCAGGCTGTGAGTCCATTCAGACTGTGATGGAATCATTTAAAGCCTTTAATTACAATTCATTTATGGCCTTATTTGTCATGCCTAATTTAGCAATATTTGTAGCAATCCAAAACACTCCCAGACTCGTTTCTTTTAAGAGACAGCCTTTAGCTAGTATTAGCTGTGATGACTTTAGATTGTTTAATGTTCCTGATCTTTAAATCTTGCGTGCAAGAAGTCCCTCAAATGAGGGGATTATGCTCTCAAACCCTCAGAAAGAACAAAAATAGGCCAATCCACAGGCATTGTTATACCAGATGAGTGACAAAACTCTACAATTTGCACCAGGGGGGTGAGATTGCACGGCAACCAACTGAAACTAGTACAACAGACATGGAATGGCATTGGTATGGGTTAGAGTTTTAAAAGGGGGGATTGCTGCAAGACAAGGACAGCTCAGAATCTCCTTTAAAGGGGATTATCCGGAGTTAATCGACCTGTAGCCTGGTTTTCACATTGTCGAGTGCTGTTGGCAGGAATGAGAATGACTGAATTTGGTACAACGTAGACCAAATAGCGAAGACCGAACAGCTAACGCTAACTGACGAGGGCAAGGGAGTTTAGTTTTCCTGTGCTCAAATCAGTTATCGTCAGCTGGCAGTTCACAAATTTGGTGTAGGTTGTACCCAATGCTATCATTCTTATACCGACCGACAGCACTCGGCAACAGGGATATTGGGCTGACTGACTACAGATTTGGCCTTTAAGACATCCACACCCTTTGGGGGCCAGGCACACTCCAGTGCTGCAGAGGCCCAGTGTCATCTGAATGGCCCGTGCTTCTCTTGTTTCAGGCTGCTGTGCCCAGTTCTGTTTCACTCCATGATGGTGCAGAACTGAAACCATATCTCAGCCATTAAGCTTTGGATCTAAAAAAACATGACCACCTTTTTTAATTATATGTTTTTTCTTTTGTAACGTACAGAGAATAAGTGTAAGACTGGTACTCTCCTTACAATGAATATACTGGCCTACAGTCAAAAGTATATGCAGGGGTGATCAAATACTTCCTGTGAATTTCTCAGGCCTCTTTTGGAGATACAACCTTGAAACAGGCTTGTGTTATCTCATTAATAACGCCAGAGTGTTGATTCACAAATTATTAACAATTAATAGGCGAAGAACTCCTCCTGGACATGGCTTGAACCATGCTCCAACATGGACATCTTCCAAGGCATCCAAAACAGAGCGCTTATAGGAAAGGAGGCAAGTACTAAACATCCTTAGGCTTACGTTGAATTACTAAACTCTACTGTCTACTGTAACACAAATTAAGCACTTTTCAGGAACCCGGGCTTAGTAAGAAATTGTGATTCCCATCTCAAAAAAGCTACTGAAATCACTTGATCTTTGACCCTGCCATTCTGTCTCCAAAATACAAATTAAGACGATAAATGTGCTCTGTCAGGAGCTTGTATTCCATAGCGGTCCATGTATTCATTTTTATTCGTCATACTTAACAATGTGTTCAGCCAACCATTTCAAATTTTGAAATTATTGATGATGATCATTATTATTAGCGATTAATGATCACCTATTCATTCTCATAGATTACATTAAAAGGAATAGACCATTACTGTCATCCTAACTACATTTGTAAGTGCAATATGCCAATATCCCTTCAAACTGTTTCATGGGGAAGTTATTTTCTAATCATTTTTTTAAACATTTCTTATGAGCTTGCCTGTTTTCTAAGCTGGATCTCGCTTACAAACCATGGGACATTATTACATGATGCCCACACTTTGAATAAAGGATAACCGCATAAAAAGCACACACCCGAGCACATAATGTGTGTTAAGTCAGCAAAGCTAAGAGTCCAGGCTTTGCTCACAATTACCCTTTCCTTAGAGACAGAATAGAATATGTCACTGTAACTAACAAGTCGCTATAAAACTCTGGATGTTAAAGTTTATACAAAGTGAGGGCATGTGTTTTACTAAACGGGATAACTCACAAGGGCAGTGGAACTTTTTGAAAAGTGTGAGATTGATGTACTCTTCAGATAATGTCCTTTTTCTTCCACAGCTCTTGTTTACTCTCAAAACAAAATCATTAGCCTGTCCTTCAGGTTATACAGGTTCTATGTCCGTATGGACTACATTTACACTCATATTTAACTTGACACCATTCGTTAATAGTAGGACTAATATACTGACACAACTACAGAGAACTGTCAGACATGAGCACTATATGTCAACTGAGACACTTACAAGCAGCACTTAAAGGAAAACCTAATGCCTTTAGTGACCATGAGTGCAATAACAAAAGTCTGATAATACTTTTTATACCTTTATGACCCTTTTTAATGTACGATTCATCCCAAGGAGTTGTCACTTTAACCTGCTCTCTAATGATCATGCACCTCCAAAAAATGCTGGCTGTGGATGTGTGGCTATAACATGTCCTGATAAACACTATCCACAAATGTGAATTCTACTAAATTATAAACCAGACCCAGAGGGTACTCCAAATAGGAGGTTAAATGATAAAACTGGGCAAGTCAAGCTAGAAGAGGTGGTAAACCTAGCCTTTAGTTAAGAGAATGAGGATACCAGACTTTTCTATTATCAGGTTCGCCATCTGCCAAGAGAGTGGCTAGTCAACACTGTGATCGTATTTATCTTCATCAGTCTGCATTTACACGATAACAGACGGACAGACGCCACATACAGACATTATGTGATGTCTTTGGCCCTCACTACTGATTTGGCTAGTGTACCATCGAAATACAACTTGCACCGTCATATCAGCTCACAAAGGCCCCCCTGAAATGAAACAAACTTTGACATCAATTAATGTTATTAAGTTCACACGTAACTGACTTTTATACTTAAAAAAAAAGAAATGTTTATTTCTGGACAGGTAGAAAAAAAAATATATATAACATTTAGATGGTCACACAATAGCCTAAGCAAAACAGGAGCTCTGACTATCCAATCTCCTGGAATCAATCAGTTTTCAATTCATTTGACAAAAACATCATATGATTCCATTTCATAGATTATTTAGAATTGTTTTGAGACCCTAGCATTAGAATCTATTGTATCTATAGCCAGACACTGTGCAAATTGTCAAGTCCTGCATCAGACTTGTACCAAAAGCCTGTGGCCCTTACAATATCCTTACATTAGAACACCTTACACACAGCACAGATACATCCTTAATATATACAATGCATACATTTAAATAAAGCATCATTAATATTATTTTCAACCTTATTTTTAGAAACCTATGGCTCACACCAGTGGGAACAGCAAACAAAGCAATGCGGTGAATCATTAAAACAACACACACCAAGGGTCAACAGTGCAGAGCATTCTTGTCAAGTACATTTTCATTTCCCAATCCAAGGAATAAAGATTCGTAAGGAACCACCAGGACAGGCCGTTCTCCTCGCCTTCACACAACTGTGTCACGATGTATTTCTTTGGTTTGATCACCGCCAAACCTTCACCGGGAGATGACCTGGCCGTCTAAAGCCCACAACCACCTATTCCGATTTCTTGCTTGTATCTATTAGTGAGGGTGTTCGCTTTGCGGGTCAGCTTTGACAGAACCGTGTGCAACCCACTCAAATGGAAGTGAAAGAGCTTCTCCAGGTCCTCATCGTCAGGCTCGACACGCGTCATCTCCAAAGCGTTAACGCCAAGTTTGTCTTTTCGCCTTTCCTCAGCCTGTATGACTCCCCATTCAATGTCGTTTCGAATAGACTTTAACAGGACGTAATCACCGTACATATCCCCATCGGGAAAGTAGGTAGCAGAGCTATTGCTGGCAGTCCGTACAGAACTAACATCCTTTTCCTCTTCAAGCGGAACATCCCTAAGCAGACTGGGCACCATAACAGTCTGGTCCATGTTGTTAACAGCACCTATGAAGCGATTCATGGCGTTGAATAACGAGTTCTTTTGATTGTATGAATCGTATATTTGCATCATCTTCACACCTCGCGTTACTTCTGAAAAGTAGACAACTGCAGCTTTCCACCGCAACAGACGACTGACGTTTTTCAGGCAGACGGTATTTCTGCCTGAAGGGATAACGTCAGCTAGCTAACGCACCTCACTGATTTCAATGCTACGTATAATCGTCTTGAGCGAACCAACAAATTAGGCGATCTTGGAAGATCCCTTTCAGCTTTTAGAAAATAAAATTTCTGTCCTGAAAAGATTATTTGGTAAAGCTGTAGGTTAAAGGTAGGTTTACGGTCATAGAATGAATCGGTTCGTACAATCCCTGAAACTCAACCAGCTGGTTAACAGATAGTCAAGTGGTTTACTAACTAAAATGCTGACAGCAGGTGTCTTTATATGCGGGAGTGTCCACACACTGTCAATAAACCGGTAGATATCGCTCTCAGGTCGTAACCGGATCAGTGACCTGAAATAACAGGCAAAAGGAAAACAAGTTAGATGTACCACTAGCATCGGCAATGTTGCAACAATTCTGACAGAGTAAAACATGTCAACAGCGTTGACCAGGATGCGCAATGGAACGACTAACGTTAGTTAGTCGAGTTATCGGCGGTACTTATATGTTAGCTTGCTAACTGAAAGACATCAGTCTGCTAGTCCATCAGCCATCAGCTTAGCTAACGTTAGCAGGCTGAGTGATGTATCTTAGCAAGCCAGCTCTTCGACCAGGAAAGTCGGTAACTTTGCCACTCTACCAGTGTTTAATTTGACTAAGATAATATGAAATATCGACAATTTAAGAAGTTATTGCTGAGTCACAGAAAAAAGATAGCCTATATTAACATATTAACTAGCGGTACCGTTAACAGTAAAATAACCTAAACCCAGCTAAGACCGTTAGCAGACACAAGGATACATCCTCCTTTCACCCTTCTACTCACTAGCAGCGAAATACCAGAAGTATCGAAACAAACAATAAAAACTGACCTGCAGCAAATGCCCAATACGTCAATGTTTATCAGGATACAGTAGCAAATCTACAGACAGATAGCACTTTCTTTAGCGATACGCCGGTGGGTGAGGCCTCGAGGAGTGACTAGTGCAGTGCTTCTTTTGAATATTCATGAAGGAGGGCATCAGCCCACAACCGTACCTCCGCTTACAACCAATCATTTTTGCGCCGGCTTCTACCTGGGCGGGGTCGACTGACTTCAACCAATCACTGTCACCAATTGCACGATAGATCTACTGGCTTGGTGCCAGACGACAGCATTTTCCGTTTGTTGTTGTAGACGCGTTCGTTCAGCGCCCAGCCAAAGCTTGCTATGGTTAAGGTTATGTCAGGTTTGTACGTGGTTATCTTTTGTGGAATTCATAACGCAGTTGTATTCACTTATTCACTATTTTTTCATTATTGTTTTTTGTGAGATGCATGTGCATGCTGCATAGATAAATGGCCACCGAGTGGATTTGAATGTCACCTGTTGAAAAATGCGTAATCCACAAAAATCCGTAATTAGCTGGGTTGTCTATTCCACGTGGGCCAGTTGATGTTGAAATACAGCAATTGTGGTCAGTTGGTCAGTTTATGAAAGAGACTTCGGCTAGCCTACAAATGTTCCTGAAGACTCTTAACCAATGACTCCAATCAGTCAACAGAGTTAACTGCCAACGGCCAATAGCCTAAAACTTTTGTTGCATGGCAAAATGCATAACTGCCACTGATTGTTGCTGTGCGTGTAGTATTGAATACCATGCGACATTGGGCTCATGTGTTTACGCTCTCAATTATCAACCTGCATTCTGTTGTGATGTGTTGTAGTAGCCTGCTGTGACAATATGCTGTCAGTCATGAACAAGGCACACAGTAGGTTAAGCAAGTCCACACACGCCTCACTTGCTGTGTTTATAAGGTGAATAACGTTAGGCCTAATGTGAAAGACAAGGTCTATTAAAGTTGCTAATATTTGCAAATAATGTGATGGGAGGTGTGTGTGTGCTCAATGGAGAGAGCAGGCTATTTCCCCCTCTCAGCGCGCCACTAAAAAGGTCGACGGTTTCATCGTCACGAATGACGGGAGATGTAATTTGCTCCCTCTATTTAACAGCATGAGCGTCGAAGGGACTCTGATCTGTCTTGCGCGAGTGATTCCTCGGGGAGTCTGCTGATCTGCGCTAATTTGCTTAACAAGATTAGTGTCCGCGAGCGCGAGCGCTGTCTCCGCTTGGTTTACAAATTCCAGCCCAGTTCGACTCCTCGCTCTCACACGGGTGTTGAGACGGTTATACAAAGCATCACCAGAGCTAGCTAGGGGTAAATGCAGTGCGGGCCCACGTAGCGCGTCTCCATATCCATAAGACTGCAATCAGCTAAAAAAAGAGAGAAAGTGCTCTAGGCTACAAAGTTCTCGATGTAGTTAAGGCACACTTATAGAATATGCTATAGGGTCTTTTTTTATTCTAGACAGACACTCTTGGTGGAGTGTCCTAACCCTTGATTAGACTACGCCTGTCATCAACTGCCTGAGCTAAAGTAATTACAGATAATTTTCCAGTGGGCGGTATTCCTGGCCTCATTCATAATCGCCTCCGCGACTCGATTTGTGTCGCGGAGGGCCTTTTGTTACGTTTTTCAACGGGATAATGTTGCCATCTAGTGGTAGTAACAAAAGTTCGGGTTTCAAGTACTCTTGTTGACTCTTTAGGCTAGGTTAGTCCGCGCATCACTCAAGACAAATTAATTGTAATAAATTACAATTAAACTTTGTAATGAATAGTCTACCTGTACTGGTCAAGAGCCTCGTCCAGAGCATTGCCCAGAACTACAAACAAACTGGGTTTTCCCCCCACATAACTGGAACAGTGTTCTACAGTGAAAAAGATGACGTATACACTACAGCAACCATGAAATGACCATTTTATTAATAGATATCACAGTTGTTTACAATATCAACGTACATTTGTTGGCATGCTAGCTGGTGATGCGTTTTAAAAAGTTTATTTTATACAAAGTCTTATTGTTATGCTCATCATGTTTTTCAGATCATGTGACTAGGAATCATTTACAACACTTTAGCGTTTCCACTTAGGCTATTTGTGATATTTATTCCACCAACACAAAGGGCAGCTGCAGTGACAACTTCAAAACCAAGGCAAAAACAAACAAAACAAATAAACAAAACCTGAGAAACTATCTAAAAGCAAACAGTAAAAAAAAAAAGGAAATTGGAACCTCCAGCCCACTTCATTCACATCAGCGACAGTGCCAGTGACATCAGCGCTCTCCTCCGTCCACTCTCTCTCTTGCCCCGTTCAGCTTCATGAAAGAACTAGACCCTCATCTCACACATGTAGGCTATTGTGCCAATTCAGTAGTCCAATTAGTTATGCCTGGTACTTATTTGGATTTGCCCAAGGACAGAAAAAACTTGGCTTATAGTTCCATTTACGCACAGCAGGGAAAGTGGCCTGTTGGACTTTAAGGCTGTTAATCACGTTCTTGAGTAAGCCTGTTTAATTAAGCTATAGCGTACAAGGCATTCTTAAGACGAGAGAAACTGTTAGACAGATGGGTGTCCGGCATATCTAGCGAGTAGTGACTAATCACCAAGGACCACTTGGTGCTGCTGAAATTGCTTTTTCTTCTAAAATGATTGTTGTGAATTCTAATTCAGCAAAAATCACTCCTATCCTAATCAGTTAATCAGACAATCCTACCACGTACTCCCCCCCCCCTCCTCCACATTGTGTTGAACGCAGCGGTAGCGTGTGAGTCAGATCCTGTGGTCGCAGTTGGGCACTGCTGAGTCAGAGGGTAGGGAGGGCATCCCTGGGACGGAGGACTGACAGGGTGCATCAGCAAAAGCTCGAGCTAGGCTTGGAGAGCTACTGAGTGGCTAATAGATGAGATAGACCAGAGAGACAGAGAGACGTTTGGCATGGTTAAGAGGCTAGATACGGACTGGAAATGCCCCTTAGTCATGGCCACTTAATAGGCCTCATCCGTATGTAGATTAAATATACTGATTCTGTTTATAGAGTAACATAAAAAACAACATAAATAAATAAATTAGACAAACACTGGGGCAAGGGCAGAGGTGGAAGGCACTCGGAACGGAATGGCCAAGGTCACTGAGCACTGAGCTGCCCCGATGTGGACATTCACCCAAGGGCTATTTACTAACTTTATTTTACTTTGAAAAGAAAGAGGAGAAAGCAACACAAAACACACACACACACACACACACACTCTCACACATCCACAGAGAGCTACTAGTACACACTTCAATGCGGAGCTATTGACAATGTTTGTCTCAAACGGGGTGCTGGGAGATGGAGTTCATGTAGCAGCACGAAGCATTTGTGTCACCAAAAAGGAACCCTTCCCCCCCAAAAAAAGAACCCACACAGGATAAAAAAAACCAAAACCTTCATATTGATTGTTATGCTATTTTTTTTTACGTCAAAAAACATATCTGACAAAAAGAACTATGCAATGTTTTGTCTTTTTTTTAGTTATTTGTACAAATGTCATTGTTTATTTTTTTGATGCTTGTGTTGCTAGTGGAGGAGTGATTCTGCATGCAGGGGCATGTCTGTACAGCAAAAAGATTGAGCCTAATGAGTGTGTGTACACATCCTTCTCCTTAAGTTGTGTTAAGGTCCTGAAAGAAAATCTTTTTTTTTGTTCTTGTTGTTTTTACTATCCCCCCATCATGCCACAACTGCACGTTAAGGAATGATGCACTACACAAAGAGAGTCAGAGGAAGAGAGAGAGAGACAGAGAAAGAAAAAGGACAGAAGAGAAAGTGAGAGAGAGAAAGAGTGAGAGAGAAGAAAGAGAGAAAATGGAGGAACAGGACACAGAAGGGAAAAAGGCCATAAGAATGGAGTGTGCTAGAGTTTCAGTCGGGTCCTCTCCCAGATGTCCAAGGTGACGTATGCCCTCTCGCCATCTCCCTGCAAAGACACAGCACATTGTCACAGTGGTTGTGTGTATGTGTGTGTGTTTGTGTTTCTGTCTGTGCCTGTGCAGTTACTGTGCAATCTGATGTTGCATGCATTCATTCCCCCGCCCCCCCCCCCCCCCAACCAAGTCTGAACATGTAGGTCACCGAAAATGTGCCATTTTCTCCTAGGAGGCCTTTGGGCATCCCCCCACTCTCATGAATATATTATTGCCTCATAAAGGAATCACCACCAGTGTGACATCTAGAATGTGGTGGTGGGCAAGAGAAGAAGAACAACAAAATGAAGAATATCTTGCATTGTGAGTCACAGTCCTGCATTCTTGTGCTCCAATGGCACACAACAAGACTAGAAAGCCAATGCAGAGGGTGGTGATGTCAGTTGAGCACAACACCAGAACAATGTCTGATCTAAAGGACATTTAAACTACATATACATTAGAGTCAACCAAGATCCCAGTCAATCCAACAAGCATGTGGTTACAGATGTTATTGCTGTATGAGGGCCAGAACTGACAGACTGAAGAGAAGCCTCTATTCATAGCCTAGGCTATACTCATACTGAATAAGGACTGTGTCTGGGATGCCCGACTATGCATTCAGTTAAAGAAGAAATCCGGTGTGAATCAGTCAGTAACCCTGTTGTTCAAGGTCACTGAATGCTGACTGTAAGAAAAAGAACCAGAAAATTTGATGCAACATAGACTGAATAACAAACCGATAAGAAGTGAATGGGGCATAGCAAAATGAAACTGAAAGCAAGTTACCGTGCCACTAAGTGAATAGGGCATAGCGAAATGAAACTGGAAGTAAGTTACTGTGTCCCATTCACTTACTGTTAGTTGCCAGTCAGTGTTCTGTCTATGTTGTATAAAATTTTCTTGTTCTTTACCCTACTGACAGCACTTGGTGACCTCAAAAAACAGGGCTACTGATTGATTCACACCAGACTTTTCCTTTAACATCTGCAATTCAGCTTAAATCACATAGACGTTTATTGACATTGTGAAAACATAATTGTACGTACACTTTATTTCATTATCACATCACTACATTTTATTGTAAGCTATTTATCTAATTTATTTTGTGTGTTAAATGTTTATTGACTGAAGTATTACATGCAAAACACACACATGCACAAGTAAAAAATGTTGTAGTAAAAGGTAAAGTCAAAAATGTTGTACACTGATATAGGATAGACCTTTCACGTAAGATACACACACTAGAAACAGCATTGTGTGTGTGTGTAGGTGTCCAAGTGTGTATGTTGGTCGGTCAGAGGGGGGAAATGGAAGCCTTCCTCTTTAAGACATTATCATAGCAAGCAGCCCTGCCAAAGAAATGTAGTAAATCGGAGCATTTAATTGGGGAGTGGTGTGTGTGTGTTGGTTTTTGTGTGTGTGGGGGGGGGCTTTATAAACAGCTTTATTTATAATCCTGAGCAGCACTGTCAGGGCTCAGCAATTAGAGCTGCTGTTGGAAAGGTGTAAGCTTGTGATAACTAGTGTGTTTGGTGTGTGTGTGTCGCGTGTGTGAGTTCCCGTACGCACGCCCATATAATGCTGTTGCCCAGGGGAATGCACTCGCAGGCATGGCACAAATGTCTCGGGCAGCTCTGCTCTGCGCATGCATGCACACGCACACACACACACACAAAAAAAATATCCTGCTTGCTCACAAGCCCTTTGCCGGCACACACAGGCTTGTACACACAAACATATGCACACATGTACATACGGTCTCACACACCCACCCACACAGACACGTACAAACACATAAACACACATATATGCAGAACATACCCAGCACGCGCGCACGCACAAACACACACAGGCACGCGCAAACACACCTCTCACAGACAGCAGGTTGCTTCAATAATTAATCAGTGGTCCTCGGGTGTTTTGCTCTCACCTCATCACAGGCTCCATTTCCATATCAGAGCCGTGTGTGGCAGGTTCATTGTCCTTGCCTTCTCTCTCTCTTTCTCTCTCCCTCTTTCTTTTTGCCTTGGCCCTCTCTCTCTCTTTACCTCCTTTCCTTCTCTCTTCCGTCCTTTCTTCCTTAATGCGTTCCGCTCCAGCTTCCTCTCGCCTTGCTAAACACACTGCCTCACCCTTTTTTGGATCTTTTTCTCCCTCTATCACTCTCCCTCCCTTCCTCTCTCCCTCTATCACTCTCCCTCCATTCCTCTCTCTCTCCCTCCAGCACTCTCCCTCCCTTCCTCTCTCTCTCCCTCCAGCACTCTCCCTCCCTTCCTCTCTCTCTCCCTCCAGCACTCTCCCTCCCTTCCTTCCTCTCGCTTTCTCCCTCCAGCTCTCTGCCTCACTCTCTCTCTTACTCTGTCTTCTTCATCCTCGCTCTCTCTCTCTTTTTTTCTCTCTATATCTGTCTCTCTCTCTCTCTCATTTGGTCTACACTCCCCCAGTCTCTCTAAACCAACACTGCTTACTAATTTTCATGCCCCCCTCCTCCATTTCACTGGGTTGCAGCATCCAGTTTGACGTGGGGAGCCGCAGAGAGCTCATTGTTCTGCTGCTCTGTCTGAGAAACACGCCCTTGGCATTACAAGGCTCCCAAAAAACACACACTTGCAAGTTAAACTCATGCCAGAGAGGAGACTTTCTGTCTGTGACCATATATGTTTGTGCGCATGTGTGTCTATGCATGTGTGTGTGTGTGAGCGTGTGTATGGGGAAGAGGGGGCTGTCACTAGTTTTTGTGTGTGTGTAAGAGCATTTGTCAATGTGCACGTCTGTGTGTCTGAGATAACGTGTGTGTGTGTGTGAGTGAGTGTGTGTGTTGTGGGCTGAGGTGGCATCACAAGTTTTTGTGTATTATGTGGTGTGTCTAAGTGTGTTTGTGTGTGTGTGTGTGTGTGTGTGTGTGTGTGCGTGCATCCATACTCACCTGGGCTCTCGCTGCTGCTACACCATCTCGTACTGATTGGCAGTGATAAACCGTGACAGGCAGCAGGCGAGCAGCATGCCGATCAGCTGCAGGGAGAGACAGAGCAGAACACACACACACAATCAGCCGTTACCATGGCACTGGCAAATCCCCATGGCAACTGACCGATGCACGCAACCTGCGTGCCGAGATGAAAGCCTTTTGGGGCGTCAAAGCACATCAATAACAACACACTCGATGTAAAATTAGGGGGTAAAAAAAGTGAAAATAAAATAAAATAATGAATGAAAATGAAACCACCAAATAAACAGTGCTGAGAAAACGTTCTAGAAAGTTCCTAATTACAGCCGCCACAGCACTCGTGGGAGATGGCCCATTAAAACGGCTGGCCTTTAATTGAAATTATTGAATTTTTTTTTCTCTGGCTCTTTGTTAGTGCAGGGCTGCGTGGCAATATATCACTGCTGTGCAAGGATGACAGCATGGGTGTACATGCGCGTGCGTGTGTGTTTGTGTGTGTGTGTAGACAGGAAGGGAGAGATTAATGCTCAAGCCATCTTTTTTAATGAAACCAGCGGAAGGGTTGCTTGGCTGGACTCGTCTCTGGCTGACCATCCTGCAACCCCTCCCAGCCCCTTCTCTCTTCTCTGCATCTCCCTCACACACACACACACACACACACACAGAGAGACATGCTTGCTTTCTCTCAGTATCCCTCTCTCTTCCTGTCTCTCCCTCTCACGCACGCGCACACACACATGCACGCTCAGAGGAGGGATTAGGCTGCATTAGGGCCGCGGCGCTCCTTTAAAAGGTGTCATTGATCTCTTCCCGGCGCCTCCGCCGGCCGATAACATTTACAGTTCAATTAATGGCACACGGCTCCAGAAGAGCTGTCGTCCACGGGTCACAGGGGGTTGGCTGTCACCCCCACCACCATCCACCCCGCCCCTCTCCACCTACCATACCGCAGTACACCCCCCCCCACACAGCCCCTCCAGGACCATTAGGGCTAATGGTGGTGGTGATGGTGGTGTATGTGTGTGTGTGTGTGTGTGCGGGGGGTGGGGCAGTGGGGATGTAGAGAGGAGGCGGGGGAACGCAGGGCTAATCGAGCATGTCAGCTGCGCGCACGGGTAACGACCGACCGGCCAGTGCTCACTCACTTACTGCGCAGGGGGAGAGAGAGAGAGAGATCGGGAGAGTGAGTAAGTGCGCCAGCGATGGAGAGATGGAGGGATGAAAGAGGTTGAGAGGGAGGAGAAGAGACGGGACGTGAAGCGTGCAATGAGACAAGTGAGGACAGAGAGAGAGAACACAGAAGGACACGGGAGAGAGAGAGACAGAGAGAGAAAAAGGGAGGGAAATAGGAGGAGAGAGAGAAGGAGAGAGACACTGATGTAGGAAGGAGAAGAGGGGTGGAAGAGAGAGAAACACAGACATAAGAGGGAGAGGAAAACAGAGATGAACAGACCACACAAGGAAGAAAAAAGAGGGCAGGAAAGGAGAGAGAGAGATTGGGATGGGAAGCCATCCTAATTTGCATAACAGACCCACGGGATGGGAGTAGGTGTGTGTGTGTGCGCAAGTGTGTGTTTGTGTGTCTCTCTAGCTGTCTGCTGTCTGTCTATGTGTGTGTGTGTATGTGCTGGTCCTGACTGACAGACGCCCTGATTGTGTGTGAAGGAGGTGTGTTTTTTGCTGAATTCCAGCTGTGCAGGGAGCAGGAACGGATCACACACACACACACACACACACACACACACACACACACACTACATGCACAATATCTGATGCTCTGGTGTGACAAACACAGAAAACTTCTCAGTCCTGTTGCCTCTTAATGCATTTCTATCATTGGGATTTATCTTTGTCTTTGCATTTATCTTGGGTGCTCTGTCTGTTTGTGCCATCCGGGTATCTACACACATACACACACACACACGCACACACATACCCTCTAGGGACTGGCTATATACATGCTTACTAAAAACTACTAACTGTTTTGCAAGAATAAAATAAATGACAGGTCTAGTCAGCACGGTTTACTTGGCCAGAAGTCATGTCAGCCTCACACACACATCAAACACCTTCAGCTCAACTGTGCATTTATTTTTTGCTTCTCTGAGTTCTATAGACCATTTCAACTGGAAAAAACAAAAACAATGCCTGAACATTCAATTTCGTTCCCAAACTGCTTCCACTATGTTTACGTTACATCGAACAGCCATATGGGGTCCGTTTGAAATGTTTAAACATAAACCATGTGGGAACAGATATGACGCAAACAATCAAACTCTTGAAATAGTCTATAGGTATCTGTAAACTATTCACCAAACATGTATATGTAAATATCATGACATGAAAAATTCTTATCATGGGTCAAAAGACTAAAAACTTTAAAGGGGACTGGTTAGTCTGTGGTGCCCAGAGTTAAAACCAAGCACCCTGAGTTGGTTTTAGGCTTAAAAAAACACACTTCCTGCAAGTGTTTGTGGATCACGACTGCAGCAATGTGATTTCTACTTTCTATTTTTGCTCTGCTTCATATATTAAGTTTCATCTTTATTGTTATTGTGTCTTTTAATCATTTTAAGAATGACCCAAGTGAGACCCCTGTGAGAACATGCTCTATAAATAAATATAAAAAATAAATTCAAAAACACAAACATCCTTTTGTTTACCTACTTTTCTCCATCTTAACTCAAAACAATTACAGTATATAAGAAGAGATCCAAATTCCTAACACAGTGTGAAAAACATCTGCTAGTGCCTATGTGCTCTTGTATGTTCAGATAGTCTAGAGATAGTGAGGAGACCAGTAAATACCTGCGAGAAAGCAATGCCAAAGGTCACGCCAGCAATAATGCCCATGTTGGTCTCAATGAAGGAGGTCACCAGCTCGTAGCAACCCTGCAGGAAAGTAAACAACCCATGTGAAATGGAATGGTGTGTGTGTGTGTGTGTGTGTGTAAGTGCACTTGTCTTTGTTGTTTGTAGAGGCAGGCACTTCACACTAGCGTCTATCTGTGTTTCTTTGACTGTTTGTGTGCATGTGTGTGTGTTTGTGTGTGCACATCAGCTCATAATGCTCTGTGACAAGCACAATGACTCTCTTCCCCCTCAGAGCAAAGGAGTGAGGTGCATTCAAAGCAAATCCAACTGACATTAGGTGTGTATGTATGTGTGAGTGTGTGTGTGTGTGTGTGTGTGTGGCTGACCTGCTGATGAACCTTGGTGGGGGCTATGGTGGCATTGCGCAGGTCGGAGGAGTTGCAGTCGGACGTGTTGACACAGCAGCTGGGGGGGATTCCGTTGGCGGGGAAGTAGACGCTGGTGAACCAGCTGGTGTAGTTGAGCACGCCACAGCAGCGCAGCTGAGGGGGTAAAACATACACGCACACACACACACACACACAGACACACACACAATGTGCATTCACACACACATGCACACATATGCATACAGATTCACATGCACACACACACACACACACACATGCACACATACAGACATACATTCACACAAGCATGCACACATATGAACACACGCGCACACACACACACACACACGCACACACACACACACACGTCAAATAGGTTGCAGAGGATTTTTTTTTAATAAAGGGAGAGAGGATGACTGGGATGAAATGAAAAGGGTTGAGAGAGACTACACAGAGAGAGATGAGATGAAAATTCTGGGGAGCAGTTGGCAGCGAGCATTCAGGTGAATTGAAAAAAAGAGGAGAATAGTGAGCTCAGGGATAAAGAGAGAAACCTGTAGAGAATCAATCTGACAGGAAAAGAGAGAGACAGACAAGAGACTAACAATGAGAGCTACAAACAATGTGTGAGAGAGTGAGAGAGAGAGAGGGAGGGGAAGGATGGGAAAGAAAGAGAGAGAGAGAGTGGAAAAAAAAAAATATGTGCACATGCAAGTGTGTGTGTGTATCTGCATGTACATTTTTGGATGTGTGTGTGTGTGTATCAGAGAGAGAGAGAGAGAGTATATATGTCTTTTTATATATATATATAACTATATATATAGCAGACTATATATGTAACAGAAAGGACAGCTCGCCAAGGCCTGAATGAAAGTGAGAAGAGAGAATCCAGCGAGACAGCGTTCCGCATTCATAACAGCGTGCTTGATGTGCTCCCAATCACTCTTCATTAAGCATCTGCACTTATGCTCTATTTGCACATTAACCTTGACCACAGGCCTGGACACAGCCACCACTAGAGTCAGGCAATTCACACACACACACCTGGTCCAGAATAAGGCTCCCAATAGACTGACAGAGAGTACTAATATCAGTGTGTGGGTATGTGTGTGTGTGTGAGTGAAAGATAGTGTGTGTATGTGTGTTTGTGTGTATATCAGCGGTGAGCTAATCAGTCTGTATAATATATTGAGAGCATCTGAGTGATCAACATTTGAATTAATGTGTGTATCTGTCTGTGTGTGTCTGTCTCACACTGTGAGTGTGTGTGTGTGTGTGTGTGTGTGTGTGTGCGTGTGTGTGTTTATGCATGTATGCAAATGTCTGAGTGCTAGAGTACTTACGCTGCGCTGCACGTTGTCCACAGCAAGGCTCTGCTCATCCTTGGCATTGTAATTTTGCACTGCTTCATTGTAGGTCCTCAGGAAAGTTCCCTTAATCTGTTCAGACACATTTACACACATACATGTAGGTAAATGCACACTCACATGCACACACACACACACAAACATGTACGTACAGATACACACACATGTGCACACACACTTTCTTTCTCTCTCTCTCTCTCTCTCTCTCTCTCTCTCTCGCACACACACACACACACACACACACACATACAAAAATGTGCATGCAGATACACACACACACACTTGCATGTGCACACAGACACACACACACACAGTCAAAAACACACACACATACACACACACACACAAAATAGCACAGAATCGTACATGATTAGCACACGCTGCGCTGTCCAAATGGCTGCCTGTTGCGAGGCAGATGGAGCTCCCCACTGTAGTCTCCCCATTACCCATAATTCAGCTGGAGCACTCACCTCGTGGCGGAACACAAAGCCAGAGATGCCAGCCACCAGCTCCGCCAGGAAGACCAGCGAGAGGAACATGGCATACTGTTAGGAAGACAGAGAAATTGACAGAGAGATATAGTAGGATGGAGAGATAGAAAGAATTGAAAGAGAGGGGGAGGGAAAGAGAGAGAGAAGAGAGAGAAAGGGAGAGAGAGAGAGAGCAAAGGACAAAGAAAAAGAGAATAAAACGATAGGTACAAAACTGTCAAACAGAGTACTACAGAGTCATCAAAGACCCCCAGTGTCCAGGTAATGAAATAAGATGCCTGCCCTGCTACCCTGTCTGTCTGCCTGAGCTGAGGATTCAGCTGGAGAAGAAGTGACAGCTTCACGCTTGAAGCTCACACACACACACACACACATACCCACACATACTGTACATACAGTACTTTTGCACATACTCAAAAACTATGCACGCACACGCACACACACACACATACATACACACACACAAACACAGATACCCATAGCCTAAGGGGTGGTTGATCTACCTCATAGGCTTCAAATGAATAGCTGAAGGCTTTTGGGTTGAGGCTTTGTTTACATTGTGAGAAGGATGCTGTCATGACAACTACTGATGATGTGCATTTGTAACTGGCAAATATGGAGGGAAAATTTGTAGGAGTGAGGAACAAACACCATAACTCCCAATGGGAGCATCATAGATACTCAGACGACAAGACATTTAAAAACCCAGTGTAGTATTTTTAGACTGCCTAGTGTCTTTAGTATTTTAAGTTTGGCTGAATCCCAATGGCTTCCTTAACTCTAAGCGCTGAACCCTCAGACGCTTAACTGCCCCACACCCCTAACAGTACTCTGGAGTCAATCAACCAACAGCCCTGTTGAACAAGAGCAGGAAAATTAACAGTACAATACAGTGTGGAGAAAATAGTGAAACAGCAGCCACCGCAAACTGATGAGGGGAAGGGAACTTTGAAGAGAACCGTTCGCAAATTTGGTCTAGTTCTTGTTCTTATTCCTACCCACAGCACTCGGCAATCTCAAACAACAGGGTTAGGTACTGACTGACTCCAGTTAAAGTGACTCCCAGCAAAAGATCATTGAATACTGATCAAGATAGAGCAACATAGTACATTACAATGCGACCAAATGTGAATAGTTCTGGTTTACATAAGTGGGAGTGTCACGTAAGGCACAATATAAACTTCTCAGTGATCAGTGTATGAGGACTCGACTCTGATCTGCATAAAGGGTCTGGTCTGGTTTGCACACATTTTTCCCCCTTCCCCCTTGCAAAAATAGAACACAGAACTTAATATGTCAGTGAATCCCATTACTCAATGCTCAAGTCAGGGCTTAGGGCTTAGGACACATTGGGATTCAGCCTTTGAGTTTCATTAGAGCACATGTTTTGTTTCATTTTGCAGTGAGACAAAACAAAACACAGAGGAGAACCAAGGAATGTCTTTGAGGATGAACCCAGAGGACAAGAGCTAGAAGACACCCCTCAAGTGTTGCCAATGGAGTTTACTGATGTTTAATGTCAAAACAGCGTTCCCATGCGCCTAAATATGGATCTGAAAGTCCACATGAAATTCCTAAACGCTCAAGGGGCCTTAAATCCCCCAATCCCAATCCCCCTTAAATCCCCCAAAAGGTCTATCCCTTGCAGACTCATATTGTATCAAATAAATTGCCCAGTATCTGATGACAGTGGTCACTCTGAGAAACAAACATAGAAAGACTTCTAATTGTTGTTGTGACTGTAGAATTGATATTGTTAAGAGATTAAGTCAGTCAACTCTACAGCTGAGTGCAGTAAAATCTTCAAATGTCATATAATCATTTATAATCATTTACATCGTGCAAACATCACTGCATCTTAGCACTGAAGATGCAGCACTTTTCATGGAATTGCCAAAGGCATAAATGACATTTTTCAAATATGTAGCTTAGACATACCATTGTACTCTTCTGCCCTATTGTGACTGGATATGTCACAAGTGCTTGTTCCCATCTGTTTCTTCCAACCCCTGCCCCCCCCCCCCCAAACACACACAGACACACATACACACACACATACTCACACACTCACCAGTTTGAGCATCCATGGGCTCCCGCGGCAGGTGGCAAAGCATCCAAACAGGCCGAAGACGATGATGGTGGTGCCGGTACCGATAAGCACATACGGGGCATTGGTGGAGTTCTCCGCAATCAGGGAGATGTATGGGCCGAGCATAAACTTACCCCATAGTCCCACTGCCAATAGGATCGCCCCTGTGATCTAGAGTAGAGAGAGAGAGAAGATGGAGCAATCTTTAGTACTGTTTAAGAAAACTGAATTGTCTTTGAATCATGTTAGAGTCATGGACTGTGTGATATGTTACGGAGAACGGCCACAATCTTAAAGACAGCATTCTACTGCCACCTTGTGGACATATTTACCACCGCTAGAACAACCGATTGATGATTCGTAACTCATGAGACGTGAAGATGGAGATTGATGGAGCCCGTCATTATCATATAAATTAAAATATAGTCCTAAATTTAGAGCCATATTATTTCGTATTACAGAATATTCGGCTGTTATTTTAACATCCTCTGAAAGTAATTCTTTTTGGTCACTGTGCAAAATGTGAATGCATGAGCAAATGTGTCTATAAAAACACACTCCACAGAACTTGAAATAACTGTCATTGTAAGAATACTCAAAAATGACTTATGATAAGTCTTACAAATAAAAGAACACTTGGACAGAGATTCAAGATTTCTGTGAAGCAGCAGAGCTAACGCCACCATAGTACTTCCACTCAATAGTTTATTTCACTACCATTCTACAGGGTACTCTGAAAAGACATTTGATTCTGCACAGAGAAATTCTAGTCAGCGAACAGAAATTGAAGGCAGAACCAATAGTTTAAAAGCTCAAAAAAAGTCCCAACCCACTGATAAGTAAGTAACAATTAAGTCTTCTAACTTTGCGCATTGTGAGAGAGTCTGATACATGAGGCTAGGCTTCAGTAGTCTTGCACAGTCATCCTTCTGCCCTGCAATTAACTGTGATATCATGTAACTCTAGAATATCAAGACCACACTCTACAGCTTAATCTATACACAAGCAGCAAATGAAATTGATCCAGATCACAAGAACTCCATTCTGCCTCAGTGTCTGTTGCAGGCAATGGGGTCTATTTCAAGAGACTCCTTGTATGAACTCCAGGGGCGTGGTGCCCAGCACTTGACAGAGATAGAGAGAGGCCCCGCATGGCAGGGTTCCTCGCTGGCACCAACGCCATCTCACGGGGGTAAACTGGCATTACATAACCACTACAGACCCTCTATTCACTTGGGGAGGCAAGGCTGGCATACTGATAAGATCACCCCAGTCGGCCTGAACATATAAGCACTGGGGCATAGCAAGGGAAGACAAACATGCTCTCATTGACCACCGGGAGCTTCTTATTCTTTCTTTTTAAATTATTTCTCTTCATCTGTGCTTCTTTCAAAATGTAGTTGTACACTGAAATAGTTTTGGAGATTTGCGTGCACTTTTCTTGCACTAATTATTACTAAGTTGCCTTAGTTTTAGCTGGCACACTAGGACCAGATTTCACACCATCCTGCTTCCACTGTGAAGGCTGGAGCTGACAATTTGCCAGATGAGCAGCAGAGGGCGCTGTGGCCTGCATGCATTCACACTCCGCTACCTCTGCTTGCAGGTGCTGTTGCTGAGGAGTTTGAGCAGGAAGGAGGATGTCACTAGGCAGTGTGTGTGTGTGTGTGTGGTGGTAATCACACATCCTCCCTCCTGCATCACTGTCCATCCTCTTGTAAGAGAGAAGAGAGTGACAGGAAGAATCCCGACAAACCCAGAAACAGACAGAGAAAGTAAAAAAGGCACAGAGAGAGAAAGATAGAAGGGATGAAAGAGAGGCAAAATTCTCCTCCCTATTTCCAAATGCAAATTCGCAATCTTCAGTTACTGACAGTCTACAGCTGAAGAGGGAAACTGGCAGAGAAATCGAAGAGTCGCTTCACGAATGCCTTCCAAAGCATGCATGCAAAAACTAGTCATAGTAAAAATACATCCTGGGAGAGGCTTGCCCATGTAAACCACAGGCACGTAAGAAAAGTAGGGTAAGTGTATGCATGTTGGAGCTTCTGCGGCTCCAGTTCAAACACTCATTAAAAGCTTGAGTAGTTGCCCTGGAGGAGTCCATGCAGTAGCGCAGTACACTCCATCAGTGCTGATACAGTGTGTGTGTCTGAGTGTGTATGTGTGTGTGTGTGTGGGTGGGTGGGTGTGGGTGTGAGTATGCATCTGCTCGTCAGCACTCCACCACCTCACTCACCACCACACCACTTCAGTATTTATGTAGCACTGGGCATCAGCAATTGAATCTGGCTCCCTCGATGGACTGCAGATGAGCTAACAAATCTCTGTAAGCTGCCAGCATCCCACATCCACCCAACCCACCGATCCATCCATCCATCCACCCAACAGCACTGAAATTTCTCTTCTTCAGAGATAATAGTAAGAGACTACAATGGCGCCTGGGCACTCAGGATGGCCGATATGGACTTATGGAATTATATTCCATAGGTGAAATAATAATAATACGGAATAATAATAACATGGAATTATATCACGTTATGGAATTATATCATGTTATTTCATGGTGTTTTTGTTGATATTAATATAAAAGACAATATTAAATTGTACTGTTCTAACCACGCATCATACTCTGTTCTAAACCACTTTTCATACTCTCTTTGCCCCCCACCACCCATATTAGAGGAAAGGGTTTTATCAATATCAATTCCATTGTCGATTCTGCTTATTGGTCCAATTCTTTGTCAATTCTCTAATCAATTCCTTACTGTTGAGAAGGTATTCTACACAGGTTTTCAGTATCAGCACATAGGCATAAAATATAGCCTGTTCTACTAAAGCGACTATAGCAGCTTTATACAAATGAGGTAAACCGTGTAGAATTGTGTTTTCTGAGAGACCCATTGACCATGGTCTGAAAAACAGCCAGCATTGATAAGAGGAACTGACAATGTCAAAGGAAGACTCTTCCAGTGAATTGCAGCATTCAATATATTTACGCATTTAGCAGACGCTTTTATCCAAAGCGACTTACATTCGTCAGCTAGCAATCCCATCAGGGCTGGGCTCCCCTAGAGTAACTTAGGGTTAAGTGCCTTGCTCAAGGGCACAATGGTGGCAGCCAAGATTCAAACCCACAATTTCCAGGCTACTAGCATTGCAAGCCAGTTTCCTTAACCGCTACGCTACCACCATGCATTCAAGTCTCGCTTCTACTTGATTATATTTTCTCAATCCCCACCCCTACCCCACATGTAGTCTGAAGTCTGCATCCCATCATGCCCCGCATGCAGCACATATATCCCCATTACATCATTAATGTCATACCAAATAACATAATAGACAATATGACCATTTTTCTAATCACAAAAAAGAAATCACAAAAAGTATCAGTAAAGATACAATATGGCTCATCTCTACCAAAGCCCCGAACTCTAGGAAACAGCTCCAGAGGGCCAAGCCACGTGTGTTTTATGACACAATATAAAGGGGAAACACATTCAGCTTTTGCAGAGATTATCATCAGACACATAATCATAATAAAAAGAAACACCTGTTCCAGGGCTACGTTCCACTCTCGTCGTTTTGGGCCTCATGTGGCCCACGTGCAGGCTGTGTCGCAGCTGCTAATATCCTGGGCAGTGGGTGGGGAGTGGACTCTGTTGCCTTTGACACTTCTCTCAGCTATTCCCACGTCTCTCTCTCACACACTCTCTCTCAGCTCTCGTCAGCTAGCAGCCTGCTTGCTGAAGAACTGGATGGCCCATTACGCAACCTGCCACGGAGGTGTTGGCTGGATCAACAGTTCTGAGGGACCATGCCTAGTGCCTACACAAATACACACACACACGCACGCATGCTCGCTAACACACATGCACTCAGACACAACCCACACCCTCTCACTTTTCCCACATACGGAGCAGAGAAACACACACATCCACACATCCTCTCTGAATCTCTCTTTCTATCTCTCTCAGCATCTCACTCGCTCCCACACACACACATATACACACAGACACACACAACCAGGCCCATAAATACAGGCTGGATCGATGCAAACTTCTCCACCCCACTCAGTGAAGTGAGTTACTGTGTCTCACCCTCAGAGACACTCACAATCCTCCCCGCAGACTCCAGGCTCTGCACACACACACATACACACACACGCACACACACACAGAGGCCTGGACTGGCCTCTCTTTACTGCTGACATAAACAATATCTTTACCCTCAAGACCGAGGAAGGGAGAGAGGGAGGGAAGGAGAAGGGGAGAGAGAAAAAGAGAAAGAGGGAAAGAGAGAGAAAGAGAGGGGGTGGTAATGGCCATTGTCTCAGCCCTTTATAGGCATATCTGGTCACTTTCTCTTTCTCTCTCTCTCTCTCCCACGCCTTTTCTGTTCTTTAGCTGACAGAGGCTGGGGACTGTTTGACAGGCTCTGTCAAATCTCTCCCCAGACGCTGCTGCTCTCTCTCTTTCCCTCTCTCTTTCTACTTTGTAAACGCTTGTTTGGCCTCACGCATTATTCTCGGCTTCTCACGAGCTATGCTGCGGCACAGGCTGTTTGCCACCCCGCAGCGCTGTCTTTCTAAAGGGTGTGCTAATTAACACGCTCCACATGAGGAGGTTTGTGTGTGAGTGTGTGTGTGTGTGGAGCACTGGAGTGTGTGTGGAGCATGTGTGTGTATGTGTGTGTGTATATGTGGAGTGTGTGTATGTGTGGAGTGTGTGTGTGTCAGAGGGAGATTCAATCACGCTGGGAGCCAAACGCGTCGGCCATGTTGTCATTCTGAGCATGTCTGCTGTGCCGAACAAGTGGCTCTCAGCCTGAGTATGTACTGACTCACACCAACACAGACAGTCAGACTGACTACAGCCCTGGAGAGAAGCAGGGAGGAGACAAGAGAAAGTGAGAGAGAGAAAGTGTAAAAACACCCAGATGGAGTGACTCATTCTAATCAGATGTCCTGGAAGAAGCAAACTGAGATGAGGGTAGAGAGACCGAGAGAGAAAGAGAGAGAGAGGGAGAGATAGGGATATGGAAAAAAGGTGAAATGAACAGAGACTTTGAAAGAAAACAAACAAATAAGGGAGAGAAGAGGTTGGGTGTGTGTGTGTGTGTGTGGGGGGGGGGGGGGTGATTGTGCACTGTCCAGCCACAGAGATCATTTGGGAAAGAGGAGATATGGGCTTGTGGGCTAGTTACAATAAGGATCATGCATTATTCAACAGCTGTCCGTGCATGATTCAGTGTCATGTCTGCTGCCACAGCCTACCCCCCAGCCCTTGGCTATTGCGTGGAGAGAAGCGTGTGTCTGTGTGTGTGTGTGTGTGTGTTGGAGGTGGTCCGAGACAGATACAGAGCCATGGTATTTAAACGAAGTGGAGTGTCACATCTACCACACACTGAGAAGATGGGCCACAATTTAGAGAGAGATGACTTCTAAGGTCAGGGTGTACCTGGTATGGTTTATCAAACAGTGGCAACAAACCATTCGGCAAACCAGTCATGTAAAACTAAGGAAGACCTCCGGCATGAAAGCAGGAGGTTATCCAAGATGAAAAAAGTCAGTCACAAACAGCACTCAAAAACTCAACCCATCTACAGATAAAGCCATGTTGAAGAGGAGTGACGGTGTTATCATTTATTGTGAGCATTTAGCAGACGCGTTTATCCAGAGTGACTTACAAAAAAAAATTGGTCTTTAATTCACACCCAAAACTGAGGCCTAAAGAGGTACTCTCTCTCACTGTGAGCGTTTATGGCTGACTGAAAGGGAAAGTGACAAAGTTCGTTCATTCTCCCCTCAATGCTGTACCACAGGGCTGTTGGTGTGCACCTGGGGGAGCGGAATAAGAGATGGACCCCATGGGCTCAAGATGACCAACCTGAAAACCATCCACCAAAGAGTGTCATTTTATTTGGAAGGAGAAGGAGAAGTTGGAAAAAAAATGAACAAAACGTTAGCGAGCAAGTCGAGTCAAGTCAGCTCAATTGTCAATTTGTCCACATATACTAGACATACAGAGGAATTGAAAGTATGTTTCTCGCTACCACACGGTGAAGAGGAGATGCACAACAGACATTGATTAACACTAAAGAAAAAAGTGTATAGCAGATACATTTTCCTAACACTAAATAAGACACGATCACAAGACAAAAAGATCACAAGACAAGATCACAAGACAAAAACACAAGAATGTCACAAGCACCATCCTGTTTGATGTGTTGTGATAGTGCGTAATGATGTAAAAATGTAATTGTGCAAAAGGATGTGTTGTAATGGTGTAAACCGAAACGCTATATACAAAAACAAAGATATGGTTATTTTGCTCTGGCTGTGCTGAGTAAGTGGCTGTGGTGCCAAAGCCACACCGAGACATACAAGCGAAGCGAGTCACAGGGCTGGGGGTGGAAATCAATTATGCTACCCACAACCTAAGAAAATTACTTGACAGGGCACACAGCACCATGGCAACACTCTGATTAATGTGTGTTCATGTACGTGTACTTATGTGTGTGTGTGCGTGTAGGTGTCTGTATGTGTATGTGTGTGTAGGTGTCTCTGTGTGTGTGTGTGTGCGTGTGTGTGTATGTATGTGTGTGTATTACAGTGTGTCTGCTTGTCTCATGTTGGTGCTTCCTCCTTGGCTGGATGTGCATAACAGAGCAGTTTCCCTCTTGTCGCCATCACCCTAGAGAATCTTCTAGTCTCTCCATGGAACACTCACTTCATCCATCCTTGTTTTCTTCTTCTTGTACAGTTTTTTTTGTACAAATTCTATAGAATTTCTAGAGTATAGAATATATAAGAAAGAAATATTTGTTTGTTTTTGTTTTTATTTGTTTTTGATGAATAACAAACGCATCTTTTGAAAGGAGCGTTACGTTTCTGTCATACGCACTGCAGTGGAGTCTATGGTTTTATTCCACTAGCTTTTCATTTCCGTGCAAATCTGTGTTGATGTTTGCACTGGGAAATCAATCACTGCACTCAGAGACTACAAGTAATTCAGATTCATGATTGGTTTTTGGATTCGTTTTTGAGAGATCAGGCACGGCCAGGCAACATGTTTTTGAGGGAAAACAAATCATGTGTAGAGACCAGACAGACGCTGTATGCAGTGTCATCTTTCAAGCAGGAAGAAGCCCAATCCAGATACAGGAAGCAGGAGCCCTGCCATTTTCTTCACGGCAAAAATCCCACCACCCTACCGACTGGGGCTCAGGGCCAAAGGATTAAGAACCGTGGTGTGAAATTCCTGAATGTCTCTCCCATGTACTGCAGTCATGCATGTTTTCCACGAAACTTTCACAAGTTCCAAATAGCGCCCAGAACATTCCAGATCTTTGTATGTGTGATTGCCACGCCTCCTGAAGCTACTTCTGTTCTTGGAAATGGCCAATTGCACACAAATTGACAAATTGTATGTCTGCGCTACGCTCTAGAATCTTTTAATCACAGCAACCATCGATTTAGAAATAGTAATGGCAGTTTATTCCAGTAAGTTTTGAATGAGTTGATGTGCTGCAGAAAGAAGTAATTCTGCAAACAAGCCTGTGTTAGCTATCAAAATGTGTAAATTGTTAGCAAAACTACATAGCGCAGACGTGGCAACAGTGGTATAAGCAAGATAATAAACTCTACGACGGGCCTTTAAGGAGCCTTTACACCTCGATAAGTACAATACTTACCGATATAGGCATGTCTTGGAGTTCATTATCCCTTACATTAAACATTGTACGGTATATATATATATATATGATGCCTTATGACCAGCCCTTAGTTTATATACATATATACAAATACAGTACACTTACAAGCATACATATATATACACCATACACATACACACACACACACATATATTTATGTATGTGTGTGTGTGTGTGTGTACTGTATATGTATGTATGTATTTGTGTATGTATGCTTATAAGTGTACTGTATTTTTATATATGTATATGAATAAGGGTTGGTCATAAGGCATCATTCCATACTGTGCCCTGGCTGTTTTGCCGGACTATGATAACAATCCCTGCGCAGTGCTGCGCTGTGTTTGCTTGTTAATGTGTGTGTGACAAGACAAGCTCTCCGCTGCTCCCTCCATCTGGTGTGCTGAGTGGGTGGTGTTGGGAGAGGGGGTGGGGGCCACGGTGGGCTTGCTTTCATGACGTCACTAGCTCTCACACCTCTCTGCTATGGGTCACACGGAGTTGTGGGACAGGGGTCACGTTGCGCTCCTTACCACAAGGAGAGCCAAAAAGAAGGAGCACACTAATACCTTACTAATGCATGGTAATGCAGCATACCAGTGAATAAGCACTTACTCTCTCTCTCTCACACACACACATAAACATGATTACTGGTCATTTACTTCTGGCAAACCATCTGTTCTCACACACATATTCCAATCTTGACATTCTACAATAAATCCCGATTGCAGTCTTTTTTGTGGCTGAACAAATGCATTTATGTTCATGTTGAATGTATTTGCCAGATGCTTTTGTCCAAATCAATTTACAAAAACATAAACAAACCTTACATTGCTCATTTAAATCATTAATTATAAAAGCCCAAAATACAGATGACAGTAAGCATACGGCTAACAATGCAGTACAATTCTTTTATTTCCTGGATTCGGGGTAAAATGCCATTGGTTTCATTTACTGAGACTTTAGTAGTGTGCTGCTGATGAAGACGCTGAGTTAATAAGTGAGTTATTGTCGACATGTATGACATTAGTATGCCCTCAATAGTATAGAGAGGATCACTGGGTATGCAAGAGTCTCTTTTTGAATGGTTACTTTCAACCGCTAACATTAGCAGCTTTTCCAAATCTACTTCATTTGGGCTCCAATATTCCCAATGCTAGCATTTATCTGTGGCTGTTGAGCACAGAGGTCTACAAAAAAAAACATAGAATCGATCAACATAAATGCTATTGCTATTGCCAAACATTTAATGTGAAGCCTATAAGCTATAACCGCTGTGATATATCAGGCCCCCTGCCCTTCATCAGATGAGGTAGTAGCCTTCGTAAAATGTTTGGAAGCAATATTACTGCAGACTTAATTGCTTTTTATGCACCTTTCTCTCTGTTCAGTGTCCTGACATTCATATTTTCTGGATGTGCACTTTTGTAACTTTTGAGCACAGATGTTTGCCAAATGGGTTGAGACGGGTCCAGCCCTTCATTTTCTGGTAACAGACTTGTGGACTTATAAAACCCTAATTGGCTGTATCGATGCTCACTTTCTTGCCAAAATGGCAAAATGTGGAAAAATGGAGAAAAATTTATGAGGAAAGCTTTCCAGAATTACAGATGGATTGGCACTTCTTAGCAATGACTCAAGAACTTGGTCCAAATGCAGCCATACAAATTAATGTAGAGGTGTTGCAATTTATTTATTTATTTATTTACACATTTATTTATTTATATATTGGTTGTTTGGTCCAATGTAAGCCATATTTAATCTGGCCATCTCCTCCTTTAGCCCTGTGGAGGAGCCCCTTCTGAAAACAGTGTATATCTCTCACAGCTCTTGGTCAGGCCCCCTCTGGGCCGCTAAAAACATGCTGAAGTGCGTCGGCAGGCGATTAAAAACACAGCGTGCTAATGAATGTCTGGAGGATAAAACCAGACTGGCTCAATATAAACCGACCTGGCAGAACGCAAGGCTCATTCCATTCTCCTGCCTACACCCCACCCCCACCTCTGTGTCAACTCATCCATACAACATGGCATCAGCAGAGAAATCATTATTATTGCCATATAATTGCCATTATATAATAATAATAATAATAATAATAATAATAATAATAATAATAATAATAATAATAATAATAATAATAATAGTAATAATAATAGCTTTCATTTAATTTCATTTTCTCTCCTTGGAAGGGCTTGACAAAGAGGCTGACAAAGAGGCACACAGGAACGGACTGATCTGCTGAAGAACAAAAACCAAAACAAGAAGGGGAAAAAAAGAAAGACTTTGATTCAAAGGGGGAAAAAACGCTCATCCTGCACCTTTTAGCATTTCAAATGAAACACCCCGATCAAAGGCAGTGTTGTTCTGTCGGGTTAAAGAACAAGCATGCCTTTAAAATCTATTAACATCAAAGCAAGTTGAACATACGTGCAAACATGGACACACACACACACACACACCACCAGCGTTTGCTTCACTTTTTTAACGACTTCATATGTGTGTGTACTCACACATCTCTACATGTGTAATTGAGTGTAGACGTCCGTCCGTGTATGTGTGTGTGTATGTGTTATGAAAATATTGAAATGTGTGTGTGTATATACACATCTATTTCAGTGTGTCTGTCTATGTGTATATGTGTATGTGTGTGTGTGTGTGTGTATGTGTGTTTGCGTGAGTTTGTGTGTGTGCATTAGAGGGCCTTGGAGGGACTTGAAATACCACTGAGAGATACTGCTGTGATGACGTCTGTCAGCCCTGTCTGCTCCCCAGACATATAAATAAGACCATCTTCCTCCATCTCTCTCTTCTAACTCAGCAGCCATCACCACCCATCTTACTTTTGTCAGTACTATGACTCTATGATCTTCAGAGAGAGACAGGGAGGGAAAGAAAGAGGGGGAGGGAGAGATAAAGAGAGACAGGGAGAGAGGGGGAGACAGAGAGAAAGAGAGAGAGAGAGAGAGAGAGAGCAATGACCCGTTTGACTGTTGTTCATTACTGTCTGACACAGTTGTTCCTTCCAATTAGACTACAATTTTGCTACTTTATATGCCATGCGGGCTACATGTGACACGACAGAACACGCACGGGTAACCACTGTTTACAAACGCACTCAATTAAAAGCCTCACTGAGTCGAGCCCGCCCCATCGGCATTAGCCGTCTGGGTCCCAATTCCCCTCTCCTACACACAAAACAAATTTAATCTCCCAGTTTAACCTACATCATGGATATCAGGAAGTGCATCGCTGGCGTGGTTCAGGGCACAAAAATGGGTCAGGTGCACTCGCCTGTCTGCACCAAACAGACGAGGGTAAACGAGGGATGAAAAAGCCATGAGGCATGCCAAGGACGCCTCTGTTGTTTATCTTGTTTTGTTACCAATACAAATCATCAAGGGAAGAGGAAGAGTAATGACATCCTTTCACAGACCCGATTCAGACCTATTCCTTGTTTTCAAAGCAGAAACCTGCACTGACATTGCAGGGACAAGAGCTCGGTATCCATGGCAACAGAGAGACCCAAAACTGCCGCACCTTTTGTTTGCTGCCTCCCGTTCACACTGCCAACAACCAACATGCCTGATGCTGTCCAAGTCAGCAACTGCTTTTTTAAAAATTATTTTGTGACATACAGTATGTTCTAGAAGAGGCATATAAACCACAACAGAATTTAGTAGCCCTTTTTTCACAAAGGCTATGTGTGCCAAAACAAACACAGAACTTGCCTCATCCTTCCAGTGGTTACAGAAACCACTTTGCAGTTCACTAAGAGACGTTGTGCAGTTTCTCATGGTTTGATTGTGGTTTTCCAGAGTACTGTTTAACCTCTCCTCATTTTCCCTTTCACTCTCCTGTCAGTCTTTATGATATTTACCCACTTTGGTTTATTGATTGTTGCTCTCTCTCTCTCCTTTTATTGCTGACAATGGAACTAAATGATGAAATGTGTTTCTATGCCACCGAGTTGGCATAGTGTGGGTATGGGTGGGGGTGTTAAGTGTTAGCTGGACAATTTTGTTGATCGATAGTATGGTTCATATAAACAGGTTTTGAAAGTGTCTTTTCAAAGGAGTTCTGGTACTGTTTACCAGGACTGGTTGCCTGGTGTTTGATTCACAGAGCAATGTGTGTTCTGGGTTAACACAAAGCCCATCAAGGCAGCAGCAAATCCTTGGGTTCCGCTGCTCCGGAATCAATAGCATGACACCCAACACACACACAAACACACACACACACACACACACACACAGACACTCTCACACATATACACACATGCACACACACACACACAGACACTCACACACATAACAACAACAACAGGTGACCGGAGTCATCTGACCAACGATCTGACCAATGTGGGGGATCTCTCACTATCCATGTGACCTGATGGTGACAAGACTGCTGGCCTTGCGCTTTCACACTCAAGTGTCACCAGTGCACCGCCATTCACCACCAACGCCAACAACCACCCACCCACCCCACCCCATCCCATCCCATCCACACAAAAGCGGAGGCCTCCTTTCTCACAATGGGCTCCATATGCTTCATGCCACACAGCAGGTGTGGTCAGCGACGGCCTGCGGGGGTCAACCAGCAACCACTGTTATCCACAGTGAGAGAGTGAGAGTGGGTGGGTGGGTGGAGGATTAATCTCGGACTGGTCATGTTCTCCCTGGGGACCCCAAGGCCCTACTGTATCAGAGACGGCAGCTGCCCCTGTCTGCCACTGGGCTTCTATGAACAGATAAGCAGATTATCCCCCCAAAAACGATCCCTTTTGACCTCCCCTTTTGCTGCATTTTCTCTGGACCTCTGCGCCCCACATCTAACACAGCACCTACAGTACAAAGGCAGAAGAAGTACAGGGATTTCTTTTCTTCTTTTTTTTTTGGTCTGGCCTTTGTGCGGGACAATCTGGGCTCTTTGCTTGCTGAGATTTATGACAGTGCAGATTAGATCTAAATTGACCAGAATGATGGAAATAAGATGCCAGGCTGAAGTGAGGTAGGCTCACAGGTAGGTATTTTAGAGCCAATTGAGATGTTTCAACATGGAGGCTTCGATTAAAAGATATCTTATGTGTATCATTTGGACATTAAAAATAAATAATACAATGCAAATAAATAATACAAAAGAAACAGCAATATAATGTGATGAAATACTGGTTTTCCAAAACAGCCACGTCAAAAACTGCTAGGCCTATCTTCGGTGCTGCCCTGATATCCACTGAAGTTATTTATGCTAAATGGTTAGCTTCAGATCACACCTTCTTATAATACCACATTGTGTGTCAAATTCTTCACACACATATGACCTAAATACTTTGCTTCACTATTTGCATGGGTATGTTAACTTTAGGTGTGTATGGGTGTGTTCAAACATCTAGAAACGGTCACCTAAAATATAATTTTGAAAATAAAAATAATTTAAAAGTAAATTTGTAAAGTTGACTTGTATTTACTAGATACTTTTATCAAATTTTGTTAAAGCAAAGGTATTTGAAAGGTAATAGAAATACTGTGCATGACATCAGAAATGTAGTTGTCTCTTTAAAAGGAGAAGAATTAACAACTAGCCACAGCACTCACTCCGGCACACTCAATAACGTATATCAGTCCTCTTTACAGGCAAGCAGCAAGCAGCTATTTATCTAAGGCCCAGGGCATTCTGGGTAATACATTTAATGGCTCTCTGCACCTGTCAGGGGCAATGGCCAATGGATACGATGACCTCCAGAGCATTCTTTCTGCACGTCCTGGTTACTCTTCCCATAAACTACATTACTGCAAAAGAGAGAGAGAATGAGAGAGGTAGAGAGATAAGTTGTACTGCAGGGAGGGAAGGGAGTGGTGGAGATTGAGTTTTAACTTCTCCACAAACACAGGACAGTATTGTGACAGACGAGGGAAGCACGTGTGTAGAAACAGACGTCAATCGAGAAGAGATGTGGGCAAGGTGTGTCTCATTACTCTGGGAGTCAATTGTGTGCGAAGCTGGAACATGACCTCGGAAATGAGATGTTAAAGAACATGCCTACAGGGCAGCAGTCCAGTCTGGGCAATCAGCACTGACTTGAATTACACATGCCCAGATTAATTACAATTGCAACGCGTCTGGTTGTCTTCAAGGGTAAATAACGCCCTGCGAAGGAGAAGCAGATGTTTCTCCCCCTCCCCCCCTTTGTGTATGTGTGTGTGTGCTTGTAAGAGAGGTGGAGAAAGGAAGCAAGAAAAATAAAGAGTACAAGAGCACCAACATCATTTCCTGTATGTGTACATTAAATTAAAGTGTTACATAAAGAAAGAAAGGAAGGGAGAGGGAGAGAGAGAGAGAAAGAGAGAGGGAGGAAGAGATAAGATGGTAGGAGAAGTAGACAGACCCACAGACGAAAGGAAGACGTGATGTTGTTGTCAGTGACAAACTAAGCGTGTCCTTGGAATAGGGACTCTCACAGTAAGAGCAGATGGACGAGGCTCGTGATGACGTGCTGCTCAACAGCGCTGAAAATGAGGAGGATAATGGGAAGTGCCAGACCTCCCCTTACATCAGGCCCTCATCAATCAGACCTCCAAGGAGCCTCGGCCTATTGCCTAGAAGTCCCTTTGCCAAGGAAACAGGATGTGTGATCAGCCATGGCAGGCATGGTCTACTGGTTAGTGCTTCGGGCTTGTAACCAAAGAGTTGCTGGTTTGATCCTCAACCAGTTGACCATGGCTGAAGTGCCCTTGAAAAACCCTAGGGTTACACACACACATCCCCATCCACTTGGTGTCCCTTTGCTGCTCCGCCGGCACTGCTAGAGCAGGCAGGCCAACTGCTCTGGGTTAGTGTGTACTTCACTTCAATGTGTGTTTCACTAATTCATGACTAGGTTAAGTGCAGAGACCAAATTTAGATTATGTAGTATAGAGTATATGTGTTATAAATCATTTAGTATAGAGTATAGATTATGTAATACATGTTATATATAGTATATGTAGTATAAATTATATATAGATTATGTAGTATAGAGTATAGATTACGGCCCTGTCCTATTTCTACCAATTCATTTTTGGCCCTCGCACAGTTTTGTGCGTTCACATGTAAGTGTAGGGTGTTCCAATCCTTAAGACCAAGGGTAAGTAAGCAAATTTGCATGAAGTGGTGTCCCATTTCGTAGGTACGTATTCCTACACCTAACACTTCTCACTTTATCATCGAGGGGTATCTTCTTTTGGAGGGCGCTCAAAATCAAGTGCTAGGGGAAGAAAAATGAGGCTGGGCCAAATATTCTTCTTCTTCTTCTTATTATTATTATTATTAATATTATTAAAGTTAGGGCCTCCACACACCAGCTTCAGCAAAGCCCTATGCTTATTAATTTAGATTCCGTTGTTTTCAGTACAGCCCCACACACCAGTAACAAACTCTACCTTTTGATTACGATTCAGGTCTATTTTGGTCGGTGCTGTTCAAGAAAATCCACAGGTGATTCCACAGGCCACTATGAAGTTCAAAAAAACCTTCCTCACCTTGCCACAATCACTGCACACCCACCTCTAACCATTTCTCAACAGATAATCATTTTATTGACACTGTCCCAAACACTAGCCTGTGGAAAGTCATACAACACAATACAAGCACATCTCGTCCAAATGCAAGGAGGAGCCTCCTTGCATCTATGATTGCTGCAATAGCTGAGATGTAACAGGTCAAAGTCTGCTGGACTATTAAGTCCATATTTGACCTTGAGTTTTGTGTGCTTCTGTAGGGTAGGCTCCTGTTTAAACAACATGAGAGCTACATCAAGAAACAGAAACAGAGAATAGATGAAAGGAGAAGAAGAGGTGTCATGTAAACAGTGGATTAGGGTCATGTGGACAGGTCTGATTTCCACAAAGTTAATAATGGCTGAATCCCAATCTTCCCACTGAACCCTAAGACCTGAACTTAAAAGACTTAACCAGAGTGACCAGCTACAACTCGATCTAACCATAGTTGTTGTTTTTCCCGACAATGATATCCAAACCAAATTAACAACCTGACAAGAGCTTTTCTTTGTAACCAAAGATAAGTAGAGAATTAGCATTAGCAATACTAAAATAAAACGTGGATGCTTTAGAGACTCTGGGATACAGGGAATTTTGAGAGGTTTCTGGTTTTATGTGCAAATAAATGAATGAGGCCATCTGTAAACAGCAAGCAAATAATATAATCCAACAACTGCACACTTAAAATTATGTTAACTGCCGCTAAGAACCCATTCAGGCAAGCTTATCCACACCACAAACAGTAGCAAAGTGGCATGCTGGCATTCTGCACGTATTCCTTTGGCTGCTAGCTAATTATAGGCCTGTTTCATTACCAGCTAGGTGTAGAATGGTCCTGGTGATGAGTCCACTAGGATGCATCTCAATATGCATTAGGCCTTGCCAGATTCCTCTCAAGTCGCCTTGGCATTCCACAAACAGGCCCTAATTGTGTGCATTCCCTGTTGCCCCACTTTGTCATTTTGATCTTTTGAACTTTCACCTTTGCCTGCCACCCTGGAAGGTGGCTTTAATAAAACACAACCTCCCTGCTTTCAGTGATGAAGTGTTTTAGGTATGTGTCACATATACACATACAGTACACACACACACACACACACACATCCCATCCACTTGGTGTAGCATTGCATGTGTCACTGAGAGTCCCACTCTGGCTGCCGAGAGTGACATGCGTGGCATTTTAAGCACGTTGTAAGTTCCTCTCGGGAAGGCTTCTGACAACCATCTTCCCTTGTCCTGCAACAGCTACCGCTGCTATCAGCCTTGACACACAACTCTTTACGACTCTCACCACAACAAGTCTTATCTGGGGTGTCTGTATGTGTGTGTGGGGTTGGGGGGATGCTTATGGTGGAAGGGTACACTGTACACTGATACCCCCAACAGAGTGTGAGGTAACTGGATGAGTGTTGAGTAGGTACAACACAGTCTTCCAGCAGCACCAGGCCTGTAACCACATTCACCTGATGATGACTCACACGAGGATATGCTGAGAAGTGCTGCCACCCTCGTCGGCACCCACGTCAAACACAGCCCTCCTTTTAAAAACAGAAATGTGGTGTGACGCACATAAACGCTGCCCTCAGCTTTGCTTTGCTGTCGCACAGTGAAGGACAGCTGAGGGTCAAAGTGGCACATTATAGACAACACAAAAGCAGCACTATCTGTACCATTGCACCATTATAGTATCTAAAGATTCGCACAATACGCAACTGGACAATGTCACCCTGATGTCCTGTTAGGTACATCCATTGATTTTCCAAACTGCTCTGATTTCAGTGGTTTGGAAAATGGACACACGGTAAGTCTGTCTCTTTCTCTCTTTCCTTTCTTCCACTGTTTCTCCTGTTCTCTCTCTCCCTTTCTCTCCTCTTTCTCTGTCTCTCTCTGTTTGTCTCTTCCTTTCTCTCCCTTAATCTGTCTGTCTCTCTTTCTCTCTCAACTCTTTACTGACAGTAAGACTCAGCGGCCATGTTCATTAAGCATGGCCTCCCGGAGGCCCCTCTTTCTACCAGCATCACAAAGCAGACCTAGAGTTACTAGAGCAGCAAATGGGAATTAAGGAGGACAGTGAGGGTGTGCCTTCCACCACAGGGAAGTGAAAAGGAAAGGAAATGTTGGAGCAGCAATGGGTCAGAAACCCAAAATCTGACCATGACCTGATACACAAAGAGTTTGTGTCAATAAAGTTTAAACATACACACTGAATATAGAGAAAAAAGAAGTCGATGTTACTTGCTGTTTAACAGACAAGGGATTAGTGTCTGAAACCATATAGAATTGCAGTAAAGAAAAAAAAATATGTCTATATGTTTCCATATTCAGTTTAAAAGAAATCAGTCCATAGTTCTCTGGCTTTGTAAACCCAGGCACAAACTTGCCACTGAAATATATAGAAACTATTTGGATCCTGATAACAATCAAATTACTGAAGCAGTTCATATGACTCTCCATAGGATTGGCTGTTTACAGGGTCACGGAAAGTGTCAACACATTGATGTAGGTGGCCCACCATTACCCTAAACACAGGGCGCACTTACACAGATTTAACAGGAGTCTGATGCCTAGCCCACTAAATTGTTTCCTAAGTAATTCTTTAATGCGATTCATGCCAAGGAGGCTGAGCTGACTCAGGCTGCAACAAAGAATCCAGGCTGTGAAGATTACCCACATAGCTACTGTAAAATGATTATACTCACACAAAAAAACTTAGCCAATGTCGGCTCAGCTGATAGCCTCATACAACACTTCTCTGGAAGGTCGCTTAATTCTATTCCATATCTATTCTCCTTTTCCTTTATCATCTGGAGTTGGCTTTTACTGAGCGGAGACTTACCACCAACAATAAGCAGAAGAGGATCAGGCGCAGTGCTGTCTCTAATGGGTTTAACAAGACCAAACAACAAAAACCTTGGATAGTTAAGTGCATGAAAATGCAGAATACATTAACGCGAGTCCTTCACATTATGGCTCTTACTTTGGTCATTAGTATCTCAGCAACCAGAGAATAAATTAGGCCAAGTATGAGGGACTGGGGAATTGTCTGACTCATAAAACAGAAACCACAGAGCTTCCATCACAAAGAATGGCAGGGCATCCCAGAGCTCTGTAGCCATGCCTCTGTCGGAATGCTAGCTTCCCCTGCGACTATCTGTGTTGGCTGGGGCCTGCCAGCCCAGTTAGATTACTTTTGTGATTTACGAACTCGTTTCTGCTGATGATGTTTTTTTCTCTCTGTAATCAGCAATTCAGAGGCAGCGAGTTCCAGAGAGATGCTCCATCAACTGCTGGGAGTAACAAGACTCCCAAGACTTTTTTCAAAAAATACTGATGATGGCACTGGCCAAGCAAGAAAAGACATTAATGGACAAACAAACAAACCCTTTCAATCTTTTGGGGAGAAACTCTCTAAATTGTTCTTATTCAGGTGTACTTTTTAGTCAAGCAGGTAGTGTCTTAAGTTAAGAAATAAGTTAATCTAGTCCATCTACTTATTATTCCACATGGAAAGCGGGCGTGACTTCATTTTAAATTGGACCCCTGCACACTGATTTATGTCTGCACTGCTACAGCTCTCTGACTGCAGTAGGATGACCAAGGCATCGGGGAGTTATATTAGGAAATTGAACAGGGGCCTGCCCTGGCTGCTGTAGACGCATGCCATTCCAACCATGTATTGATTACACCAGGCCTGGACTAAACAGATTACCCAAAGTCACAGTGTCCCTCTGCAGCCGTCAGCAACAAGTCTTGGCTGTTATGCGGACACTAAACCACATCCTGTGTAGACTTGGGATGTGGAAATGATCAGTGTGCTACCCAGTGGCTCTAAGAGATGTTATGAAATTATATCCTAGTTTGTTAATGCTGTTAAGTTAAACTGGCAGTAATGGCTTATATTTATCAACATATATGGAATCGATTGCTTAAAGATCTGCTAAATGCAATCCAATATAATTTTACTGTAATGTTGCAAAATGGCATGAGGCAAGTGACATTCAGAAAAACACGTTGTCATGCTGACGTTTAATTTTATTCAGTGATGCTGTTCAAAGTGGAAGTCTTAGCTATTCTTGGATAAGGTGTTGGCTTTCTCACTAAGACCTCCTAAAACCCTCTGCACTAAAATTTGACTATGGTGGGACCTTCCAGAACACCTTAACACTATGAGTTTGAATTTTTAACCTGTCTGATCTGTTTTGCCATGGGGAGTAAGGTTTCACTATTTTAAAATAAAAAAAGATGAAGGGTATGGTATCATGAGACAGAAAGTGCCGTGTAAACAAGACAGCAGATGATTAAACCATATGAGCGTGATCTGTCTTGACGCATTCTGAGGTGTCAGTCAGGGCTAGGATGTAATGACAATATCATTCAGACTTTAGCTATAGCTATCTATCTATCTAGCTATCTTTAGCTATTTAAACATAGCTTTAAAAACACATGTCGAAACTCATAGCTCAAGCTACTGGGAATGCACTGAGCCACCACCGAGTGACAACTGCATTGGCCTTAAACCACCTTCTCTCTCTCGGAATGAAAAGCACCATTCTCCCATCCTTTCCTATGCGCCTCAGGAAACAGAGTGCTTATGAGAGAGGGAGAGAAAGAGAAAGAGAGGGAGAAAGCAAAAGGACCCTCTATAACCTATTGTGTTAAGATGTAGGGAGACAGACAGGAGAGCATGACACCCTATCTCTCAAAACCATCCCATCAGAGAGAGAGAGAGGGAGAAAGCAAAAGGACCCTCTATAGCATATTGTATTAAGATGGAGGGAGAGACAGACAGGAGCACATGACTTAGCCTACCTCTCGAAACCATCCCATCTCCTCCTCCCTCTTTCCTGTCTTTCTCTTTCACTTCCCCTCCATCCCTCCCTTTGAAGGGATGAGTGCAAAGCTATTAGCTGACCTAACAAACCCCCAACAAAAGAAAGGTATATTACTACTATGAATTTAAGCAAGTATGAATGGGTCACTGGCTGAAAATGCAGCTAACTGTTAGAGGTTTAGTCTTATTTGGCTGCAGGACAATTTTATTTTCTGCCTCACTGCATGGCCACCATAAACAAGGTTATTTTCCCTTCATTTCATACTCCCCCTGTCAATTATGGGCCGGATTTCCTTTGTCAATTATGCACAAGTTCAAAGCCTTTTACAAGTCTCCGAGCACAGCCTGATGCACTTGCCATTGGTATCATTAAATCATGAGGAATTCTTTTGTGCATAAATCATGTCAAAAGTCCTCAGTTTCCCCTCTGATAACTGGGCCAGTTCCACAGCTAAACAGCCTGTCCATGTGTTACTTTCAGATTACTTTAGCACCAGCGCAACCCCCTTATAGATTACATTGTTTCTTCTTAATTGAAGTTTGTAGAGGACAGAGTTCATGCTGTCTCATGGAGAGCCTGAGTGCATTTTCTATCATGAAAGGCCCAGGATTTAGGTCTGAGTCTGAGATCTGGGGCTGAGTGATATGGAGGCCAGGGGTAGGGAGGTATAGCTAGCTTGGCTTCATTACCAAAGGTCCAGCGACTAAGCCACAGGGACCATGGGAAAGACCTAGCTGTTCCACATCCGCAGGGCACCACTCAGAAGCTGTCTTTAACCCCTCTGTCACAGAAGTAGCTGATTTCTACCTACCAGAGCAAGGAGGCACCTAAGTAAATACCCTGTCCTTGGTCATAGCACTGTAGAAACTTATACCGTATCATCCTCAAGGCCTTTCTGCATCACAGATACAAGAGCCTTCACGCAAAATGTACTGATTGGTTGTCACAGATACAAGAGCCTTCACGCAAAGTGTACTGACTGGTTGTCAATCTCCTTGGTAACCATATTTTAATTCTCTCGCCTTTATGCTGGCCAACAGAGCCAACAGAGAGCCTTTCTACAAGCCTACCGTCTCCAACTTGGTCTTTTGTGGTTCACACACCTATTATGACAAACTTCTAAACAATGATTAGCATGTTGAATATTCACAAACCACGCAGACCCAAGATTGAATGAACGACATACAGGAAAACTGTTCTAAAATCAACTATCATACAAAATAGCCTACTTTCTTGATGATTAACATTTAAGTTAAGTATCTATGGCCGTCTATGCATGTATTGTCCGACTACATGAAAGGCGTCAATATCCAAATGAAATTCAGGTGTGGCAGCTTTGCAGGTAGAAGGACTGATGGTCTGACACCTTATCCTTTGGCCGCTGTGGTTAGTCATCGCTACGTTTCCTGACACGGGGCGGTGCCGAGGAGTTTGCAATTGTCTGTAAAATGCATCACTGCCACTGCTAGAATTGGCAATGCACTATCTCCTGATCGGCGTCAACCCAGCCCATGTGAGCGAGGATGCTGTCTGTCGAGTCCATCCGCAGCACAGGCTGACGCATATGAAGGTCATGGAAAACCGATTTAAAAAATGTAAAATTGCGTCTGTCAGATGCAAGGTAGCTCAAATACGGCCTGCATAATGAAAATGCTAGTATAATAACAGCGTTAAGGTACACTGAAGCCATAACAACCAAGGTATTCATACCAGTAATAATGCATTTATGTTCAATTTATTGTAGTAAGTAGTGAATCGCATAAATATACGCTGGCTCTCCGTCACTCGGTCGGCATACACTTGTTCCAGCAGCAGCAGCGCACAACACACTAATAATCATCAAAAACGATGGAAACCCTTCACAGATGTATACAATTCCTATTTACGAGCCTTAATTGTGTCAAAAACATTGGGAAGGTGCGGTCGACTTACCCAAAACACGAAGGAATAGATGATAAGGAGCGTCTTGAGGCAGGTTATTACTGGTTTGGTCTCCATTCTCCTTGATGCCATACTACAGTAAAGCGAAGCGCAGAATTTTCTCTGGAGTTGCGTTGCTGTGATTCTCCGCTGGGCTTCGTTCAACGGATCCGCTGCAGTCTCTCACAGCGCAGTCGCTCTCCGTTTTCTAGCCAATGAAAGCACGCACAGCAATGCAATCCTGCCTCCTGACGACGCCCTCTGTTGGACCTAATGTGTCAGTACGATACGTGATGTCTTACATGAACAGTTGATGAACTTCAACATGATCAGTCAGTCATTTTGAATAAATGTTTCACAGTTGAATAAATATAGTTAATTTATGATCTATAATACAATAGGTATGGAGTGGAAGTGATTAAAACCATCTCACAGGCATGTTTGATATCGCTGTATAACCGAGGCCTATGAGGTAGGTGTGGAGTGCAATGAAAGTTTTTTCTCCTCTCTCTAAGACTATTTTTAGACACCCCTCTTTGTCACCTACTTGCATAGGGATAATTTAAAGTGATGAGCCTGAAACTTCACGTTTCTTTTGAGTGTGATCCATAGGACCCACACCACAAAGAGAATTATTCATTTCAATATTTCTACTAAAACTTAAATTCACAATACTAAGCCTGATCTTGTTCTTTAACAAAACATTATTCACCAGAGTAACATGGCTTCTAAATGCCTAAGCTCATGTGGTTGCTGTCTAACTGTGAAAACAGTTCACAGGCCAGCAACACAATTTGCATGCTGGTGCTCTAAGTATGAGTCTGTAAATTTGCAATCTATTGTGAAGTCTGTTGGGAGAGGTAACAGCCCCTTGCAATCACAGGGTAAAGGTGAGAGACTGATCTTCAGCTTATATATCTCTCTGGTGAAATACATGAGTACTGGCCCTAATTAAAATGGCCATGGCCTGAATGTGACTTCAGAGAGATTTGATTATTGACAATGGTAAACCCAGAAACAAATCTGGCATATTGAAAAAAGCCACACTACACTGAAGTAGCCTTTTTTTACTCTCACAAAATGTTTTTTTGATAAGAAACCAGCGCATAAAGTGAAAAGGCATGGTGCTCACAGTCACAACCTTCCTGCTGAAATCTACTTTAATTTTCTGTCTGGTGCATATCTTCAAAGGGAATCAGTAACACAGGCTCAAATAGAACGCCAACCATATAGCGTATCACTATCTGTGTTTAAGCCATGCAGCCTTCACATCAGTATTCAGACAATAACTGCTATTGAAACCCTTTTTACCTTACAGACATTTGCAAATATGCACAAATATGTAACATATATAACATATATATATAACATCTTCTCACTGTCATGTATAAATGTGTAAAAACATTTTAAAGTGTATTAACACAATATGGAAATTTTTTAATGCGGCACCTTCCTCATATGCTTGAGCACAATAATTAAAGAAAGAAAAAATATTCAGTGTGCAATGCAAGTGCATCATGACCTTGAATTTACAGAAAACAAGCATACATCTATGTGGAACAGGCAGCTGTGTTTTTAGAAGGCCTTATTTGGTAAAAAGTTGAATATCCTGTGGCTATTGCTAAAAAAATGCAAACCATACCTTTTTTGTATAATTGTCTGGCCTGGTGTCGGCGTGCATGGGAAATATACCAGGGATGCACTTAACCTATTATTCTTAATCTCTCTCTATACTACACTTACATTATTGCACTTTCAACTTAAAATACTGGAAATTTTATGTTAGCAATATGCACTCGTTAGTTTTTTCATTGTGCTGTAGCTTGAATGTTATCCTCTTTTATAAGTCGCTTTGGATAAAAGCGTCTGTTAAATGCATAAATGTCAATGTAAATGTACTATACTTGTGATGCAATGCAACGATATAGAAAATCTATTTCTAGTATGCTCACACATTGGCACGTGAGTTTAATGTATATATGCATCAGAATGAAAACTCTGTGGTGAGGGCACACTACAGTGTTGTCAGATCTTGGGAGACAAATAGGCAATCATGCAGGCCAATGTGGCCAAAAGAATTATGACAAACAAGTAAAGGAAGTAAACAAACAAACATGCAAATGGATACAAAAGGGAGTAGAGACACCACACTTTTGTGTAAACTTGGTGCATCTATGATAAGGGGCCAGTCTTGATAATGAAAATACAGGAGGGACACAGATGTAAGTGTAACTTACATTTCAATTCAACAGAGAGCGCAACCATTTTTCTTTTGTTGCGTACCCTATTACAAATTCAAGTTACGTTGACGTGTATTGCTCCTGTTTTGTCTAAATACACAAATAACCTAAATAAAAATATGAATGAATTAAAATTAATTAAATTAAAATATGATTTGCTTTCATACACTTTTGACAGTGTACTGTACACCATAGAAGAGTAGTTATAAGTTCAACATAAGCTCTGAATGATGTGCATATATTTCTCTCTTGACAGAAATCTGCATACTATTTTATTATCCCTTATCTGAGGTTAGGCTAAATATTTTAATCAACTTTCTGTCTCACACTCTTGATATTTCTCCTGTATCTGTCCCAATGGGTCTCTTACACTGAACCAGCAAAAGAAACTCCATAATTCATGGATCATTTGTGGTTTTGATTTATGGGAGAAAGAAGAGATTGAAAGAAACAGTGATCTGAATCCTGCAACAGGGAAAGCAAATAACCAATTACACAATGACCGACAGACAGACAACTCTGGTAGACTGCTTCTTGCAAGAATTATGCTGTAATCCTTGAATGGTTTCAGGTCCTTCAGTCTCAAAAAGAGCCATATTGGTATATCATATGGCCTAGGCTGTATGATATTGGAAAAAATTGCATGATATTGCAATTTGCAATTGAGATACTGATACTGGACATTACTTCATGTTTTTCTTTTCTGCAGTATGATAGATCCATTCTTATAATAGGCCATTGGCCTATAACATAGATTTCAGTGCACTAAGAGAAAAGGAAGGGAAGAAAGAAGAGCACTGCTGCGATAGAAACATTTTGCAACACAGATGTTACACACTCCTAATATTTCACTTATTTTACTACCACATAAAAATATATTATTAAATTCATTAGAATTTTAAAGTTAGCCTAGTGGTTTGACATGTTGATATGCCCTCATGGTATGAAGCTGATAAGTAGGCATTAGGCATCCCATTTTCTATGCTTTGGCAAAAATGCAGCACACCTCCAGGGCTTGTAGACATGAAATACATCAGACATGTTATGAAATTTTTTATTCATTTTATTAATTCACTGTCTTGTATTAAGACCTAATGAGACACATGTCCATCTGGTGAGTGGCTTGCTTTACAGAATGCAGGCCCTGTAAAAACCTTAAATTATTGAATATTCCATGTAAGGTAGGCTATAGCTTCATGAGAAAATTGAAAGAGAGAGAGGATGCTTAGCTGAAACAAATGCAGGACTTTTCAGTTTGATGTGAATGTTATGCTACAGAAGGTTCACATTTTGAATGATTGGCTCTCTGGAGTACTTGCGCATCAGGCATCAGTTTCAATATCCAGATGTTGTTAAAGACACGAGTAGATCTAAAACAACTGCAAGCATGAAAAAAATGCTTTCCACAGTAGATTAGCAAAATGCATAATTTATGCACTTAACTAGGCTAGGTGTTTTACTAATTCTATTTAGGCCTATTTATTGTTTTAGGGGTCAATAGGGGTTGTTTGTAGGTGGTGTGCAGGCTGGGTCTACAAAGTCTACATTTGTCTAACACAAAGTCTATATTTGGGTTGTTGCAAGGAATGAATGTCATAAGATCTCATTTCTTCACATATCCTTTTTATTACACATACCAACCTCGTAATCATAATAAACTATTCTTCGTTGTTTGACGGATTGTATTGATTAGACGCTCACCAGTGGACGCACAGCTAAACACACAGTGACGCGTTCATTTTTTTTGCTTGGTTAACGGTTGCCACAGGCGAAGTTATGTTTACTTCCGGGTTGCCTCCCCGACCAAAACAGTGCGCGGCTGCCCATTTTTCAAGCAGGGTGGCTGGTGAAGTGACTCACAGTGACCTGTAGTATATAAGCTGATTAACGCCAGAAAGATGGCAGGGGAGACTGAGGACGAGATACCTGGTAATTTAGTAGTCTCGTGATTTTACGTATTGCTCTGCGTTGTGCTCATATTTTGCCACCGCTAGCTAATTATTATCAGGCGGCGGGTTGCCTGTTCCGCTAGCTAATTTTCTTTCAATGAACTACTGCTTGCCTTTAGACAGAAAGCTAACCTCTGTATATTGCGCCAGTAGAATCGGGGTTAATCGGCGTCATCACTGTTAATGCTAGATTTTTTTTATTATTAAACATTTTAATCAGTAACCCCAGTGAAGTTACAGTAGCCTGGAGTCAACTTTCAACATCGTCTGGGCATCCGTGGAATTTAAATGAACCTTGAGTAACGTTTTTCTGATCGGTTAATTGATGGAATGTCTTGTCATCTCTCATTTCCTTATTCTTTGATTTTTCCGGAGCAGAATCGGGCGCTGTGTTCACTTTCGGAAAAAGTAAATTTGCAGACAACGTGCCCAGTAGGTTTTGGCTGAAGAATGACACACCCTCCAGAATATGTTGTGGAGATGAGCACACAGCACTGATCACAGGTAGCATCTTGTACCTTTGCATTTAGTGTGGATTTGACTAAATAAATTGATCATGCAGGAGGCTATTCTTTTCATACTACACTGTTGTCTCTAGAGCAATGCATTCAGCCTAACTTTGCTTTTTTGTTACCTGCCAGTTTACCTAGATTTTTCTCTTTTGCCATAGAAAAAGGAAAGCTATTTATGTTCGGTAGTAATAACTGGGGACAGCTTGGTTTTGGAACAAAGACCTCTGTTACTAAGCCTACTTGTGTGAAAGGTATGTCCTTGTTCATTCATGTCTTAAAATAGAATAGGCCTGCTATTGTTTTGTTGTCTGCCATGACCAGCTGGTTCAGGGCCACTACTAAAGAGAAATCAGTGCACAGCTCATAATATCAAGGGTACTCAGTGTTTTCCTCCGTAAAATATACAGTCTGTCAATGTGCCATTGGAAGATATTAGGCCTGTGCCTCTTATCCTGTGTGTAGTGGAGACAAAGATACAGATTTGCTGTTTACCTAATCCCAATCTGGAGTTCCCCATAATCTTACATAATCTCCACAGCCGAACCAACAGTGATGGGGCACTTGCCAGTTTATGTGATCATATTTGCAAACACTCTTTACTGACTGTAGTATTGTACTTGCCTTTACTTTTTCATTCATTCATTCATTTATAAAAATACATTGTTACTTTGTGACACAGTGAAAACAAACAACTCTTTTGTTGTAGCTTTGAAGACAGAAAAAGTGAAGCTGGCTGCTTGTGGAAGAAATCACACACTTGTTTGCACAAGTGAGTACTCAGTGGATCTGGGGTACCTGGTTTTGCACACTCATTCACAACAGGGAAACTAACATTTATCTGAAAGCGGCATAATTATTTTGCCACAGATTGCATTGCCCTGCCCTAATATCCTGAGTTCACATGCTGTTCAGGGGTGCACTTCCCTAACCAGCTCGCAACTTGGTTGGCAATGGCAATTACATTGCAACTAACAACGTTGCTAACTTAGCTAGGTACTATGGTTTTGGGAAACACTCCCCTGTTAAGGTCGAAGTTGTCTCACCAACATCAAGTTCCTTACCTCTGTCACATTCAGTTGTCATTCTCTTGGGCATAGTTTCACTTTTGTTCCTTTACTACTTGATAATTAGCTTCAGATTAACATGAACATAATTATATCTTAAATGGTATCAAATTGGCAACTTTTTCCCAGTGTTCATTTGAAGCAATTGTACTGTGTACTGTTGATATTTATAGGCATATTTAGAGGAGGTGGTGTGTCCTTGGTCTGTGTTTGTCTATAGCTCAGGGGAATGTTTATGCAACTGGGGGCAACAACGAGGGGCAGCTCGGCCTCGGGGACTGTGATGAAAGAAGCACCTTCCAATTGGTGGACTTCTTTAGCAAGAAGGGGCCAATCAAAATGCTTGCTGCTGGTTCCAACACTTCAGCAGCGCTGACACGTGAGATTATCACTTATTAGATTTTATCCATGGGTACTTCTGTATTTAGATAGTTATACACATTTATAAGCAGCATCTATTAGCAACTGTATATTTGGTTGTTGTTTGTACTTAATAAACAGTTACCTGTAAGTCCAAGTTGTTTGTGTTACCCATGACCATTTACAATTATATTGTTTCCATGCTGTGACTGAAGAGGATGGGAAACTGTTTGTATGGGGCGACAATTCTGAAGGCCAGATTGGTCTTGGAAAAGAGAGCAACGCTGTTAAACCACAGCAGTTGTTTATTGGCCAGTCTGTTGCTTGGGTGGCCTGTGGATACTACCACTCTGCCTTAGTCACAGGTAGGACATCTTGTTCCTCAATTTTCTTCCTTTTGACCTTCCTTTGGCCCTCTTTTTGTTCAGCTTATAAATACTTTTTTAGTAGCAGGTAGCATGGATGTTTTTATGACACAGATAGAAGTTACTTTTCATGTATTTTTATATATTTGTATTTAAAAAAATGAATACAACAATATATTTGTTTGTATGTATGTTTGTATTTTAGTGATTTAGTGATTAAACTATAAATATTTCTCCCTGTACTACTGGATTACATAGAACAGGGCTGGCCAAACGTTTCTGTTTGCAGGCCACATTTTGAAAAATTCAAAAGCCTACGCAAAATTAAGAGCACTAGTTACACGTGAAAGACTGTTTTAGATCAGAAAACCCTCAAACAAACAAAAGACTGTGTTTTGGATCAGTACACCCCCAAACAAACAAAATGCTTTCAGAACTCCTGCTCCAAACAATTGCTCATTAACATTGATAGCAGGACATGCTTTCCTCAAGCCTTACTTCTAGTAAAGACCGGTGTTGTGAAACATTGCTTCAATTTAAAATCCAAAGTCACACTGGACTGACCCTCAGATCTGTTGCTTGGCATTCCTCTGTGTGTTTACAGCGGACGGGGAGCTGTATACTTTTGGGGAAAGGGACAGTGGGAAGCTGGGCCTGCCTACCAAAAAGCTGGGAAATCACAGGGTGCCACAGAAGGTGGAGGGCATCAAGGATAGAGTTCTCCAGGTGGCATGTGGCGGAGGACACACTGTGGCACTCACAGGTATGAGGCTGGGGACAGTCCCAGGTCACCGCTCTTGAACAGCACTCCCTGAGAACAGACTAAGGAGGACCAAAGCTCTTAGTCACACATTTGATTGCATGGGGTGTTGTCTATATTGAAAGAAACACATCTGTTGACATGGATTTAGGTTGATAGAGGTGATTCTTTTTTTTTCCATTTTAATTAGTCAAATTCAATGGAATTTCTTTGAAGGTATCACACTTTATTTAAACAAAGCACACAATTCATATCACATTCTTTTTTTGACTATTTATTTGACAAATCTTCAAAATGAGTACAAATAACTTGACCTAGAGTTGAGTTATCTGCCAGTTTTCCTTGTGAAAACACTTTTGTGTGTTTTTTTTTTTTTACTGTGTGTTGCAGAGGATTGTCTGTACACATTCGGCCTGGGCCAGTTTGGTCAGCTCGGACATGGAACTTTCATTTTTGAGTCAAAGCTGCCCCGTGCTGTGGATCACTTTCGCAAGGGTCGAGTTCGACATATTTCATGTGGGGAGAACCACACCGCAGTGATTACAGGTCAGAGGTCATTACATACTTGGTTGGTCCTTCAGTTGACATTTGTAGGTTGATTAAGTTGTTTGAATAAGCAAAATGTAACGCTTTTCTTTAAGACTCTATAGTTATCTAGCTTTGGAGGTTTCCTTACATGGGCAGTATTTCCCATAGGAGACCACTTACAATGTTACATTGTGTACTTGCGCTAACCCTAGGTTGTCCTCATAACTAAAAACCCAGTAGAGATGTTAAAACGACCCTTCGAAGGTTCTCCTTTGAGAACAAGCTGAAGAACTCTTTACATTCTCCATATGTTTTTATTCCCTTTCTGATAAAAAATGCAATGTATATGTGAAAGATAGGAAAAGCAGTTTTGCTGACAAATCCTCTTTTTGTGCACGGTTGTAGAGTGTGGCCTTCTGTACACGTTTGGAGATGGACGTTACGGAAAGCTCGGGCTTGGAGAGGAGAACTTCACTAACCAGTTCAAGCCGACTCTTTGCCCCCGATTCTTCAAGTACCATGTCAATGCTGTATGTTCCCCACAGTGCTATTCTCAGAATTCTCTGTTTTGTTAGAATTATAATAGAGTGTGTAATGTCATCAATATGCATGAATGTGTAAATATAACAGAGGTCAGAAAACAGTAAGATTGTTAGCTGTGTTCGCTAGTTAAAGGAATACGCCACCTTTTTATGAAATTGGGTTATTCACCATCCTACCTGGAGTTACATGTGGGCAAAAGCAATGTGGTCTCAGTATATGCATTTCCCTAGTCTGGCAGCCTCACTGTTAGCTTAACTTAGTATAAGCAATGAAATGCAGAGTAGCCAAATAGCATCAACAGTTTAATGTTAGCACCCTGTACCCAGTGGTTGATGGTGTGTGTGTGTGTGTGTGTTCATGCTTATGTCTATGATTGGACAGGTTACATGCGGAGGATGTCACATGCTTGTGTTTGCCAAAGCCCGCTCAAAGGCAGACGAGGAGGTGACCTTGGAGGAAGATGATGTGACCGAGGACCTCTGGGAGAAACCTTACACAGAGTTGCTAGGCGACACTTTGGGCTCAACCACCCTTCAGAGAAGTCTCTCTGCTCGGGTCCGGCGCAGAGAAAGGGTACCATCTGGACTGTCTGTCACTGTAATATTGCTGTGGGCGGTAGTAGCGTAGTGGTTAAGGAACGTGGGTAGCATGCTAGTAGCCTGGAAATTCTAGGTTCAAAGGGCGCAATCTAATGCCACCATTGTGCCTTGAAACCTTGAAATGGCTTTAATTACTGAATATATATCCAAAGTAGAGGTTCTAAGCTTTTCAACAGCACCATGGGTATGCATGTAGGATAGAGAAGTTTGACACAAGATTTTATATTACATTATTGCCCATCGGTGGTTAAACAGTGTATGAAATATGTATAAAGTACGAATAATAGATGTTGATAATAACATTCCAGTTATTGTCTTAGAGCACAGTGATGTTTATTACTGTTTGATTATTACACTAATTTGATGCTTGCACATTGCAAAACGATACAGCAACAAAAAACTCCATTGAAACATTTATTAGATCACTTCCTATTCTCGATTTGAGACTCAAGACTCATTAAGAATCATTTTGAATCAGAACCTGAAACTGTGGGTGCTCATTTTCAAAGGAGAAAACCTGTGATGTGGGTTTCAACTCTCTGACTTACACGTTCCGTATGTTAAATGTACAGTTTACATGTATTGTAAGGACACTGAAAGGAAGCAATGGAGGCCACACTATGCATATTTTACTTTTATTGCACAATGTGCAAAAATTGTAGTAAAAAAAATAGTGCTGCCTCCTTTGCTTTCTATTGAGTTTATGACTCAGGCCTGCACTCTCAAAGTATTTTGAATAGACACTGAGTGGCGCTTGCTCTTATCTACACTTTACAAGGACACTGAAAGTAAATGACCAGAAAATTAAGCCATATTGCCCATTCTCTTTTCCTGCTTGATTTCTTTGTCTTGTTTTTTTTGTGTGTATATGTGTGTGTGTGTGTGTGTGTATCCTCTTTCAGGAGCGATCCCCTGAGCAGTTTGGGATGATGTTCCGCACCCTTCCTCCACTGTCGTCAGGTCAGCTCAGCACTACCTTATTACCCATACCCAGTCAGACCCTTCCTCCCAGGCTGCACCCTACTGACCTGCAGGAGCGAAACAACCTCAACCACACCCGTGCCAAAAAGAGTGGCCTTTCTACGAGAATAGGTAGCTTGTTCACTGTTGAGGAGATGATGGGTTGACTTACTACTGTCTGACTCTGTGCATGCAAACAAAACGTCTCGTTTTTTTCACAATCGATGTTATGTTATTGATTGGTATGTTATTGTTATTGATTTCTAATTCTTTGTTGTTTCTTGTCACATCTCATGTTATTACTGTTATTATATATTTTTGCAAGTTCTTTGAGATGAAAACATCTGCTAAACACCTCAACTATATATATAACTAATATGTATTGCATAGGATAAGATGTGGACTTCCAATCTCTGCTTTTTCTTAGATGAGCAGAAACCATTTTAATTTGTAAATAGTAATTGCAGCTTATGATGATGTCACAGGAAGAGTAAAAAAGTCCCAGGCTAAGAAAAGCTCTCCAGTGGAGGCTGGAGATGACACTGACAGTGTTAAAGATTTGGGAGAAACCACAGACATACTAAATGTTGTAAGTAGTCAACATCTTAATCATTTCAATGTTATTCTATAAAGCTTACGCCACTCTTTAACTACGTTTTTTTCTCATATTGGCTAACATGATATAAAAGAAATTATGTTTAGTAATAAATAAAACAGTGTGATCAATGGAAATTCAATTCGGGTTGTACTGTGTCATGTCTCATGACATCGCTGTCATGTCATGTGTTTATATTTTCCCTCATATGTTGCCTAATGTATATCAAGTGGTGGTGCCTAATGTATATCAAAGAATATAGTTGTGTAGGAATCACAGCACCATGCATCTGATACACACAGTATGTCTTGTCCCTCCATAGACCCACATGATGAGGATGGACCCCAGTGATCAGTCTTTGACTTTGTCTCCTGTACATAAGGTAGGACATGCTGGTGGAAAGTGAATTAGATCACTCACCGCTTGGATTTATCTTTTGAGAGAAATAGGCTAAGTAACAATCATGAATCAAGATAATGAATAAATAAGACATAATACAGTTTTTATTTATTTTATATTTTTTTTAGAAAATCTGCATAATTACTATAATATGTAGGCTACAGAAACTGGAAAGAGTATAGATGAGGAATGAGTATGTCAGGAAGAGAAAGTCCCTGGATGGTATTGAAAGGGTTCCTTTGCACACCCTTTGCTGCTCTGCCCTATTACCTTTGATTCCCCCTCTTTCTTTTTTTTTCATCCTTCTTTCTCGCTGACTGCCATCTTTATGTTTGCCTTCCAGCATTCACCACCTTCTCTGCATGTTCACTCATTCTAACACTTTCCCCTCTTTCTGTCCTGTGCTGGCGACGGGGGCGCTGGAATTAGAAGACACTTAAACTTGCGAAAAAGCATGGTAAGGCCTCGGCGGGTGAGTCCGCTCGTCCGGAGAGTAGGCACGAGGGCACACCCAGACGGGCACTGCCCACAGAGGGAAGCCCCAGACGGGCACTGCTCACAGAGGGCAGCCCCAGACGGGCACTGCTCACAGAGGGCACCCCCAGATTGGCACTGCCCACAGAGGGCACCCCCAGAAGGGCACTGCCCACAGAGGGCACCCCCAGAAGGGCACTGCCCACAGAGGGCAGCCCCAGACGGGCACTGCTCACAGAGGGCTCCCCTAGACGGGCAGTTCCCACAGAGGACAGCCGCAGACAGGCAATGCCAACAGAGGGCACACTGCACATAGAAGGCTCCCCGAGACGGGCACTGCCCACCGAGCTGCTCAACAGCTCCAGCTCCAGGTCTCTGTTATCCGAGAGCTCTGGCTGGGCTGTGTTGCTCAAGGCACCTCAGGGCCACAGCAGTGGGAAAGAGAATGTTCTCGTGCCCGTGCCTGAGTCTAGGACTAAAGCAGAGGTTGGCCTGAGCAAAAGGTCAGTGGAGGACACTAAGAGTCCAGGGTCAAGGCCGTCAAAGGTCAAAGGTCAACCTCTTGAGTCAGCCAAACCTGTGAAATCCGCCAAAGCTAAGTCTGTGATCGCTAAAAACAAAAGGGAAGAGGATGACAGTGAGGCAGGAAACAAATCTTCCACAAAAGATCAGACAAAGCTTTCTAAAGAGAAAGGCCCAGCACTAAAAAAGAGCACAGCAAAAGAAGCTGGTGTAAAGCTAGTAAGTGGCAAAGATCTGTCAGATCTGTCAGAGCCGGCTCAAGTCAAACAGAAATCCTCTGGGATCAAAGAATACCCCAAGGCAAAAGACACTCCCAAAATTAGAGTTGTAAAATCTAAACCCAGTGGTGTGGACCTCAAGGCCACAATAGAGGAACGTAAACCAGAAAAAGTTCAAAGGAAGCCTGCAGAAGGCAAGTCCAAGGCAGCTAAAAAGACATCTAACAGATGTTCTGAAAATTCTATAAAAGAGGACCTCAAAGGCAATGAGACATCTGGGTCACTTAGTAAATCAAAGACCAAGCCTGGATACAAAGGCCCAATTGTAGTCACTGAAGCTGGTCGACCAACCAGTAGACTGGGCAAGCGTTCAGAACCAGAAACAGAGCACAAATCGTCTCCAACTGGGACGCTATCCGCTGTGTCCTCCATGATCCAGGACACAGACGTGGAGACTGCAGCAAATCTGGTGAAGGTGGTGGCAGCCAGCAGCCGGCTCTTCTCCAGGTCTGGGGGCAGTGACTCAGCCCTGTCCACCCCTTCAAATCGGCCCAGGGTGGAGAGGTTCGCCAAGCAGAGAGCCATGTCCACATCATCCTCCAAGAGTGAGGAGCCATCCAGTGCTGCCCTGCCAGGCAGGAGGACAGCCGTTACCATCAGTGTCAGAGCAGGGAGCTCTGATTGTGAGGAGATTGACTCGGAGCAGAGGGATGAAAATGAAGAGGGGAGCATGCAGGAGAAGGAAGGGAAGGAATCCAGTAACACAACAGGAAGTGAGGGAGAGACAACTCAAAGTGAGGAAGATGAGAGCCAGGAAGGAACCGAGAGCGAGGGAACAGCATTGTGGTCACGGAGAAGCAAGGCAGAGACAGGAAGTGATGCGGGAGACAGTAGGACCCGTGTAGACGTTACTGATGATGATGATGGTACTAGAGACAGAGATGAAGATGACACCACTCTTGGAGGTATATCAGATGTAGAGGAGGAGAGTGAGACGGCAGCAAGCCAAGAGGAAGAGGAAGATGACACAGTGACTGAGGGAAAGAGTGAGAACGCATTAGAGGAAGGGGGGGAAGAGGAGGATGAGAATTCAAAGAGTGGGGAAATGGAGGGAGAAAGTGAAGAACAAGATGATGATGATGAGATGGAGGGAGAGGAAGATGAAGAGGGAGAGGAGAGTGATAGTAAAGTAAGTGTGGAGGAGGAGGAGGAGGAGAGCAAAAGTGTATCAAGCAGCGAGGCTGAAAGCCAGAGGGAGATGTCAGAGGAGTCTGAAGAAGTAGATGAAGATGAGGAAGGGGAGGGAGAGGATGAAGAGGGTGAGGTGACGGCAGAGGCAGAGAGTGAGGAGGAGGAAGACAGTAAGAGTGGAAGCGAGGAAGAAAGCGGAGAAGAGGGGACAAGCGCAGAGGAGGAGGGTGAGGATGAGGAGAGCGAGGATGAAGAGGATGAGGAGGACAGTGATGAGAAAGAAAGTGAGGGGGAGCAGGAGGAGAGCGAAAACGAACAGGAGGAAAGTGCAGGGGAGGAGGAAAGTGAAGCTGAGGATGAGGAGGAGGAAGAGGAGGAAGGGGAAAGTGAACAGGAGGAAGAGGAGGGGAAAGAAGAAGAGGAGGAAGAAGAAAGTGGGGATGAAGAAGAAGAGGAGGAGGCAGGAGAGGAGGAGGAAGAAGATGAGAAAGAAGGGAGCACAGATGCTGAGAATGAGGAGGAAGAAGAGGAGGAGGAGGATGAAGAAGAAGAAGAGGAGGAGGAGAAAACAAACCAAAGCAAAAGAGGAGGAAAGCAAACAAAACCAAAGGTGACAATCCAAAAAGAACGAAAGACTACCATGTCTTCCAAACCAGAGACCAAACTAGAGGCCAAACAAACAAACAGATTGAGGGCTTCGGTCAAGGGCAGATCACATTCAGGGAGAAAGCAGTCAAACAATGGTTCTCAAGAATCTCAGCAATCCCAGTTTTGGGAGGACGTCCTTCCACAGTACCTTAATCTGAAATGACCTTACCCCCACACCAGTGCCCTGTTTTTTTTTTTTTTGTTTTTTTTTTTTTTTAAGGTTTTTTATTTATTTACTTTTTACATGATCAGTTATATTCTACATCCCCATCTTCTCCTTCACATACTGCTTTTTATGTCTCTGCTATCTCTGTTTTCTTTTTCTTCTGTTTCCCTTTTTTTGTTTTTTTTTTCTTATATCAAGGCTCTGTTTATTTGTCTGTCTTTGTGTTGGTAATGAGATAATGTAAATGTACACAATACTTGATCATGTTATATTGGCAAAGGTGACCGAGCAGAGTCCCTCATCCTGGCTGAACAGTAGTATGACTAAAATAATCCCATCATGTACTTTTCGCTTAAGGCAAATAGTCAAGGGTGAACAGTTCATTTAAAGTTAGATAATTAGATAGTATTACAATTCTGTTTTTTTCTTTTTGACTCCGAGAACTCCGAGAGCTCACTCTTAAGGTTTGCTTGCTTCTGCATTGAGATAACTCAGAAACTTTAGTGATGGTGTGAGTGTTGAATTAAATAAGCTTGCCTTCTGTGAAGGAAAACCACCTCATTAGATCTCACATTATATCCTGTGCCTATTGATTTGTGTTTGTTTTTTAATTTATGCATTTATAAATAAATTCTATTCAATTTGTATCTCATGTTTGTAGTTCTCCTTACACATAGCCAATCAAATGTCTAGTTCTTTATTTAGAATTTAGCAACATGTTAAGATATAGATTAGATTTAATTTAATTTTTGCACACAACTGATCTCAGCCACCTCACAGAATATTCCCACTATCTCTTTACAACACTTGATCTCTGACGTATTTAGCATGTTAGTGTATTAGCATTAGCATTGAGCATGTATTTAGCATCATTGCCACATAATAGTAGTAGAACCATTATTTCAAAACAAAGATTAAAAAAAGAAATGAACTGAAAAAGATGAACTCCACACTTTTGGGAGCTTTCATATGAAGTAATACGTTTTAAAGGCAGATTAATTCATCTCATCTTTCGGGCACATGCAGAGTAACAACATATTACTGACAGTTTCATAATAGGATCTGTCCACACAGCAGGTGAGATTATACCTCTTTCTTTTTTTATAAACTAACATCCTGTCGTAGAGTCCTTAGTTGTAGTCTTTACATTTGTTGTTGAAGTAGCTTACCACTAACAATAAGGAATGGAAAGTGAGTCATTGTAGTTGCTTCACCTTTCCCCAAAATGGCTGTTTTCATCCACTGACCAACCAAACTTCCTATGCTGAATAGCATATCCTGAGGACTATTTTGACTTGTCAATGTCTCCTCTGTGTGTGTATGTGTGTGTGTGTGAGAGAGAGAGAGAGAGAGAGTGTGAGTGAGTGAGTGAGAGAGAGAGAGAGAAAGCGAGCACATGAGCGTGTGCGTGGCTGTGTGCACATCTTGGTTTGTATTTTATATCTTCCCCTTGTTGTTATGATTCTTCATTATTTGTCTTCATTTCACACAACTGGTCTGCACATACAGGACTCTGCAGGCAAAGACTCACAGGAGACCAGTGAGGCAGATGATGATGAGGAGGATGAAGGTGTCGAAGAAATGGAACCGGGTGAGGAAGAGGAGGAAAATGATGAAGAAAAAGAAGAGAAGGAGGCGACTGATCAGCCATCAGAGGAAACAGAGCCAGACGAAATCCTTAACATCTCATCACCTCCGGTATCACTGAGGCCTTTTTTGAGTGTCTCACTGTACTGAGAAACATCTAGAGCCCATTACATTATGGGATATTTCTGGATGCATTTTGTCAAAGACATATCTGCCGTAACAATTAGCTTCCACTATAATCAGTGGAACTAGCTACACTGGACAGGCAGCGCAGCGAACACTCTAAAACCAGTTGTTTAAATGTATTTTTGACGCAACTTCACTTAGTGCTTCCGTGCTAACTTCACCTAACGTCCAACATCCAGTGTAGCCCTAGAGTAAGTTCATACATGCTTAAAAAATAGTGCAACTCTAATTGAGTCAAATATTACCTCAAACATTAGCAGAAACATTATATATAAAAGAGAAGAAAAATACTATGATGGTTCTTTTAAAAACATTAAAACTAGAAACCTTTTTTTAAAAAATGTAGAAAATAAAAAAACAGCAATTTTTAAAACTAGTTTCAGTGTTGTCTCTGTGGACTTTACAAAGTGTGTTTTCAACTTTAATAGTAAAATGAATAACTAGTATTGTTTGTTTTCCAGAGGGAAGCAGAGGTAGAAAAAGAGGAGACGGTTCCAGACGGTGCACTTAAAGGTGTGTTGGGCACCATGGTGTTCTACATAACAATGCAGAAGTGAGAGTTGTGTTTATGTATTATTCTGAAAGAACATGTTTTTTCTAGTTCAAGAATCTAAAGAGAAATTGGAACCACAAGCAGAAGAGAAATTGGAACCTCAAACGGAAGAGAAACTAGAATCCAGCACACAACCACAGACTGTGAAGGAGGAGGAAAAATCAAGGGGAATCTTTGGATCAAAGAGAAGGGTATGCTGAAATGCAAAAAGCCCAGTAATTGAGCAAGCATGTTCAACTTTTGACTCGATCCTGTAGATCATGTGTAGCCTCAAATGCTAACAGAAAAACCTCCATGTCTGTCTGCAGCAATCTCTGTTCCAACGGCAGCCCTCCAGTAAGCCCCAGCAATCAGATGAGAAGGTGGAGGGTTCAGAGAGCACTTCATCAGGGAAGCAGATTGTTGAGGCATCCTCAGTGTCAGAGCAGAGCGTTGGAGATGCAAGTCGCAGCATCAGCAGCGAGAACCAGCAGGGGAAGAAGGGGCCCACTGGCAGCCGCTCACGCTCCGCCACCTGTGCCCTTCTGTGATTATCCTCTGATGGACTACTGGAATGAATACTGGGAGCTTAGACACTAATACCGAGTGCTGCAAATCTACAGGATGACCACTAAGTTCTTTTCTGATTCTTCATTCTTCATCATTAAAAACGTATTGTTTTATCCATAATTTTATCCACTGATTGTTTTATCGATAATTCTGTCAATGAGGGCAGATACTGTCTAATTTAACAGAATGCTTTAATTTTTTTGTAAAGATTGCAGTTCATCAGTGTGGAACTGAAAGCAGAGAAAACTGAATGAAATGTCTTGCTGTGTACTTTTTATTTTACGTATGCTGTGTGTCTGCGTGTGCATGCATTTTGAAGAGTGGTTTATATTCTTATAGCAAAGGTGTATTTTCATATAATGACTTATTTATGTTGGATAAACAGCACACTTGCACTTTACAGATTTCAAGATGTGTAACTGGATGTTTAATAACATTTTGTTATAGTTAACTGTTTTGTATGGTATAATTTAAGTAAACAAACGTGTAAAACATATTTAATCCATTACAGTGTTGTTCTTACCTGCCTCTGCGATAGACTGATAGAAATTTGAAATTGCCCGTAGTTTGCAATTTGCTTGAAAAGCTATCCAGGGATTACAGTTAAAATTTCTATCTATGCAGTCCTTTCACCATTAGAGGGCAGTGTTGGTATATACGTTGCAAACTGGAAAGCTTGTGGAAGAGCTTGAAACTCGTCGACTTGACTGAGAAATCCAGTAACAGGAAATTGGTCCATATTGCGAAGACGTTGCAAGCAAATTAACAACATAACAGTTTACCCGCAGTGATCGCTCAGTTACTGGTGGAAAATATGGAAGAATACCATCCTGGTGACGAGGTAAATGTGATTTTAGCATACGTAAAGTGACCACTTAACGATAATCTAAGGCAATGCGAAGTGAAACGTCGCCACTGGATAAAAAAACCCACTAAGCGATCTAGCTAGCATTAGCCATGTCAGTCGCTCTAATACTGCAAAACAGCAAGTTACTCCTGAATATTTGTTGAAAGACAAGACATTGAAAGCTACAATAACCCGATGGTTGGGCAGTAATGGAAGTTGTCTTATTTCAGAAGAAAAGCTTAAAGTTAACAAAAGAATGACTGTGGGTGTGGTCATGGCCCCTGACGCAACGACTGTCAAATCAGTCTGATGTCGTCGTCTGATCAGCATTGTATTAACATTAGCTTTTAAATGGCGGGGTCTGCAGACCGTGTCCACATGTCTTGTGTTTTACTGTGTCCGCTGGCAGGTCCGCAGGTCAGCAACGGCAAACAATTTAAAGTGACACTTATCAATCAATATTTTTTCACAACATGTATATGAAAAGTGGTCATTATTAAAGGGAGGACACCAGGCTCTCGGCCACAGGATCCCACTGAAATGATAGTTCGGAAATGAATTATTGTTGATCAGATCAAACCTCAAGCCTGTCAATTGCTATGTGTATGGCAATGACGCTGAAGATTATGCTCAAAAGTAGGCTATGCTTTGCTTACTACAGTGTGCTTTGTGTTATGCCACAGGAGAGATAAAAGTTTGTACACAAATAATATGGGTCGCACTCAGTCTCCCTTTGATTCTTCTCCTTTGATTCTCTTCTGACAGGTGGCCTTTAACCCCGATGAAGCAAGCAACTGCGTAAAAGAGGTAATCCCAGTTTTATTAATAGGGCTGATTCCCGTGCAGTCACATTACCATGTGTATATTTGTGGAATACAGGGAACAGAGTCTCTTTTATTGCTAAGACCAATAGATCATGAAGCTCCTCAGAGGCCCAATACCCCCAGGTGCTTATAAGCTGCAGTGATGTGTGCTGTCATTGTTTTTTAACACATTAAATCAGATGACTGCCAAATGTGTGTTTTTTTCCTTATTCTCAGTGTATTGAGGGAATCATTGGAGGCGTAGACTACAGCCAGAACAAAGTGAACCAGTGGACGGCCAGCATCGTGGAACATTCCCTCACACAACTTGTTAAGCAGGGGAAGCCCTTCAAATACATTGGTAGGTGCAGACCAGGCCTCATCTCGCCAGGGTGATTACTGTTTGGTTCTTAATGGAAACACTCCAGTATCAGTAATGTCATTTTTCGTCAATTGTTTTTTTTTACAGTGAACTGTGCGGTCATGCAGAAGAGTGGTGCTGGCCTTCACACTGCTAGTTCCTGTTACTGGGACACAACAACTGATGGTTAGTGCATGTCTCATCATGCCCCGCCCCCACCAGGAGATTTGAATGAAACACTTTTGACATTTATTTAAAGTTAGTAATTTAAAAGAATTAACCACCAAGGCTCCTGCAGCATGTGATTGTACCATTAAAAGGAGGCTCACACAGGCCTCTTCAAAAGCTCCAAAAGGCAGTTGAACAATTGTTGTTGCATCAATTAATCCTGCTGCTATGGCTGTCTTAAAAGCCACTGGATTGCAAAGTTTTGTTGCAGGATTAATCAACTTAAGTAATTTCTTTCTTTCTCCGGCATTCATGGTCTACTGGTTTAGGGGCGTTGGATTAAGGGCTGCCCTGGGGTTTAGGTTTACTCTGTGTGTGTGTGCACATGTGTGAGTGTGTGTGTGTGTTTGAATGGATCTCCTGCAGAGGACAGATTGCCCTTTGGGCGTAATAAATTAAAAACTTCAACTTTCTCTCCTCACTCCAGGCAGCTGCACAGTCAGATGGGAGAACCGCACCATGTACTGCGTGGTCAGCGTGTTCGCTGTGGCCGTGACCCTCTGATAGACCTCACCACGCCTTTACATAAGCCTGAGAGCGACTGAGACCAACACATGCGCGCACACACAGACACAAGGGGAGGCAAACACCACAGTTTTTCAAATGTTTCAGCTGAACAATGTTCAGCGTGTCTGGTGGCACTACACAGACTGACACGCAGAATAAACTCTCCTCCTCCCGGAAGATCTCCTTTGTGCATCCGTGACAACCGATCATACAATACATGATGCAATGCTGCAGTGTTTGTCTTTCATGCTAGTGTACAGTAACCATAGCAGTTATTATTGAAATTATGGGATATGTTGAAGTTATACAGATTCCTTGCTTAGCACATATGCTAATGATGGCCAATATGTATATTACTTTCATGGATGGATTTATTCTTGTTGAAGTGTAGCTTGTGTTATTGTTTTAAGATACAATGGTAGATGCAGAGAGGTAAGGTGCAAATCTAATTTATTCACAAATCTTCCATTATACTTTAACTCATGTCATGCAAACCTTTGTGAAATGTTTAACCGCACAAATTCTTGAGTAAAAAAAGTGCAAAATTTTATTGTTAATGGACTACAAAACATTGATTATTTCACTGCCCCAAAACCTTATTTTTGGCCTTGATAATGTATGTATTTCACTGGAACATGATTAGATAATCATTTTTGATTTGTAAACAAACTCATCATGTCAAACACAAGCTCAATTGACAGTATGTACAATAAAATAAAATAAAAATCTCAGTAGGATCTCTGTATTATTTTTTTTAATGTCCAATAGTAATGTAAATGATTTATATCTTAATTGAGAGCAGTCCATGATCTGTGTGGATTCACTTGGATTCTCAACAGCTGACTCCAAGCCGATGTTTTCACCTTTATTAGAAAGCCAAAGCAGAGTATGAACACTGACGTTTCCTAAGTGCAAAAAATTAACTGGCAGCTAGAGGGGAGCATGGAGCAATTCACTGAATTTCTAAGTCAGTACTGTATGGGATGAATATATTCATGATATTTTGATATTCAACCTAATTCAAAAACAAACCTAAAATAAAAGTACCCCCCTAACTATACATGATACAATTCACAAAATATATTTCACAAACATCATTGAGATTGTCGGACCCTAGTGTCACCCAGTGTGGACACAAACACTTTGAGGCATTATGAAAGAGGAACAACACTCTTGACTCAAACTAGCGGACTTTCCACCAGCACTAAATAGAGAGAACAAAACAGGTAGGCAGCAGTTATGTGGTATGCCTAAATGTTTCCCCATATCTTTGTGTAATAAGGTCTTTCTTGATGTTTCACAACAATGGTGAAAGCAAAGAGTCAGACATGAGAAATGTTTCTTTTTTTCCTGTCATGAGTTCATTTCATTTCACTTCCTGTTACATAAATTCTTAAAAACAATATTTTGCAAATAATGAATGAAATGAAGTTAATCCCTGTGTGGTATTAACATGATACTTCCTGTATGGAATAGTATTAAGACATAATATATTGTGTTTATGTAACATGTAATGTAAATGTAAACATAAAATTAAAATGTGTCTAGGAGTTTATCACACAACTGTAACATATCACTCAGAAAAGTGATTCTGTCACTTTATCTTTCAAGTAAACCTGTCTTTTTCAAGTAGAACACTTACTATGCTCAATATGCTATTATACAATTAAGTTAGTTATACCAGAAGTACCTCTGCAACATTCCCTTAACATTAAATGCACTATAATTCAGGCAGGAAAGGTAGTTGTCAGGTAGTTGTATTTGCTATGACCTTTTGAGAGTCCACACTGAACACTGACACATCTGCAGATATCCATCCTATAATTGGTGTGTTTGAAAAGACACTGGAAATGTCTCAGAAATTCTCCTTGTTGAAGATAAATTTGACAGAAGACTCAGAGTTGGTTTGACATTGCTTCTCCAAGGTCTTAGCCAGCGCTGGTGGACCACACAGGAACACGCCCACTTTTGTGCTGCTCAGACACACACACACACACATAACAAGAAAAAACATCAAAAAGAAATCCACAATACCAGAATCAATCCTAGATATTGTACCTGTGGCATTTTCTAAAGGCAAAGAAGGTGTAGAACATTGCTGAACCTACTCTGGATAGTTTGCCCCGATCACACTGAACTCATTCTCCCAGTTGGGTTTCCCAAAGTAAGTCTTCTGCTTCAGGCCGGTAATGGGGTCATTCTCAGCCTCATGGCGTACACGGAAGTATGCAGCCTGCAAGTAGTGGTAAATGCATGGCTTATGTTTAGCCCTGACAAATACAAGTACAGGAAAGAATAATCTTGCATTTTTATTTCCTTGAAGGAAATCAAGGCTATTCCAGAGGTTATAAAAAACAAATGACTGACCTCAGATTCCTTCCATCTGGTCAGGTAGATGTTGTAGCTGAGGAAATCGCTCATGCCCCTCTCCATCATTTGGGCCTCAAGGCTCTGCAGCAGGTCAGCAAACCACTCGAAAGCCTGTGTCTCTGGACACAGCCAGTAGAAGTAGATCTGCACAGAATATAATTGACAGCATTAAGTCCAGAAGCCTCATGTAAACAGTGGGCAGCCATGGCCTACTGGTTAGCGGCACCTGACTGAAGGGTGGTTAGTGGGTTTGTAAACAAAACAGCTTTAATGTGTTCATGGGTAATCTCTAGGGCGCACCTTCTTTGTGAAGACGTTGGTATTGTTTTGGACATGTTTGTACCACACAGATTTCAGAATGGATGCAAAAGGGGTGACTCCAATTCCTGCACCTACAAGCATAACCACGTCATACTGGAAAACATCTTCACTTGCAGTCCCAAACGGCCCATCTACTGCCATCCTTGAAACGGAACAGAGAGAAATTCACATATTACTTGCTGTGAGCTATTGCAATAAGTTCACAAAGACAAATGAGGAAGAAGTAAACTTCTGGAAGTGACAGACTTTCATGCTTCATTTAAATTGCAAAGACATTGTTCCTCTTTTTATTTAGCAAACACCCCAATAAACCTATTTCCTCTTTCGTCTTAACTTTCCCATATTTGCTAATGGTGACATGGGATACCAGACAGACTTCTATTTATGCAGACTTTGATATATAATTATTGTTACATTACTCCTTCCCAACTTAATTACTAATTCCACTTGATTTATCAGTTTAACATTTGAAAACCATTGCAGAAACCAAATGTTCCTTTTCTATAGCCTACTTTAGCCAGGCATCAAACACTGACAGCAATGCTTTTGAGTAATTTATGGTAGATTACTGATCTTCAGTATTTCCGTTAGCCCTGTGATGGGCCTGTGACCAAGTAGGCTATCACAAGGTTATTTAGATCCTTACTTGGGCAGTTTCCAGGCTTCCTGAAACTCATTCTTGTCTCCTCCGTAGGCCTTAAGCAGACCCTCAGTCCAGTCACCCACAATGCGGATGTGGACGCTGAAGTGGTCCTCCTCTGGGGCCGAGGTGAGGGTAAAGGGATGCCACTCCAGGTGTGAGATGGAGGGACACTTGAGGAAGACGTACTGACCCACCTCCATCTTGAAGCCCTTCTTCCTCATCTGTAATTCCAGGGTTTTGGATGGGTGCATGACCACCTACAGTAAACGTAGGAGAGGAGAACAGTGTAAAGTGTAAAGGACCTGCATTTCTTACACCAGTCTTTCAAGGAACTATGTTGTATCATTAGCTGTCATTTTTATAGTATACAAAATAGACAGACCTTGGTGATGACCACCTTTTGATGTGAGCGCCAGAACCTCACCAGCCTTTCACACAAGTACAGGAACATGGGTCCCACCACCCATTTCCATGTCTACAAACAGTGAGGGGGAGATTTCTTATTTAGTACATTAAAATAAATGTGGAAAAATGTATCTTTCTAGTCGAATGATATATATGTATGTATGTATGCATGAAAGTTCCTTCTCTCACCATTGGGGGATTTCCAGCAAACTTAGGCATTTCACAGTGAGTTCCATTTTTTCCCCATTCTTCAAAGTGTGTAGCACATATACTTGGACTGTTTGTGTTCTTTAGATTTGTTTGCCCACGTACAATGCCTCTTTATCAACAACAACAGAAATAGCATGTTACATTAATGTTGCAGTTTGATCACGAAACAATCAGTAAGCCTCATCAAACACGGCACCATATCAACTGTATTCATTGGTCACACTACTTCGCCTAACTTCTTCATTTAGCTGCATTTACCAGCAATTAATTTAGGCATGGCAGCAAGGCAGAGAACATGCATGGACATATTTAATCATCTGACCAAACATGTTTGAGATGGAAACTGAGCAATAAAGGAATAATATAAGAATCGAAAGAACTGCCAATGACTAGCCTTGTAATAAAACCAGACCCTTGTTCTATGCTTTCGTTTTGTATAGAGGGTCTGGACATTCGGTAGTGAGAATCGATTGCTTGTTTGAGGTGTTTAAGTTTGAAAAGATTGGATCAGCCCCTGACTGATAGCCTGCCATGACAGATTCTAGCTCTGCATTCACAATGCCTTCATGTTCACTGATTGGACAGGTTAAAATGCCTCCTGAAACAACGAGCTGAATGGGATCAAATCCAGACTAGCACTGTAGGGAGATGATAATCAAGCGGAAGTGCTAGGAAGGCAAGGCCAGGCTAGCCAATAACCAACGAAATGACCAATGAATCATTTTAGTTGCACTGGTTGCAACTGTGGCCAAACTAGTTGCAATTAGGAACCCTGTCACACATTCAAAACTGTTTCAACTTAAACTTCTTAAGCAGGTAAATGGATGTACTGCATTATAGCTAATGCATCCCTTAGAATTGAACAATTGAACAAAACATTATCATGTTTTGAAGTAGCCTGTTCAAAGAGTTTTTTTTATTTGATTTAATCTATTTTTATCATCAGAGAACAAATTACAATATTTATCCACGCTATGCCCCCTTTAAGTGCAGATACTGTATATACTATGTTTACTGCACTTGCTCCTCTTTGCACTTCTGATTGATGCTACTGTATTTTACCTTGTATTCATACATATGTAATGCCAGTGTGTGGATGAACTCACCCTATGCCATGTAGAACTAGGCCAATGAAGAACACCACAAAGAGGTGGTGGGTGTACCAGAACACTTCAAAGTATGACCTGCGGATGACCTCCATGGAAGAGGTTATGATCAAGATGAGTGCTAAGGTGATGGCCACCCCGGTCAGACCAGCAATGGTGGTGAAACACACATAGGTTGGATTCTGAGAGATTAAAATAAAAACAAACACACACAGAACTACACATTAAAATACAAAGAAAAACAAACAAATACAAAATACAAAGAAAAACACTCACTCCCTAATCCCTCCCTCAAACCAAAGAAAGATATCAATTTCCCTTTCATTCAGACCTCTAGATCTTCAGAGTGTGGGCCTTATGTGATTCATATTAATATGAATATGAATATTAATATGGTTAAATGGCATCACCTGCTAGCAGCAACATTACACACCGCCATGATCAGAAGCTCTTGTTTTGGAAAGCTGTTGCTCATCTATGCTATTTATGGATTGGATTTCACAGTCATGGTGGGTGGGTGGGGGGAAGGGTTGCATCAAAGTACCATGGCAACAGCATATGGGCCCAGCAGGCAAGCATTACACAACGTTAGTGCACTGATGCACCATCCTGACAGAGTGTAGGAGGGCCAGGAACAAGTTCCTGTTGGTCACCCTCCTCAGCTCCCTGACTTTACACCACAAGCTGGTGTGTGGTGATCATTCTGGTATATAATGGCTGCCGTGCATCACCCAGCTGGACACTACTTATTTGTGGTAGTAGTAGTAGTAATAGTAGTAGTTGCCTGTATATCTCTGTTCCTCTCTCTGACCTGAACCTACAACCACAGTTTGTGGTCTGTATCTTCCCCCTTCTTATCAATTCAAATTGACTACAGTCTCAAAAAAAACAAAACCTAGAAGTACGATTGCTGTTGTTTGCCACAATAGGGAAATGAGTGCTTTAGTTTACAATGATGAGTCATGTATTGTGCACACAGTAAAGTAAACATATTGCTAAGCAGCTATCAGTTTCATTGTGTGCACTGCCAGCAAAGGTCACACACACACACACACACACACACACACACACACACACACACACACACACACACACGCACACAAACTATTGTTTTCTGACAGAAATAGATTTTCCTAGTAGTAGTGTTAATAATAGGAGTAGTAGTAGTTGTAGTAGCAGTATCACTATATTAGCTTTCTAAAACTGGGAACCCCATTTTCACTTACTGTCTCATTGCTTCGGATAGGATTGAGAAAGGAAGTGTTTTCTTCGTTGCCGATCTGTGAGAGCATGTAGGGGAGCTGGCTACTGTTCGCCATCAGCTGGGCGTCCATGAAGCGCTCAAAGTTAAACAAGTGGGCAATAATGTGGATGGCTGCCAGTAATAATCAAAAGACAAAAACAGTTACATTCTTGATTCTCAGGATCAGTTATTACAATTGACTGCCATGTATTTTGTGGATAATCAAGGTGTTTGACTGTATACCAGAGGCCCCCTTTATTCATAAATCAGACTTATGTTACACAATTAGAACTTGATTATTTGCCTTAACCTATTTGTCCTTTTACACTATTTACACTTAATAATTCAACATGGATATTGTTTGATCATGATCAGTATTTTGTCCAGTATTACCTGTGTGTAAAGCTATCATGTAGGCAACCAGCTTGTGAAAGGTGAGGTTCCTATCGAGCTGACGAGCAGCAGTGCGGCTACAATTCTGCGGTTTGACACACAGCCAAAAGACACAAGCTTTTAGAATTTGGCAAGATCTCATAATCAGTTTTACAGGGCATATTCCATCTGAATATCTTTAATATCAGTGTATTGGTTTTATTCTAATAGTGTCCTCCCTTATTCACTTTGACAACCCTCATGTGGCTTATTGTCGAGCACACTTAAGATGAAATCTCAAGCAGCTGTTGATTTGAACAGTTGCGTCCCATAATCAGTGATATCTCTCTTTTCATAACATTACACACGCACAGACTCTCACACACACAGACTCACACACACAAACCTGTATGGTACCACGCAAAAAGGAGAGCAGGTTACGGCACACAGGCAACAGTATCAACATGCAGTTAAAGTTGAGACAGGCAGCTGACGCTCTGGCCCAGGACAATGCATTCTGAGGGGAAGAGAAGAGAGAGACTTAAAAAGAGTAAGAGAATGAGTGAAAGAGAAAATGAAAAAAGGGGGGGAGGGGTGAAAAAGATAGCTTTCACTTCTGCTTTTCATCTGCCTTTGTATTGTACACCTGGAGTGACAGCACTCAACCATAAGCTATTAGTGAGTATACAGTCCTGCTCTCACTTGTTTTACAAGTGTATTAGGCTGAACACACTGAATACATCAAAACAAAAGCTGCAACAAAGATATACATTACATCTATGTTATTAAAATAAAATAAAAAGAAATTATGCATATATTTGTTTATAATGTACACAAAGTGGTCTTTGTGTACATTATGAACAAAGTGGTCGACACACAGATAGACAGAAGAGTCACTTACCCCAGTAAGAACTCGAGTATAGTACCATCTGTCAGTTAGGAATACCATATAGTAATTTACAAAGAGGAAAATATTGATTCCGAGCCATAAAATCTGAAATAAACAAAAGAAATCATTCAAGTGACAACTCTTCACACTGAAAATAAGTCAGACTTAAATAAATGAAAACAGATAGTTACTCACAATGACAAATATGGAGACACCTTCATTTGCAACAAAATTGCCCATTTTGAGAGAGAGTGTGTGAGTGTATGTGCAGAGGATGTGTGTGTGTGTGTGTGAGTGAACAAGCAAGCGCTAAAGTGCAATATGGTGTAAGAGGCTGAGGGTTGAGTATATATAGGAAACAGTAATATCAGGAAATGACAATACATTTCCAGTCAGAGCCACTGATTTGTTCCTGCACTTTGCTCTTTGGACATGCCACACCTCCCCAACAGGGAGTTTTACTTCAGCGTCTTCATCCATCACTTCTGAATTGAGTTTTGCCCTGATCCAGATGGAGATACCATCAATTTGATTGCGCATGTAAATGTAACACTTTTTAAGACCTTTATATGACCATTATGATTTAAATTTAAGACCAATGCAACTCCCTTTCCAGCAACAACAAAAAAAAAAAAACATTGAACAGGTTTGTGGGATTTGAATTGAAATTTATAGATTCTACATCTAGAGGATATACTTTTTAATCATGTTATTGAGCACCAATTATCAGATACCAGCTTCACATGAAAAAATGTCCACTTCCCTCAAATTGAAGACATACTTCAAGCAAATGGTATAGTCCACACAAAATGCACAGCACTGGTGCATTTGCAGCAAATGTTCACAACTCAACTCACAACTCACAGACCAATTTAAGACTTAAACTAAATGCATTTTAGACCTACTGTACAATATTTCACTACATTTAGGACTTTTCAAGAAAGATTTTAGGCTTTTAAGACCCCTTTATTCAGTGTAAGTGTAGATTATGATGATTTGCAGAACAAAGGATAATGATCTATAGGTCTATTGTTCTTCAGTCGCAAAATATCATAGGATTTAAATATTTGAAATGGAACCTTAGTCTTATAAATCTTTTATATGGAACATGTTTAAGAAAATTGGGCCTTATTCACCAACCATTCTTACGGAGAAATTTGTTCTTAAAACCCACTTAATGCAGTTTTCAGGAAGATTTGCATTCACCAATACAGGTTTTGAAATGGTACCTTAAATACCTTAAAAACCTTAGATTGAGGCACTAAGAGAGAAATGAGGTAATGAAACCCAAGCACCTGCTCTCTGGTCTGCTGTGATATTTTGAGTTGCATGAGCCTGTGTAATCTGTATGTGCCTGGAAGGACCCATGAAATATTGATATGTTTCCACTCTAATAAGTCTAAAGGGAAAAAAACAGCATGCACACACGCACACACACACAACAATCAACAAACAGTATATTTTTTCTATCTATTGAGTCTTTATTATGGGTTTGCTTACATGACAAAAGTGTATAAAAAGTTATGTACTTTTGTGGTTAGCATTTAGTGCTGTTAGTCAACTCAGTTACCTTTTTTCTTCTCAGAATTCAACATTCAAGAAGTGGACATTGACCACCAGATGACAGCACTGTTTAAGGGCAATCTTTATCTGACACATGTGCAACAGGTGGTCCCTTTCTAATGCAAATCTGTAAAAATTCACGTGCAACAGGTGCAAAGCATGTGTGTAAAAAAACAAAGTAAACAAATACACTCTTCATTCACAGTTTTACACAGACTGTTCAAACAAAACAAGTGGTAGATCACTCAGATGATGCTAATACCCCTTCTGAATGTAAGGCCCTGAAATGTATAAGGTCATTGAATACATACTGAAATAAATGTGGGTAGTTTTTTGTTTGTTTTGTTAGTAGTAGGCATTAATCTTAGGATAGTGCCTAATTAAAGCGCTTTAATAAACAAAAGCAAGATACCTTTTGAAGAAACCTGAGTGTGTGCTTTGAATTAGTGGACCATGTCAGATGGCAATGCCTCCCCTTAGTGTAATACAATCATTAAATAAATACATCAAAGTTGAAATAAGATAGTAACTCAGTAAGTGAACACCACAACGATAAACAAAAAACACAACAACATTTAAACAAACATCACACAGACATCACATAAACAAAAGCATTTTGTATAAGCATAGGTTTGAAAGGTAGCTCACATGCATTCTGGAAAGGTTTTACAACTATGATGATTGCCACTACCATGCTGATAGAATCCTTGTAAGGATGAAAGGAGGACAGAGCGAGAGTCCTCAGCCTCCACCTTACATTCCAGCATGAATGTGGCCAAGGCAAAGCAGACTGTTTTTCATTGGCTTATCGAGTTTTAATGGTGCTTTTTGTGTTGTTGTTGTTCCTCTTTTTCTTTTCAGAAGGAGCAATTATTAAGTGTGCAAAAAAGGGGGGGTGGGGGGGGGGAGTCAGTTCTTAAGCGTTACTGGAGAAGCTGTGGCTCAGGTCTCCATTAGTGGCGTAGGTCCCATCCCCACCGCTAGGGCTGTCCATGTCGGTGAGGGGAGGTTGCTCCAGGGAGCCCTTGACTTGGATGGGCCCGGCTTGACCCCCTTGGGGCCTGTGGAGGAGGAAGCAAGTCGAGCCGCAGCACTCCCACATGCCCTGCGAGACGCTGGTGGCAAACAGACGGCGACACGGGTGGCAGAACTGGTAGAAGAGCAACATGAAGAAGATGGCCGCCGAGTAGCCCACCAGCAGGAGCAGGGCGAGCACGGGCTCGTCCACGGTGCGATAGACGTCCGTCTGATAGGCGTGCCAGAGCAGCGTCAGCGCGCCGTTCTCCAGGAAGCGCAGGCCGTAGTAGCTGGCCACGTGCCGCCAGCTGTGTGACTTGTCAATCAGGTCCGGGTCACAGAGACGCAGCTGCACGGCCGACCAGCAGAACATGTTGATGCCGGCGTAGAGGAATGTCAGCAATGCCAGCACGATGGTGGTGCCCACACGTGTCAGCGTCTTCTCGATGTTCTCCGGGAAGGGTGAGCCGCTGCACCAGAAGCGCACCCACGGATAGAGCGTGAAGAGCAGGAAGTTGATCAACACCACAGGCAGTACCCAGATCTGCAGGACCGAGCTGAAGAGTACCAGCACGGTGACGCGTGTGGCGATCTCGAAACTGCGCCACAGGAAGATGCACAGGTAAGCGCCCGGGCGCACATCCACCTCGTAGTCGTCATAACGGATCTTGATGGCCAAGATGTTGCAGCGAAGTGCGCCGTACACAATGGACAGCAAGGAGATGACCATCAGTGTGCCTTCAGAGATGTAGAGAAAAGACAATTTAAAAGACACAGTGAGGCTGCTGAAGAGATAAGGATCAACAGTCCTATAATGATCGATCTTAGATATTCCGGTACAAATCAACCCATAGCTCTGTTGTTTGAGGTAACTAAGTGCTGGAAAAAGAACGAGAAAACTAAGTTTCTACTGCTACTACTATTTGCTCCATGTTGTACCATTTTTTCCTCATTCTTTTTCCTACCGACAGTTCTCAGTGACCTTGAACAACAGGGCTATGGCTTAATTTACACCAGAATATCCCTTTAATGTTACCCACTTGTAAATAAAACAAAATTAAACAGATTAGCATGGATTGTCTGACCTTTGAGTAATACAATGAGGTGGGTGTACGGTGTAACATTTATTTAGGCTAGTCTGAAGCTGGAACAGATGTTTTGTATGTTTAGAGAGAGCAATCTATGTGGCAGGTCTTGGACTGATATAACCTGGTTCTAAATAAAATATCACTTTCTGACACATAACGCTAAGACGTTCATATTATTGCATAACAAGTTGCCTACATCACAACAGCTGTGAATCAAGCATAAGCTGGGTGCTGACATGTCCCTTGGGGTGAGTGGTTATCCTCTGGATGGCCCATCCTAGGGTCAAGCAGAAGGGATTACCAATTCTAATCTATTTGATGCTTTTATGCTTACGCTTCCACATCTCATCTTTTTATAAACAACCACAAATGTGCAACCTTCCCTTGCTGTTCCAGGACCTGCCTCGAGTATCCATATCCGTTCCAAGAACCTCCTCCCTTTCCTTTGATTCTTTTCTCACACTGCGCCCATTACAGCCGGCATCAGGTGTCTCCGCTGATAAGACAGAAACATATCTGCCAACACCAGATAACAACTGCCAGCTATCTTACATGATAGAGTAGGTCATGGAGTCAACGACCTGTGGTGACTCTATGCTAGGGCCTCCCTTGAAGTAAAAGTTAAAAAAGAAAAATTTAAATACTCACAATGACATGAGCATACCTGCGGGAACACTGCATTGCAGCATTACAATTCAGTGATTTCGACAGAGTAACTTAGTTAGCATTTGGCTAATCTTTATAAGGTCATCAAATGATCCCAGTGCTTTATTAGTTTAAGATTTTATGTAGATGTTTTATTACCAATGAAAATGTGTGTCATTCTCAAAAAATAATAAATTAATTGTGACAGTAGCTCTATTTCCTGATACCAGTTCCTCTACAGGCAATTCCAGGAAACAAATAAGATATAGGACAGAGCATGAGAATGTAGGTTAATGTGTTGACTTAATTACAGTAAAAGTGACTCGGAGGCAGATAAGATTAGTTACACTGCTTCGTGGAAGTGTGACTGCAGTCACTATGCAAACACTGGAAGAGGACGACACGTGCCTTCAACGTATGAGAATGTAACATTCATTCGTCATACCTCACACACAGGTGGGTAATTAACACACTCACTGAGGAAGAAAACAGCCTGAAGAGAATCAGAGAGTGGTGAAGGGTTTTGGTCATTCTGCTTGTGTTCCATTTGGTAGCTCTAGTCTACCATAGAATATTATTTTGGTTCCGCCCTTGGTTCTCAAACTGTGGACAAGACACATGACAGGTGAAGTGTGAAGAAGAAGAAATATTTTGTCTTTTTTATGCCTATTTTTAGTATTCCCTTCCATTACTGAAAGATTATATACTTAAAACAAAGCTGAAACACACCAGCAAAGTTAAAAATAGGCCTGCCTCAAAAATAAAATAAGATCTGATATAGGACAATGGTAGGATTTAATCTGCAAAAGTAACATTTTCATGTTGTTCATTTTGCTTGGGCAATGAGGGACAGGTGGGGCTAGAAGTGGGGAATGAGAAGCACTGGATTATGTTAAGTTGAGAGTTCATAAACAGGAGGACAGAGAAATACAGTCACCACAGAGAGAGGGATGATTCCAAACTGACTGAACAACATTTTATGTGATGGTTTGTTGAACACAGAAGGTCAGATAGAAGACTGAATGAATGTTCAGCACCACCACAGTCATTAACCTATTTCTACTGTGCAAGCCAGCGCTATTTATCTAACTATAATCAAGGGAAAGTTCCAGATCACTGGTGACAGAGGGAATAGATGAATCACACTCAAGCAAGTAAGTGAAAGACCAGCACCCCCAACAACCCACCCTCACCACCCAACCCTCCCCCCAACACTACCCCCAAGCCAGAAATAATCATCGGTTTGAGTTACACCCCACAGTCCATGTCCATATAGTTTACGAGGTCACCCCGCACGACCGTGAGCCAGTTCAAATACCGTTCAGCCGTGCAGTGACTTCACTGGAAGCCATCAAGCCATCCAGAATGCTGTGTTGTTAATTTATAGACACTCACTCTTTGGGCGGCAAAGGATATTGATTTGCCAGCCAACTATGGATCTGAAGGAGGAAAGCACCTTTGCTGCAAGTATTTGCTGGGAGAAATGTTAATAACTGATAACTGATAAAGCCTTGCATTATGAAGTAAAGACAGCCAGTGAGTAAAACAAAATCTACCAAAAAGGTTACTCATTCTGTTGTAGGGATGGGCTAATGTAGATGTATGTTCCTATGTAGAGGCATAGGCTATTCCAAAACAAACAGATATGCACACATCAGTCCTTGTAATCTGAAGTATCAGGTGCTTCTCAATAGGACCGAGAATATGACAAAGAGGAGAGTCTGGAGCACACAAATGTTTCGACACACTGTGCCTTCATCAAATGCCGGCTTTAAATCACTGAAATGAAAAAGAAATATATCTAATGACGAAGACATGTTGTTCCACACAACCAATAGTCTTCCCTAACCAACTTTAACCCCAGATTTAGATAATGGCATGGACTGACAGTAGTATTGGGTGGGTACCTGGTATGACATTTAAGTTCCTCTCAAGGTAGACGGTAACTGATGTCTTGTCTGTTTAGAAATTTTATGTGGCAGTTCTAGGTCTTAACAACTTTCTGTGTTCAACTTAAAAGAAAAAATAAACCCTACCAGATGATGTCCCTTCCCAAAAACACTCACGCTGGTCACACAGACATCACCTGTCTCACACAGTGAGAAAAAAGTGAAAACGAGGCAGCAACTCTAATTTCATCCCATATGTGTGATCTTGTCTAAATTATGCACAGCTAAATTCAGCGACAATGTAACTCTTCATTGCTGCCACAGTTTGACAAATTTTAGCCTTGGCTTACACCAGAACACTTCCCAATTTGTTATTCTTGGTCTAAATGTAACACTTTTATTCACACTGATGTAAATAAAACAGACTACACTCTAAACTACAGATTCTTCAAAAAGATGCTGTCTTGCAGTATGAATTATGTGGACTAATAGTTTTATATTAGTTTCCTAGTTACAGGCCTGAAATTGTTGTCAAAAAATGTTTTGTCTGTTTGTTTGTGTATTTGACACGTTTCGACTGCACACCTGCACAGTGTGACGTGATGTTGAAAGGACAAGACAAAATGACAATCAGCTTGCAACTAGGAAACTAGCATAAGTCCTAAAGGATTAGACAAATGAATTTGTTGAGATCATTATATATGACCAGCATGTCCAGCATGTGACATGACATGATGTGACATGACATGAAATCCCTGGCTCCCTTTATCCATCACCATCTCCCCTTACTACCCTTAACATACCTATAAACATCTGAACTCATCCTTTGTCAAACACTTGACGGTGCTAATTAGTATTGTTGTTGACTTAATGTCCCCTCTGCAATGTAGCTTGAATTTTAGTCCTCATTTTGTAAGTCACTTTGGGAAAAAAGCCCCTGATAAATACACTAATGTAAATGTAAATGAGATGATGGGACGTGACGTGACATACCTCTACCGATGGACACCCCCTGCTGCAAAACGCAGATGTACAACTGCAGTGTGAGCTGTGGCGCAGAGCCCAGGAAGGCCTGGATGACGGAGGTGCGGGCGAAGGCGGCACGGTGGGTGATCAGCTTCCCCTCAGCCTGGCCCACCTCTTGCTCCACTTCCTCCGAAAGCCCACCTTTGGGCATCTGCTTCTTTCTGGTGATGGTGACATAGGGCTCCTCGAACTTGCCCGCACTGCCATAGATACAGAAGGCATCCAGGCACCTAAAAGTGAAAAACAGATGAGAAGCCAACACAGGTGTAGCAATGGTGGTGAACAGTAGGAAGGAAGTATTGTGTAGTGTGTATGAAACAAAAATGTGCATGAATTTTCATGAGGTTACAAGTGTCAGGTTCTTTGGATGTCTCCAGGGTTTACTGAACTAAATGAACGTTTGCCATCCCATTCTGGTTGTTCACTTACAAGAAATGAGACTAGGCAAAGATTCCTGATTACTCCACTAGAACCTACTCTGCTTTAGATGCATATTATGCTTTGACACAAATCACTGCTTCCTAAAGCAGGTGCCACAAATATAGAACAATTCTGAATAAATTAGCCTGATTTTACTCGGTCTTTGTGGTCTGTTGGCTCAAGGAAAGACGAGACTGCTGACCATCAATCTGAGACGCAACCTGAGACACCTGCTGTGGCACCTACATCCCTCACCACCACACCAGAGTAGGCAGCCAGCCACACAGTGTTGAAGCCCTGGTGTTAGGCCAGGTGCCCATTTAATTTGCTTAGTATGCCAAGGGCAGAATGCCCAGTGACAGATAAACACTTGGCTGGTATGGTTTTATCAAGCTTTCCATTCTCAAGAGGTTTCACTGAAAGGGGGTAGTTTGACTTTGAAACTTGAGAGTGAAAAAACTTCTCCTGGCTTCAAATTCCAATTAAACATACAATGTTCTTAGTGTGCTGAGACAGGCTTTTTGAAGAAAAACTAAAGAGCCAGACATGCAAAGCAATGACTATGTGGCCCATACCACAAATCAATCAAAAAGTCAGGCCATTGGGTGTTGTATTGTTTAATTTATTTTAATAGCCAACTTACTATCCACTGACAACTAGGATATTGCCAATACTGATACATATTCAAGCAATAAACATTAATGAGACCTCCCAGTGCCAACAGAGGACATCCTGCTAACAAATAGACTGAAAATAGCATCAGTGGACAGCACTGGCTGAAATAAAGATCTTCTATAAAAACCTGTCAAACATAATGCTATTGTTGGCAAATGGTATACTGGGAGAAAACAGACGAGTGGGGAGGCTTTTAGGGCAATCGTTAGGTACCAGACCAGACGAAAAGACGGCATTATGGGTCCCGGGACAGCTATTTAAGGCCGAATGCTTTACTAATTGCGGTTAGTCTTATTTTAAATACAAAGTGTAGTCAATTTAAGTCCATTTAATTGTCTGTTGTTGTAGCCTACAATGGGCAGATCATACGGTCTTTTTGAGGTCGGCCAGTGGGACTCTATGGCACTCACGAATGGATTAGAAGACCACGGGTAACACGCCGAACGACCCACATAATTTTACATAGCCTACCTTGACAGATAATACAATAGGACTTGGTAAATAACTCTTTAGGATGACACTTCATGTTTTCTAGCTCTCAATTACTGGTTTGATACGAACTGGCTGAGAAGGACTAAATCTACATTATGACAACGCGAAACTCATGCTCAACTAAACTATTGATGGATACATGGTAAACAAACAGGCCGCGCGCACTGAATGCACGACTGAGGACTCAAACTGCATTAATCTGCATGCAACCTACAGCACTCAGCGTTCGGAAGCAGAAACCCCAAACAAAGCTTTCTGAGATGTTACATCAAGCAGGCTACCGTTATTCTGTTATTTGAATAACCGAATCAGTCTCCATTGTAAATGTAAGTGATGTCTGTAAATGTTCGCAGATTTCTGGTTGTTTTTCAGGCACACCCTACCGGATAATCGGCCCCAGCTGCAGTATATGTAGCAGAAGCACCAGAGGTCTATCCCTGCTGAGGTCCCTGTGGATAAATATCAGGGTGAGCTGCACGAGGACTGACGGAAGAAGCGTGAAGAGCAGCGTGAAACCCTGCCAAATCTTGTCTCCAGCAGAGCGGTATGTGGTACTCAGATATAACGCAGCCGTCGTCTCAGCTGTAAACAGGGAGACCGAAACAAGTACAGAGCTAGGCAGTCTCATTATCACTCAGCCATCTTTGTCTTCGTGCCCCCCAGTCTTTTATGCAGACGATTCGGAGACGGCTGACTGAACCACGGAGCCGCATTTATCGGGACTACCCGAGGAGAGAGGCGAACTGTTTTGACGCACAGCTGTAGATGGCGCAGTGACTTCAATGTTGTATTGACCTATTGCGCGCTCGCGAGAGCACAGATGCTGTGCGTACGCACTACACAACACTGGAATATTCTGTCTGAGTTTTAGTGGTTCAGTTACATTCATTTTTTTGTGGTTAAATATGTGGAAAAAAATAGAAGTGATGTGTATTTCGTATTTAACCACGTCTAAGCTAGTCTGACAAGCCAGACTATAACATCAAAATGTAAAGGATACGTCTCGATTTCTAGGCTATGTCTGAGCAGCAGTGTGAATGTATGCATTTGTCCATGTAGGCTATCCTTTACTCTGACACTTAGCACCTTCTACCTTTATGGTGTTGAATATTGTAAGTATAATACATATTTAGAAGAGCTGGTGCTCAGAATTAATTATAACTTCCACACACTGCCATTCACGCCTGTTTACAATAATCATTTTAGTAGGCCGACATGACGCGCGTCATCATGTAAGCACCCCAGTCGTCCAGAAGATGTCGATGTTGCACACATTTTTCATGATATACATCTCCGAGCCAGACGTATTTGGTAAGTGCTTCCTTGTGTGTCCTCTCAACCACAAGACAGCATATTGTTTCTGATGAAAATCCTTGTCACATATAACCCATGTACCAGCTTGTTAGGATGTTGACTAACACAGGAATTAAATGGCGCTTGGGAGTGGGGAGGCAACAGCAATCAGTACCAAAATCAGCAGAACCTGAGGCCCAGAGAAACAGATAAGGATTTGACAGTGGCACATGGACTATACACACAATTGAGAGCAGTGACATTTCACAGGGCAGGTAATTTGACTGCAGGCTCACTGTATTCTGTCTCACAGCAGGGTTGTTCTCCAAGGAGAAGGCTGTTATGGATTTATCTCTGGACCAAGGAAGATGTCTTTGTGTGTGTGTCTGTGTGTGTGTGTTCTTATCTCAAGAACGGCCTGTTACAAATCTTGCGGGCTTTGGTGGTGAACGCAATCCATTTCTGTGTGTTGCAGCACCATTAGGCAGAGAGTCAAGGCTCCAGCTGACCTCATGAAATAGATGTGGGTTAATATAGAGCAGCAACCTGCTGCAGCTATAAGTCACATTTTTAGATGTCACTTGCACCCATTCCCTCCTTGTTTATAAAAATTTGGGTCACACAACAATATCAACATTATGATATTTTTTCTGTGTGTTGCTTTACTCAAAAGTATGTGTGCAACTGGTTGTTTTGTCATTTGAGGTTGTTTGCCAACTTCAGGTTGCCTTACCAAACATGGAGGTGTTTAATCATTAATAACTGACTTCTCTATGGCAATAGTTATTGAGGCAGGCCTATTTAGCAACATGGAGGTGTTTAATCATTAATAACTGACTTCTCTATGGCAAAAGTTATTGAGGCAGGCCTATTTAGCATAATGAGCAAATGCATGCATGTGCATTGACCTTGCATGTTTTTCTATATAATCTGTAAATTATGTCCATACTGTGTCAATTGTATTCCTGAAGAGATACAGTTAACCAAGTGTCTGATTTGCCTTTAGCCAGTAATTCTTTTGTATTCTTTTTTTTATTAATCATGACATCCTAAGATGAAGATTTTTATCACCCCGACCTTCTAGAGTGCAGCTATTTACTATGCGTCAGAGTTTCAGATTATGATTTCATTAGTCTCATTCGCCACCAGAGATACAGCCAGCACTCACATCTTTGTAATTTCCTGGATTAAGTGCTGTCAGGGTTAAGCCCCATGAGGTGATCACGGCTTCCAGTTTAAATGTAAGGTTTGAGGGCTCCAAAAGCACAATTTCCGCAGCCATCAAATGTGTGTTTCAATGGCTTCACTGCATCACCAACTAGGTCTTCAAATGGTCCCATGGAGAGGCAGCTGACAATTCCCATCTGGAAGCTTCTAGAAGCTTTCATTTGCTTGTCATCATCAATAGGCCCCTTTCAGTCAATCACAAACAGCTAAACCAGAGCACTTGGCCTTGGCAGTGTAATACTGCAGACCAACTGAAATCAGTGGTCTGTTTCTGGGAATTCGGAGGCACAATGTGTAGTGAACAATGAACCACAGCTTCATGACAGCTATGTAGATATGTAGTGTGAAAGAACAAAATTATAACTCAAGGTTAAATGTCACATTTTGAGAGATGCTGTCCCTACTTGATGGTAAGACCTGGCAAGACCTAGTAAGTTATGGGGATGCCCTGTCATCTTCACAACCAGGAGAGGTTTAGACCCCTTTATTGTTTGTAAACATTCTGTTCACCAAAAACTGTTAGTGGAGGCAGAAAGCCTCCAGACACTATCAGAACCAATTGCAGTGTTTTTAATGCTTTATCAACAGGTGATATTACATTTTATAATTTTGCCATAATCTATCAGATATATATTAAATGATATCTAACTACAATAGTAATCATGTGTGCTGTTCAGTGTTTAAAAGCTTTGTAAAGGTAACAAGCACTTTTTACAGGAAAAACGCTTTATCCTATGGTAAACAGGCTAGTAACATTACCTAGAGTTGTCAGCTAACAAGCTGGTAGTGGGTTATTTGGTGATGAGCTGGGATTTTAGGTGGAGTCTTATTTAAAAAAAATAAACTCCCTGTGTTCAGTTACATCTGTAGACACAGCCTGTATGCTTGTTTTCCCTGACAAGAAACTGTCTTTGAAACTGAGTGGTAGGTAAAGTAACATTATTTATTAAAGGTGCTGTCAGTGATTCTGTGTTATTGTTTGGGGGCAGGCCACAAATTGTTTGCAGCAAAGATTCTAGAGCAGAGCACACACAAATCACATTCTCCTCTCTTTCCTCAGGGCCAGTGCTTTAAAATGTACAATGTAAAATCTCATCCACATGCACAATCAACAACATACAGATCAGCAAAATGGCGGTGCCGAATGGATAGTCCACGTGGACCATTCTGGTGACAATATTGATGTCATGCTATGTGCTAAAGCTGTAGCTGTATGTGGGTGAGAGTGAGTCATTTAGAGAGTGTAAATGTGTTCTGTGAACTGATCTCTAAATAACATTATTTATGTTATAAATAGCGTTATGTGTTTACAATCCATGTAAAATCACTGACTGCACCTTTAAGACTGGAATGATTGTCTGTCTCCAGTTTGAAGGGGGTCTGTGGTACACACACACTCTACACACAATAAATTTGCATTATATCCATCAGTTCTCAGTCATAGTAATAAAATCCTCAGTCAGCAGGTAATGGGAACAGGGATTCTGAGTACACTGTCATTCCTAGATATGGCATCTGTCCATCAATGCAAGCTTAAACTTGTTTATGTGAGTACATTTATGTCACATCAATTACTGACACCCTTTAACACCCTTTAACTTTCACAGTTTTTTTTATATATGCCATTTTTTCACAGCACAAAACTCCCTGCACATCTCTTTCCCTGCAGGAGTGTAATGTGTAAATGAGTTGGCCACACCCCTGTAGGTCAGGTGTGACATCTAGGAAGTCACCTGTGATTGAAGTGAATTTGTGGCAGAAAAATTGTCAAAATGTTACTCTGTGCTGTGCTGAAAAATAAACAACAAAAAAAGGATTTGAGTGTATAGCAGGGGTCTCCAACAGGTAGCTCTGGAGCTACCAGCAGCTTGCCACCTGCTTAAGAGTAGCTCTCCAATGGGTCAAAAGAAATGTAAATTAATGTCATAACATAGTCACAAAAGGTATTAAACCTGTTAAAATGTCAGGCATTCAAATATCACACATCCTTCCCTGTGTGGTACACAATGATCCTAGTTATACTGCTCTCTGATGAGTTGATGAATTGTTGTTGGTAGTGCACACCAGATTTGGCAATAACTATGGAAAATAAAGGTGACACAAATTTAGATTTAGAGACTTCAGATGAATGTTTGCACTGTGTTGTAAGAGTGAAAGATGGGTAAAGGGTGTTAACATTTATCTCCAGGCCTATCAGTAATACCGATGTAAAATAGTAGAGTAGCTCTTGGCCACACTGATTTTGTCAAAGTAGCGGAGAAAAAAAGTTTGAAGACCCCTGATGTACAGACTCATTCCTTATGGAGCAGGACTTATCAGATATTGTTCTGAACCTGAATTTAGGATGTGCACAACCTTTTCTTTGCAACTAAATAGGATGCTCTTTCAACATTAACAAATTCTTTACAGATAAATGAATCAGTTAATCAATCACTAGTCAAAATGTAAAAAATTGTCTTTCTTGTATTTTTTGTACTGAGATGGATTTGACATATAAGAAACTATTCCACTGGGCTAAAATATACTTTTTTCAGGGTGTGATCCTGATTCACTACATCTTGATCCAATTCCATAGACAATTATTTACTTTTCAGTCAATAACCTGATGGTCTTGTTACAACTGACATTGGCCTACTTCACCAATTTAGCCATTTCACAACTGAAGTGCTTCACCTATTTATTTTAATTTGATTGTAAACATGGTCATCAAAACCACTGCAAAGGCTGCATGGATTGTACTGAGGTCAGTATATAGGCTTGATTATAGGCATTCATCATTACAATGCAATATATATTTCAGTGGACATTGTTAAAAGAATACTCCAAAATACATTTGACAGCACTTGACGGGTAAATTAAATTAAACTAGAAAAGCACTGGGAGGGTGCAGGCCTCCGTCAAGAAAATATAGGGTCACTGACCAAATTCAAATTCCAGACAGTGTTCCAGATCACCACCAAAATGTAATCATCTGTTCCTTGGCCTAATACCCATGTTGTCCGAAAATTCCATCCAAATCTGTGCAGTACTTTTCAAGTTATCTTGCTCACTGACAGACAGACAGACAAACAGACAGAAAAGTGCCAGCGAAAAAAACATAACCTCCTTGGCTGAGGTAATAAATATATTAGTATGAACCTAATGTGGGCGATTATATAAGTTAAACCCAGTGTGTCTGTAATTTAGGCATCGAATTTTACAAGGATAAAGGACAGATGTGTGTAGCTACTAAAAGTTCATACAAATGATGATCTGATGATCTGTTAAATTTTGTTATCACAGACAAGAGTTGTGGCATATAGATTATCTGCTCACTTGGCTGAGCAGAGGAGACAGCAAAGAAACCTAATCAATAGATGGGCATTACACAAAGGTTGGAAAAGGTTTTGGTAATCCTTCAACTCCTCTTACAGCACCCAAGCATTAACTATTTAAGACATTATGGATACTGTAAAGAAAAGCCAGAAAGAAAAAGCTGATGTTTTTATAAGCAGAGACATGGCATCAAAAAGGTGTATTTGATGTAATATCTGACCTCATACAACAGTTAGGTCCAGTCAAACTATTATACTATAAGCAAATTCTGATTGGAAGAAGACACAATCTACGCTTCACCGTGAAGATATCCCAGTTCCATTCATTCAAAGCGAGAGAGTAACATCACATTTGGCAGTTCTCTCCAGAGAAAACTTCTTAATGGAGTAGTGTGAATATAGAGCTTGGCATTTGGCATACAGACCAGCAAGCAGGTGTGTGCACAAGCACAATATAGCCAGTTCCCCTGAACCTCATAGTTGCTGATTAATTGTTGCATTGCTTGGGAACGGGAGACACAAAACTAAGCTTAGAACTATTTTGGGGGACGGAGGTAGTCCAGAAATCTAGACGTACCCTAGTGGTAGCAAATAGTTTTGCTCAGCAGGTACGTCTAGCCACGGGCCACAGGGCTTCTGTAGGTGTTCTACCAAGGCTTGGCAGGGCCAATCACAACACTATCTTTGTAGAGAGTAGTTGGACACGATGACAACATGGCCATGATGGTGCAAAACAACTAAGATGGCTTAGAGTTAGAATTGGTCTTTTCTTCGAAAGCTGAGCAAAAAAGGCAAGTTTTTTGTTTCAAAGAATGCTGTAATTTTGTTATGTTTTGCCGATTTTATTGCGGGCAGAGACAGTTTGAAAAACAACCACTGATCCTGCCCGTAGTATTGTGTCCAGTCTATCGGTCATGTCCAGACTATAAATTTTGATGTTATAGTCTGGCTTGTCAGGCTGGGATGGAGGATGAACGATAAGGAAAATGAAAACTAATTGGTAGAAAATACAATTTGGTGTCTTTAAACTTCAGTTTTTGGCAATGGAAGTGTTGTATGAAAGCAATGTAACACTCGTGGTCATGAGGTTGTTCATGGATGACCTCACAGGTGTGGTTACCCAAGTACTCAGCCTTCAGCTTTGTGCCTGTGTCCGAACCACCCCCATGAGGATATCCAAAAACAACCTCACTCCCACACATGTTTCATTGCTTAATTACACTATTCAGTAAGTGAAAGAAAACCTTAAACCTGAAGAGCATGATCTATGTTATTCCTAGAAGCATGATGTCAATCACTCACACCTGAGATAGCCCTGCAGTGATTGTGTGTGAAGATGAGTCATTCCCGTGTAATGGTGGTCTGTGCGTCAAAGCCAATACAGTCTGTCTGCTCATGCCACTCAAACTGGACTGATTCATTATTGATTCATGCCCAGTCTGCCAGTGTGCTCCAGTCTGTGTCACACAACCATAGAAGAAAGGACCAAAAAAAAAATCAATGATGTGAACAATGATGTGACATTTAATAAAACATGCGCAAGTGGATGAGAAAGGTTAGCTTGCAAGAAAATAATTGCGGCCAAATTGCAACACAATGTGTGCTGTCAGCAGGGCTATCAGGTGAAAGGAGGAGTTTGTGATAACATTTGTGCGGATAGCATTCAACTGCCATGACATTTGCTGAAATCAATACTGCTTTTTCAGTCAAATTCAGAACACTACAGAGTTTTTGGTGTTAGGAAGATCATTGAGATGGGCAGGTGAATTACCTTTCTGATGGATGACAGCCGTTATGTTGAAATAATTTGTTGGAATGAAAACATCCTTGAAATAGCTTGTAGAAAGAGCTTACACCTCAGCTTGATATTATGGACATTCTAGAAGCTTTCCAAACACTTTCAAAACACTTGTGGAAAGCTTAAAGGAGAAATCCATTGTGAATCAATCCATAGCCACGTCATCGAGTGCTGTCGGTAAGGAAAGAAATGTGAAAATCTGACACAACATAGACCGAATAGTAAACCAGCACCCAACAGTAAAGACCATAGTAGACTTCTGTAGACACAGTACACGCACATTTTGCACACACTGTGCACTGCAACGATCACATATATTTTTTTTACAGTTGTCTGACACACACACACACCCACAAACACACTAATCAGAAATTCTAGGGACACATCCAGGTTTACTCCACACTACTCCACTACTTAAGGGAGTGTGCGGTGTGCGTGTGGCACATATGTGCACGGTAACAAAATCTGGAAGGTACGCACATACGTTCAGTGCACACCGGGTGTGCATGCTGTGCGTGTGGAAGTCAACCATGGGCATAAATTAATGGTGCACAGTGCTTTCAATTTCATTATAGTTCTTATTATTTTCATTACATTATGGTTTCTTCACACTCCTTTTAACCTTTTACCTTTTTTCACCTTTTAACTTAAAAAGCTATACAGCACCTCTCAGCATACAGCATCTGTTGATCTTTCACATTGCTCCATAACATACAACAGAAAGTGAACTAGGCCCTGCAGGCTGTTCATTCTCTTGTGCATGCTCTCACCCTAACAACAGCAACAATTTTCTAGAAAGCCTACCATTCTGCATGTGAAAGTTTTTGCTGATGGTCCAGAATAAAAGCTGCATTCCTCCATTCCTGCTTGCATCATGAAATTCAACTCAGTGTGTTTACAGCACAAAATGGAACTTCATTCATGTTTGTATGCTCCCTTATCTCAATGATAAGACTGCAAGATGTCTCGGGCTGCCATCTCTCTCTGTGACCAGGCAGAAACTAAGTGCATCCCTGCGGTGGAAACACATTCCTCTTCAATGACCCTATGGCCATCCACTTGTTAATTATGGTACTTGTAGAGCAGTTTTTAATGTTTGTCTATGGATACTCCTTAGTGTTCTTTTATTTTGAGTTATGATGGAACTAACATTGCTTTAGACCTGCAAAACGCATTGACCCAGTCACAAATGGGTCAATGTTAATTATTTTCATTATTTTAATCAGGATTTTTCAAGTTCAATGCACTTTGCATTTTATTATTTGATGAGTAAAAGCTATTCTATGTAATTATTTTAAAAAACATTGACACAACAGTACTGTATGTAAAAAGCACTGCTCAAAACATCAGTCATCAGCATACACAGGCACAATAAGCTAAATGAGTCAGACTGAGATCCAAGTGTATTGTCAGATTTTGCTTCAGACTCCCCATTTTCTCTGTGTTGATTTGTTTGTGCCCAATTCTCTCTGCCCCATTCATTCCCCTTCTTAAATGTTGGGGCTGGGGTTAGGGTTCGGGCTGGGGCAGTGGCAGCTGGCACCACCCACCCCGTTTTCTCTGTGTTGATGTGTTTGTGCCCCATTCTGTCCGCATCATTCCCCCTCTTAAATGTCTCCTCTCCTTTCATCTTAAGGCAACAGGAGGTCCATGAATGACAGCATCCCATTTTTATTGTGAGTTGGCAGCCTCCGTTGAATCTGGTGAAGGAGGGAAAGCAACTTAGCAGGGAACAGGTTACCAACATTGTATTTTATAACCTGTAAATCTGTGTATGTAGTCTCTCTTGTAGTTGTCTGATTCATCTTACAGTCACCTGGCCATTGCACTCTAATGCAGTTTTCTAAAATCTTAAAGGCCATCATCCAATCCATTTTGTCACCAATAAATACACACACATTTTCAATCTACTTAAATAAAATGGTTCATTTAATGTATTCAGTTTGATGATTTATTCACAATTGATTCTTCGTTCAATAGTCCAAATGATATGTTTGGTCTATCTAAAATACCTTTGATGTGTTCCTATCACATTAAAAATGCATACTTTCTTTAGCTGCAGTTCAATGTGTGTGCATTAGAGGTAAGTTTTGCTCTCATGCACGTTATTGGCATATGGTTGATGTAGCCTATGGTTAGTGAATAATTAAGCCACAAAATCGGCTACAATCAGAATTTTAAGAAATGATTTGTGAATGCTGCGTTGGAGAAGAATTAATTAGATTGATGAGTGGAGCTAAACATCCAAGAACCTCCTATCTGGAAGCATGATATGATTAGTTCTTCTGCTGCGACTGAATACAGGCTACTTCGAGTAAAGACAGTTTGTCATGCCTTACACCAACCCCGTTTGATCCACATGCCGAGGACGCGCTTTCGCACCGCTCCAAACCATACCACGAGGATGCGCCGTTGTAACGCAGCTGCAGCAGAGGGAGAGCCGAGACGCAACTAAGTTTTGTAATTGTTACAATTTGATGCGTCGTTTGTGTTACGGTTTCATAAAACAGTCCAGTCAATGCATTAAAGAGCTTTGTCTATCATGACAACTTTCAGTGTACAGAAGAAGGAACAGACCGTTTACATCTAACTCGGATGTAATGTGATACCAGGGCAATGTCTGAAGAACAAACAGTAAGTTTTAGCAAAGAGGTTTTAAACATGTCGGCTAATGCATCTTCAGCATCTTCAGCATATGAAAATCTCACAGCGGTTGATTACTCCATGTGGCACCGCAACACAGGGATTGCAGTTGCCACTGTATATGCTCTTATTATCATCATTGGATTGATTGGCAATATCACGCTCATCCGGACGTTTTGCATGGTGAAATCCATGAGAAACATACCCAATCTGCTCATGTCAAGTCTTGCATTGGGTGACTTGATGCTTCTTGTGACCTGTGCTCCGGTGGATGCTACCAGGTTTGTGGCTGACGAGTGGCTCTTCGGCAGGGTCGGATGTAAGCTTATTCCGTTCATTCAGCTTACTTCGGTGGGGGTGTCGGTCTTCACTCTCACAGCACTGTCAGCAGACAGGTAAGAAGGGCATGGGCAAGTTATTTACAGCGCGGAAACACAGGATAACGCGAAAAATATTTACTATTTGCACTGTTGACACATTGTACTGCCTTCTCGTGAAATGCACAATATTTTAATGTGAATTTCATTAAAGTGTAATGCACTACCAACCACCAAGCCATTTAATTGTTGTGAGACACTGCTGCAGGGCTGCTGTACTTGCAATTTATGACCTGCAAGTGCTACGATATGCATGAATGATGCCTATATATAAAACTGGCCAAATAGATTTTTAATGAAAGGAGCCTTTAATCAGATGATTGGCAATGTCATAATTACTCCTTAAGTAATCCTCCACCTCCTTACTGTGCTGTCATCATCTGACATAGATTCATTTCAGCTGGACACCAGTGGAGGATTCAGAACCCGCAGACAGTAGGATATCCACATGATCCGGACCAAGAGATTGATTAAAGAGCTTGCGGCTTAAGGAGGGCATTGGAGAGGAGAAACACAGCCTGCTATGCATTTGATAGTGCCAGATTTAGGGTCTTAGTAAAAAGTATGAATTATTCCTTTCTCAGGGTAGTCACAGAATATATGATCTCCCTAGAAATGGAAAGACAGATTTTCCATCTCAACTCTTCATGTTATTTTTTCCTTATTTGTGGAGTGGATTAGGAGTGATCTATAGACCAAGGCTGAATTCGTAGTTGCTTATGAACCACACACACACACACACGCACACACACACACACACATGTATATGTGTATGTGTGTATGCAGACATGAGACTTGAGCAAAGACTTGAATAAGTAGAAAGTAGGAGCTTCTTGGTATGATTGAAGACAAAAGGATTTGACAGCCTACCAGTATTGTACAGCCTCTCTTTCATAACAGTTAAGGGTTTAATACTTTTTTCTTCTGTAACATTTTTGACACAGTAAAAATATTATTATTATTATTATTATTGTTAAAACAGCAAGTTCCCAAGGTAACTGATAAGCTGACTTACAGGGACTGATCATATATGTCTATTTTCTTGCACTCTACCCCTTCGGTTTTGAATAGTGAAAGATATTATATGTTAAGATATGTTAAATAATTTCTTTTTCAGGAAATGAGACACATTTAAATTCAGTGGCCCTCTGACTGACAGTCTCTGGCTGCATGCTATGAGTAAATGGAAGGGGCTTCTTCTCTGCTTCATTTGAAGTGTCAGTGACTCAGGGATTCAGACTTAGTCACTCAGAGAGACTAAAAAATCTTCATCCACAGGCGGAGAATTTTCAGTGCAGCAGTCTGAAGCAGTGACCAAAGCTGTGTATTGAAATGTTGACGTTTGACTTTCTTACTTCAATATCAAGAAATCCCTGCAAAAATAAAAGTAGAATACCTCAAGATGGGTTTGATTACCTTTTGTCTGCTGCCATTGTTGCAGTCAATCATTCTTTTTGTGAGACTCACTTCGCCTATACTGAACAAAGCAAAGAAAAAGGCTGAGAGCCAAAGGCAGCACTCAGTTAGACACCCATTATGGTTCCATAGGTACTGTTTGAAATAAATGTTGGCTTCAAAAAAAAAAGCAATCTCACAGAATTGTTTATTTATTTATCAAAGTGTGGCAACAAGAAGTGTGGTGTAATCGCTAATTCACTTTGAATGTTTTGACAGATACAAAGCTATCGTCAGGCCAATGGACATACAGACATCTCATGCCAAAATCTGCCTTCGTGCTGCCATGATCTGGGTGTTGTCCATGACCCTTGCCATCCCTGAGGCCATCTTCTCTGACCTGCATGCCTTCCCCATTGCCGAGACCAATGACACCTTCGTGACTTGCGCCCCCTATCCACAGGGAGGGGACCTGCACCCTAAGATCCACTCCATGGCGTCCTTCCTTATTTTCTATGTCATACCACTTTTCATCATCTCTGTCTACTACTTCTTCATCGCCAAGAGCCTGATAAGGAGTGCTTCTGAAATGCCAGTGGAGGGGAATGTTCATGTGAGGAGACAGGTAAAACAATCTCACAAATGTATGTTGGAACTTTTCTAAAAGTGATTTTCTGACGCATGAAAACCCACTGCCCTGCTGTACAAGCTCACCGAGTGTACAGCACAGCACAACACAGAATGAATAGTGAATCAGCACACCTTTATGTGTTTGTACAAACACCAAAGTGTTTTCATAACATTCAGCAGAAGTGGGTAACCTCTTCAGAGTGTAAAAGTCCTGTCATGTGTTGGTTCTACACTGTAAAAAAGAAAAGTAAAGTTTCTGTGAATTTTTTAAACTTTTAAAATTTTTTACAGTGATGTAACTGTTACTTGTTGTTATTTACAGTGTACCTGTTCACCTAATGCAGGACCCATCTGGTTGACATCTTAAGATGTGTTATCACATTATTTTTGAAGGTATGGCTGGTTTTAGCCTAAACTAACAGCGACCAGCATTGAGCTAGTTTTTAGCAGGATTCTTCTGTAGGCATGTGTTTTCACACCAACAAGCATCATTATCTGTACCTTAAACAGCCCAATTGCACAGAATGCTACTGAACTTTCCAATGGCTGTTCATGTGTCAAGCTGCTCCTCACATTTCCACTTCCCTAGGTTTGGGTGAAAAGCTGTGTGCCACTCCTGTCATCAGCAAATACCAGTCAGGCTCTCAAATACTGTATGTCTGTGAGCAGTATGGCATGGAGGGGGAGGGTTATGGATGTACATATCAAGACTGATTTCAGAATTGCACATGACCCACATGCACACACACACACACAAACACAAACATACACACACACATATACATACAAATGCTGAAAGATCCCAGATCGCCCATACAGAGCAAAAAAAACCCCCATCTAATCTATCAGCCTGAATGTAACTATTTCATTAAACCTTTAACATTTACTAATGCTCTGACATCAGAATTCACATTCACAGCACCCTATAAACTATCACCAGAGTAAACATGTAGACTATGTAATATAGTATTTTGTGCATTAGTATTTGTATAGTACGTAGTGTGCTTATGTGTGATGGTGTTGCTGATGATCAACGATTCATCATACAAGTCTAAAATCCCATAAAATATGAAATAACATAATAATATAATGGTGGGATAAGCATCCATAAAGAAAGAAATTTTATTTAGTATACCGACGAACAGTGATAGACTGAGGAGAATCATTGAGCACCCATGCCTAGTGCCATGTAAACTGTTATGTGGGGGCATAGTCTTCATGAGATTTCATGAATATAAAACAAAAATGCTCTTCTGCGCAGTGGAGAGAGCATTCACCAAAATGACAAATGCAATGGCTAAATCAATTGTAATTCAAAGAATTCTAGTCATATGATGATGTGTATGGATCCATTTGGAGATTATGCAACTCTCTTTATGTGCACAAATGATCACTGGAACTGGGCTTGTCTTGTCTCTTGTCATACTTCATGTACACGTTTAGCCAAAGATGCAAGAAAGCAGGCTATGCTTTCCTCCACTGGGTGGGAAGTAGCCTATAATAGGTCTGAGAGGTTTTTTGATGCATTAAGACAGTGGTAATTTCAAATGTAGTTGAGTGTACTTCGGCAAAAAAAAGAAAGTGAGATTACCCTTTCAAGCCTAGTTTGGCATAGACCTCTAGACTCACTATAGACACTGTGCTGCAGGCTACACTTCATGTACCATACACAGGCAGGTGACCCCAGCATCTCAAATTTTAGTCCTTTAGACCCGTGATAATTTTTCTATCCCACCCTGTCTCTCTCCCACTCACTTTCTGTCTGTGTTCACTATGATAATAAAAAAGCAAGCACCTACAAAAAAGCAAGCACCTACAAATATGGCCTTGCGACTTTGCCATCAGCGCCCCGGCAAAAACAACAATGAAACGAATCGTGCATGCATTAACCTTATGAAATCATCAGTCGGCATAGCTCTTTGAAATTTATCATAGCTTGCTCCTGTCATTTGTCCTGTAAACACGCATTGGTGAGAATTTAAGTCAATTTAAGTAAGAGCATAGAAACTTTCTTAATGCTTATGTTTAAAAATGCTTCATGCTAACATCATGTCTCTACCCCACACAGATTGATTCCCGAAAGAGGCTAGCCAAGACGGTGCTGGTGTTTGTTGCCCTGTTCGCTGTGTGTTGGCTGCCCAGCCACGTCATCTATCTGTATCGCTGTTACCACTACTCCGAGGCCGACACCTCCATGGCCCACTATGTGGCCAGCATATGTGCCCGAATCCTGGCCTTCACCAACTCATGTGTCAACCCCTTCGCCCTCTACCTGCTCAGCAAGAGCTTCCAGAAGCAGTTCAACAAGCAGCTGGGCTGCTGCTGTCCATCTCGACGTCGTCTGCTGGCTCCGCGGTCGCAGAGTGTCGGCCGTAACAACACGCGCATGACATCTCTCAAGAGCACCAACCACTCTCTGGGCAGCTTCAGCATCATCAATGGCAACCATGGCCCGCGTGAGGGGGATACTTGAGGTCTTTGAAGACCTTGGTGTTTAAGTGAGTTACCTTAGAGCAAGGGAGGGAGGGAAAGTGAGAGAGAAAAACAGACCGTATTCTCTAGAACATTTGCCAGACTATACGTTTTTGAGAGGAAAATATGTATAATTATAAAGAAAATATAAATTTAAATGTAAAAAAATACATACAAACACAGTTTATCAGAATCCTCTGGCTTTAGCTTGCCAGATTAGAGACTCATCAGTCCACAGCATCCTTTGTCATGTTAAATACACCTACCAATATAGGAACTAATTTTAAATGGACCTTGAAAATAATTTCAGTGTAGCCTACTTCAGATTGTCACTGAAATTGTTTTTGTTTGAATGATATGTTTTCAACTTACCTTAAAGAGACCTTCCAATGTTCTATGTCCATAAAGGAGTACATTTGAGTCTTTTCATCACCATATTAAGAATAACAATCTATGGCATGACCTCTGTGTGTTTATACAATGGTCCGAAGCTTTTATATGGGAGTCAACTATATCTTAAACCCTATTCAGACTGCTAACAATGACAGATCATGTGACGTTAATGTGATGATGGGCATACAGGTATAAATTCTCACACAACAAAGACAAAATAATTTCAACTTTTGAGTTGCCAAATGTATTTATGTAAATGTGAACCAGGTTTGTGTTTGACTAGAAGCTACAAGCTTTGTATAAACTGTGACTGACACAGAGACAGGAAAGCAGTGTTTTCTCTATATTCATGTGCTGTAACAGTGATCTATTCGTTAATGGTGCAGTTTACAGTGTTGTGTCTGTTCAAATATCTAGGACCAGTGTATTAAATATGTTGACCTTGTCAATATTTGTGGTTTTTATGTCTTAATATCTCTATCTTTTAAGGTTGTTTAGCCAACATAGCTATTAATTGCTTAACATTTGTGACCTCATTGATAGAGTACTTTGTAGTGTTGTGTGGGCAGTTGTGTGTGTGTGTGTTGGCAAGTTTCTGACACTTCTGTTACTTTATGAATATGCGTGATGAATATTTTTTTTGCTTAAAAAGCATCAAAAAAAGATTTGTGTTTGTGACTGCTGACCACACATTGCTATCACTATTCTAATTCTATAAAATATTTCTACTCTTCTAATTCTATGAAACATTTGAAGTTGGGCACAAAATCCTGTGAGGAAATAGTCATTGGTGTATATGTTCTGTTTTAGTGTTTTTTTTATTTCAGTGGTCTATTATTAAATTAATTGAATCAGTATGTAAACCTCTCATTTGAACTGGCTTTAAAGAGAGAGAGCAAGATGTCATTAAGTCCGTAATGAAAAGGATTTCCCAGACCAGGGTTCTTTTGGCAATTAAAGATGATGATGATGGTGATATCTTTTAATGTCTTTTGAATCATCCTGAATATTTAATTACTGTTTATTTGTAATTCAGTTCAATTTGAATGTGATCAAAGTGTATCTGCACAGTGTCTTTGCTCAGTGTTCTGTTTAAAGTGAAGTTTAAATTCTTTATATGGTTTGTAACTGTCTGCAGTTTGCAGTAAGCTAAGAGATGCTTGGCAATGCCCCATTCGGGCAAAGCCAACATAAGCAATTTACCCTATTTTTCCTTTGATGTAGCAGTGTTGTAAATGAAAACACTTTCTGTACATTCTGCACTTTCTTTCAAACATTATTCTTTCAGGGATGTAGTGGGTGAGGGGAGGGGGGAACAGTGCATTTTATTGGTTTGCAGATGACCAATTTCTTTGTCTTTGTGTAAGCAGCTTTGAAAATGTGAATAAAAAAAAGTGCTTGTGAAAATTGTTTTATTATTACGTGCACTATGTGCATACATATGAATCCAATATATTTAGCAGTTTCTATGCATCTATTTTGCATAAGCCAGTGAGTAACCTACAAACCTCGAGTATTTGCCCTTTTTTCCTAACCAAAATGTATCATAAGCCGGTCATTAATGAAGTCATACTTGTGAATAACTGATCAGGAGCCATTCATTTGGTTGTGAGATTGGTTATGAGATTGCAATCATCCTGGGTGATATGTTTCATTATGCTTAAACCATTCACTGGGCTGGCAACACTTTGACTCAACCCTGTATATAACCCAAACCACACATGCACAAATGCAAACCTGAACACATTCCTTTTGTATGACTGCCTCTGCACTCATACCAGTGGTTATAAGAGTTTGAAACAGGAACAGAGCCTTGATCAAGAACCACAGACAGGTCAGTCCCTCATTTTTTCCTCGTCTCACCTACTCGTTTTCTATTATTGGATGTTTATTTTTAACATTGATGGCCTAGTACACAGCTATCTGACCAGACAAGCTCAGTACATGATGTATGTACTCATTTGGCAATCAGCACTAGTCACAGACTGTTTTCTGTTAACAGTGAATTCAGAAAGGTCTCCCACGTAAGTACCAGTAAGGAGGTTATATCTGTCAGTCTTTGAATACAAACTATCTTCTGTGTTTTCTTTTCTTCCAGCCGATTGGACAGCGCAGACTTACTTTACCACTCAGGACTCTCCCTCAGCCAACAAGCTGGTGTCCAAATTTGGCTACATCATTCCACCAAGCTTAACCGTACTAAGCGCAAAATTTCAGAATAAACCTATTTATTGCACAGAATAAATAGCTGTTTATGCGGTTTCACAGTGTCGGAGTGAGGTTTCTGTAATCTACCATGGCACCAAAGGATTATGTCCTGACTGGCACGATGTAAATGTTTCCAAAGAGTTGTCCGTTTGGAATACTGGGCAAGCTGTCACCATTTATCAGTCAATAGTGTTTCAGCAAGCATCATGCAATAAACACTTGCTGAGTGTTTTAGCTGACAGCACACATGTGAAATCACTCACTGAGCCAAACACGTTTGTTAGATCCACATGGACACAATGCACTCTTGATTACATTGATATCTGCTTTGTCTTATATTCAATATATCTAGCAATGTTTTGATTACTGTGCTTTGTTTCAGACAGTCTATATGTAATTAATATCTTTGCTAAATAGGCCTTCCTGTTGACATTTTCCTATAGAATATATATGAGTCATATATTGTATGACTTCTTAGTATGTAAGACTGTCTGTCAGCCAATAAAAATCACTGGATGTGTGCACAGATAAAAAATGTTACTGTAAATCCATCTTTTAAAACTTTGATCAGAACATCAGCGACAGTCTTTGACACACACCAGACCAGACAGGATTGTCTAGGCCAGAGGGCCAGGGTAGAGACTGTGTTGTTGTTATGCATTACGGGTAATGTGGCATTTCTTCTGTGATCTGTCACTCTGCAATGGGCCGTGCCTTTCCTGTAAACAGTTCATTACCAGCAGATGGGTCCTTCAAATGAAAGCATGACTTCTCCTGTGTTGTACTTGTTGTGAGTACAACCACACAGAGAGGGACAATAAATGGTCTATATGTATTCAAAAGGACCTCTACAACTATATGTGGACAGTTTAAGTGGGTACCTTTACTTCTCAGTTGAGCAAAAGGACCTTAGTTTTACATTGCTTCTAAGAAGCAGGCTTGCATGTTTTCAAGGTAATGAATGCTATGAACTGGGTGTCTCCTGCAAAGAGCTGACCTCTGTCAAAATTTCTCTCTTTCTTCGTGGTTCTAAATGAGTTAGCATATTGTAAAATATCATTAAACTGTACATTTCCTCAAATGACAAATTGGCATATTTTAGATATTAAGCAACTATTGAGTTATCATGCCCAAGAAAGTCTTGAGAAAGCACTAAAGCACACATCTGGAGTGAAAAAGACTACTAAAAGACTTACTAAAATAAAAAAAACTTCTATTGTCTTCAATATCATATTTAGATATGAAGCATTATATTTCAACTTGATACCTTTGATGGCATGCCCAAGGAATGCAAGAAATTGCACAGTAATTCAAAAATACTCCCGAGTCCTACTCTTCCCTTTTGTGGTTAGTTTCAAGAACCACACTGACAGGGTGAGATTGCAGAAAAGTATTGAAGAAAGACGATGGGGGGTGGGGGGGAGGGGGGGTGATGGGGGTATTGGTGGTGGTAGTGGGATGTTGCTGAACTGCCTCCACCCAACATAGCACCGCACCTGACACACAGCAGTGTAGTTCCTCTGAGAATTCTTGACAAGTGTTTCTCATTCCCTAAGTAAAATCATAATGGACGTGAAGTTGCTGTTTCTTCTCTTTGCTCATGAATTGTTTATCTCAAGCATGGCTGGAGTGAGAAAAGACTGCTGGACTCTGGACAACACAAGCATGAACTTCCTTATGAGCAAGGTGTTACCGACTGCCCTGTCAGATGATTGAGTGGGATTCCACCTCAAAAGAAATTCTCTATGTTGATATAGATCCTAGAGCCCCTGTGACCGACCCCCTCTCAAGATGCCACTTGTCAAAATGAACTCTACCTAATGTTACCCCCTTGATCAATCTCACTCCCTGACTTTAGCATTGTGTCTGGCAGCTACGCTGTCCAGCCGGAACTTTAGTCAACCACCTATTGCTTGACTACCATATGATGTTGTGTAACATTTTTTTTTAATTTTATGACGCTCACGCAAAACCATGAACAAATTGTAGTCTATCACTTATGTTAACTACTGATTGTAGTTTTCCTGCATATATATATATATACATGTCTTTGTATGCTTGTGTTCTTGTATCCTTGCAGTTTTTATACATTATCATACTCCACATTTATACCAGCCTTGCTCTACACTTTTGTTTCATACAGAGGGTCTGGATGTTTGGTAGTTAAGATTCGCTGGTTTGCTTATGGTGTTTAAGTTTAAAAAGACTGGATCTGCCCCTGACTGATAGCTTGCCTTATCTGATAGCATTCTACTTCTGTATTCACAATGCCTCCCTCTGTTCAATGATTGGAGAGGTTAAGATGCCTCCTGAGATAACGAGCTCAACGAGCTGGAAGTATTAGGAGGGCATGGCCAGGCTACAGTTACACACAAATCAGGTGTATTGTGTATGGAGTGTTTCAAAATAGGTTCCCATTTCAAAAAATGTCTTATGGGGCAGAATTGTCCTAGAATTGTCTCAGTTGTCCCAAATTGACTGTGATATTCAAAACTGAAAAAAATCCATGACCCCTTGAACAATGATGTGATAGCACTGTTGAGCCTTGCATACTTAGGCAATCCTCTCTGAATAAGCAATGCATGACAAAATTATGAAAGACATTATAATATGAAATTCTTAGTAGTGTAAAAGTTTTATGTTACTTAGTCTTTGTAGTATAAAAGTTGTTATTTCTGCCTGAGAAATTGCAAAGCCTTGTGGTACTGAAAGTGAGATCAACAAGCACAATTGGGAGAGACAAATTACACTGCCACCACATTGTCACTGTCTGCTTCCTCCTAGTAAATCAACTGTTTTTCTTTGTTTTCATCATGAGATACAGGTTTGATGGAGTCAAAGCAGTTTCACTCAGGTGGCTAATGATTGTTGTGTCTGTGTGACTGAATCATTTCATTTAGGGAATGCCCTGGGAAAGAAAACAATTGAAATGAATTGATTTCTGTGTAAAAGTGTTTTAAGTGTTGTGTGTTATGTGAATGTTGTTTTCTGCTACCAGAGAACTGCCTGTTCAGTCTAAGACAAAGAGCTCCCAGTAGGTTATCATACAGATAGAAACAGCATCATTTAACAGACCATCTTCAAGGTCTTGAGTGCTGTCTCGTATAAGACAAGGAACAAAAACATTTCTGCAAGACAGACCAAGTTGGAAAATGACAGCCATTGCTAACCTGTGAGGACAATGAGAAACTTTAGTTTGAGTGTTGGTGTGTATATATACACGTAAAAGAACACATACAAAAAAGTGTTACATTTCATGCCTTTGTTGAAAACATCATTGAAACATCCAATAGGCTCTGTGCAGAAGTAAGAGAACTCAAGATCACCTCCTGGTTACGGCAGTTGAACTGCATTTTACCACACAGTTAATGTTATAACTGTTACCATGACACTGAATGACTGAGGACGTATGGGCCTTTATTCCCCAGCTGCAAAGTGTGAAAAGTTTGATAGCTACTATTGCTGCCAGACAGTCATATTTGTTTGTGTACTCTTTAAATGACTGATACCAGGTTGGACAAGCTTCAGTGCAAGCCAGCCAGCTGTGCCCGTGGAACCATGAGAGTATTTGTTGCCTCCTCTACTCATCCAAACAAACTGTAACGCTGTCCAGGCATGGAGGCTGGGTAAAGGAGCAGATGATTTCACTGGAACTATGAAATATTCAAACTTTCAAATCAATAACTTCCAATTTCATCTGTCTCTTCAGTGTTTCATTTTCTGCAGGGAAAAGGCAGAATGTTTTCCTTCGTGTACAAAGCTGTTATCCCATGGTGATCCCTATCTTGTGGTCTCTCTCTTAAACGTCATAGAGTAATTATTTCTAAGGGATATAAATAGGATCTGGTTTCAGCTTTATCAGCAAAGGCATGTTCTCTGTAAACATTTTAAAAGAATATTTGGTTACGTGGTTTAGCCTGCATAGGTTTCTGCCCATATCAACAGCACCTCACACTGAGGTGCTTATGGGGATATATATGTATAATAACATTTGCATTTCTTATCAATTCTGTCCAACCAGAGAGAAAGAAGAACAGAAAGAATGAGAAATTCAATATATGACCCTGTGGGACCACTGCTAAAACAGGCATGCTATTCAAAGATTACTCCCTAAACCATTTGATCTTTTTGTTGGGTATGTACCAACAAGTTAAATGTCAAGCTACATGGAATTTGCAACAGACTAGAATGAGTTTCAGTGCATAAGATGCACGCCTCAGGTGACAAGCCCTGAGATTCCAGCTCCTGCAGGTCTGTGCTATACAGGTTTGGTGTTGTGTGGTGTTTTTTTTTTTTTTTTTTTTTTCTCCCAGTGTAGCACAGCAGCAAGCTAAATTGAGTGTGATTTATAGATTTATAGAGGGGGCTGGGGTTCTGGGCAGGCATACACATGGGCATGGAGACGGACATGGAATGTTGATTCCTGTGTTAATGAAATGAACACTGACGCTGATGTGTCTATGTTTCAGGGCAGTAGGGGGACTGATGGATAAACCCGGGTCTAGATGTAATTACTGCCTCTGTTTGATGTCAGCGGACTTCATTAAGAGTCCATAACTCTGGAAATAGAAAGCACAAGCAACAGGGTCTAACCTGATTGAGCTTCAAATATGTAATCCACGATAATTTAGTTGTCAATCATTGCACTGAAATATCAAATCTGAAAAAACGAGCAGAGATAAGCGAGTTTGGAAGCTGACATTTGGTAACTTGAATAAAAAATGTGTTACTGGACTACAGTTTGTAATCGTCTTTTTAGAATTCGGTTTGATTGAAGAAGAAAGGTTTTCATCAGAGGAGCCGCAGTTCACCAGCTAACTCCATCCACATGAAGACTACCCCCTGTGGTCAAAGATGCCCAGTTCAAACTATAACCATATATAGCCAACCCCACCCATCTGAGATGTGCTCAAGTGCCCTACAAAATCCAGTTGTTCAAAAGATGGCCTAATAATTTTATTTCATCCAATCTACAGGACTAGTGGCATGAAATAACTTGTTTTGTTCTCAACACCCATCCCATTTTTGGGGAAATTAAATTGAGAATTGGCAACATGGAAAATTCAGTTTTCTATTCTGTGCATAATGGAGAGTGACAAAGAGGTCTTTCAACAAAAGGTAAAGTTTGTGCTCCAGAGCAGTGAGAAGTGACAGACCACTGAGTGATGGCAAGAATGGGGCACTGACCTTTACTCCAGGGGGAGCAAGATTACAATGGGGAGCAAGATTACAATCACTAGTGACAGCAACCGTGAGGTGTGCGTGTGTATGTGTGTGTGTGTGAGTGTGGCATGATCTTCATTCATTCTCCTCCTAGTTACGAGAACACACATGTCAAACTCAAAGGCATCTAAAAAGGAGACAATACCAGAAGCCGTAAAAATGAGACAAGAGCAGCGGCTGTGAGACAGAATGAGACAAAAAGAGGGGAAAAGACAAAAGCCTGGGGGACAGGGAGGAGAAAGAACATAGACAGAGGACCCGGAGACCGGAGTGAGACTGTGGGGGAGTGAAAAAAGAGACAGCACAAGAGAAAAGAGAGACAAAGACAGAGACTGCTTGTGCCGCTTCCGTACTTCTAAGATAAGCCTATTGCTTGTGACAAAGTGGAACCAGTGTAACTGAGTTTACATTTCTGAATGTGACTCACTCTCACTCAAGTCTGCACTTGTGTGTGTGTGTGTGTGTGTGTATGCGTATGGATGTGCATTTGTGTGTGTGTATGCGCATGCAGATGTGCATTTGTGTGTGTTCGTGTGTGTGTGTGTGTGCACATATCTGTGTTTGCGTGTCTTCCCCCTACAACACCCATCATGTTCACAGCCTATTAGCATCACTGTCACTGGCTCAACTTTAGACAGTGGCATGGAAGAAGCAGGAACAGAGGTACAACAACTGGAGAAGTGTCAGAAGCCCAGACCTGCAGTTCCTCTTGCTGTGACTGAGAGAGTGTCACAGGCAGTCCCTGGGCAACCATGGCTCCCCTGACACCATCAAGCAAAGGGGTGTGGGGACTTGTCAAGACAAGACAGACACAGTCTCCATTTGTTGACAGATAAAATGAGTGTCCCCATTTCCAATGTGCAAACCAAGGTGAAAGTCTGGAAGCCAGAAAAGATGTGCAATATATCCACACTAGAGCTAGCATAACCTGAAGTGTCCTGAAGTTTCCAGTCACAGGTTTTCTGACAATGAATACAATAACAAAACAAATCACTTCCTGTTGTGTTCTTTTTGCTTTAGAATACACATAGGCCAATATGCATGTTCAAATTATTGCATTTATTAATTTCGCTTGGGGTGACATAGCATGACATAGCAACACAACATTCATGAGGGGATATGAAGCCTTAAATGGGAAAACTATAGTAAACATATAATTTAAGCAGTCATGATACAGAGATGGTAGCTGTACACAAGGCTTACAGCAGTTTATATGGCTCCAATATAATTGGCACGTTGAAATTTTCCAAGAACAGGAGATAGACATGAGGATGTTTTTCTGCCTCAAAAAAGGAAGCACTCAGCTGTTGCTATGCTCATGACCTACATGTGCATTGGCATATACGATATGCTAAGTCACACACACACACACAATATAAGGGCATAGTTTATATTTATGGTTTTTATTATATCCATGTAACATAATACACTGTTACCCTTGAATATGTACAATTGTGTACATGATCGCATCATAAAACAAACACGGAGTGTAGAACAATAATTCAAAAGAGCGTTAGAACCTTGGAATATTCAGTGAATTCTATTCTGTGCAAGGCCACATTGTGAACTGATCAACCATGGAAAGAAAAAATCAGTGCTTCTCAATTTTCTAACTTTTTTTTTCTCCAATCAATCTTTTTCCATATGATGTATATTACAATATGATACTAACAAAATGACAGCTATGTGCAAAAAACACTGGGAAATGATTTTAGAGAAAATTATTATTTTTTATGGACATATTTAGGCTACATCTGATGAATCTGAGCTGCTGTGTGTCTGGAGTGTACACAGTGTGTTACTTCAGGTGTTTAACCTACTACAATGGTGTTTTACCTGAACAATAATATGACAGAGCTAATGGCTATGGGGTGTAAATCCAACAATCCATACATTTTTAATGTGTTATTAAATATTCACTCAAATGTACATGTTTGTTTAAAATCAACTGTGAGCTTAGCAACTGACACTTAACATACGTACATATGTACAAAATACAAATACAAATACAATAGCATCACTACCTGTTGTATTATTTTGCTTTTGAATTTGAGGCTTTAGAATACACGTAGGCCAATATGCATATGCATATATGTTCAAATCACTGCATTTATTGTGAATATATGTACACATATACTCTCTACATCTGTCACCTACCCTGTTTGTACACCCACACAAACACACACTTCCATCCCTGATGCCCAGGTTAATGGTTAAACACGACTCTTCAAGAATGTTCAAAGAATCCCCTCAACCCCCTAACACTCATGTTAAACCCGGTATAACTCCACTGTGTTAAGCACTGCATTTTCATTTCTGTATGCTTGTGAGTGTGTGTGGAGCCTAAGGCTTTTTGAGACAACTGATTCTAGTAGCCTAATATAGAACTGAAAGATGACGAACCATTCCTGTTGAATACCACAAACGGCTTTGACTGGCATATTTGCTCTCTTGCTAGGTTCACGCTAGGGAAATATTTCTAGCTGCAGTAAAATGTTTTTTATGACTTTGCAACTGACTTTCCTGAAGTGCGGTGCACATTGCTTGTTTAAGTTTAGTGTGTGCAAATAACTTCATATTATTTTTCCTGCAGCTGATGCTACGGAACAAAGAAAAGACCTCAAGCCCAACAATTCCACAACAATTTGTGTAAGCTCTTGGTAAATAGCATAGCTAGTCTGTGGAGCCCCTGATAAGAAACCAGTGAGCCATGTGGTATCCTGGATTTAGGCAACAGCATGAGTTCACAAAGTAATCTGGGCCTCAAAGGATCCATGCATCCACATAGCTCCATGTATTCCACCTCTCTCTCTCTCTGTCTCTCTCCACATACAAACAGACAGGGCCGTAGCCAGGATTTTTTTTTTTAAATACTGCGATCAAAAATGGCTGGCAATGCTCACCCACCAGGACAATTTCTAACATGCAAAAATCAGCATGCAAATTGTGCCATGAGAGTTTGATGAGTGGGGTATGAAACCTGTTACCTAAACTGTGGGGCTTGAAACCTGAGAGTGTGAGAGTGTGTCAGGCCACTGGCTACCAGACACAACAGTTTTCACAAAAAAGTCACTCAGTTGTAGATCATGACTTTGAGTCTGAAATCTATTTGGCTATTGCCAGTTTCCATTTGTGTGTGCACGTGTGAGTTGGCAGGGCGTCACTTCTTGACCATCACTCACTTGTAAAGGTATCCCTGTAATCTCCTTCTCTTCTCCTGACTATTCTTGACTGACTGTTTCTTCTGTTCTTCTGTTTAGTGTCACCCACTGACCACTTTGCTCCTCCAAGGAACGTTATCTAAAACGGCCAACACCTTGTGCAGGTCAATCCAGACTCTTCTCATGTGTTGTCCCACGCTGGTGGAATGACCTTCCAAGAGCTACCAGATCAACAGATACCCTTTCAAACTTAAGGAAACTGTTGAAGCCCCAGCCCCTTGGAAGACCCAGCTCTTCCAAGAATATCTCCTGGTATGAATTTCTGAATACCAGGAATGCACTCAACCTCATTATAAGCTGTAAATAATTCCTCCAAAATGTTGCTTCAGACAACCTGCAAACATTATACTAGCTTTAAATAACACAGAACAGCTGTTACACTCAGTTGTCAATAAACCAGCTCCATAGGCTACACTGTGCTGTGGCAATAAAGGGTGAAATACCTGTTACTTTTTACAATTATGTTTGAACGGCAATAAACTTTCATTATTAGTAATTAATAGCCTAGTGTGAGAGGGAGAGAGAGGGGGGTCGACTGTAAAGGTACGTCGGTGCAAAATACCAAACATTGCTCTCCCTGCTCACGCTGGCTCTCAAAATTTTCGGGAGAGGCTGTGATTTGCAGACAGGATCTGCAGTTTTAGATTTGTAGAGTTTACCATCTCATTCTAGCAGAAGACCCATTGTATATTTGCTTCTCCTCGAAAAATGCCAACAGCTCAGCTTGTTTGAGTTTGAGTGTATTGAAGTTCATGCCGGCGGTGATGTATCACGCGCGAAGCACTCTTTTATACATAGCACATGCATAGCTGTGCTTCTTTTAAGAAGTAGGCACTCCTCAATTTTAGTCAAACATTCTCGTTTTGAAAAGTTAGATATATCTGAAAGACGGTAGATTTTAAACAGAGATTATAAATCTCATCAGCTCTAGAAAAACTACCGAGGACATGACCTCCGTGTCCTCAATGCTAGCTACCACCATGCAAACAGAGACAGAGCGCGCAAAGAAAGGTCCTGGGTAAAGTGTTAGTGATGCTAAGCGGCTTGTACACACAAATGTCCTCTTGATCAAGCCTATTTTTACAGGTTACATTGAAGTGGTGAGATATTGGGATTAACTATGCCTACTGTTTCTACATTTAGATTTGGATATTTATGGGGCCAAAGAAACAGAATAAACAACTAAGTTATAGGCCTATACATGGGCTGTCATGGCACCACACTCAGTATTGTTGATAGTCCCCATAGCATGTTTCTATGCCTGTAGTCAAACAGTGCATTTTAATCTCCACCAAGCATTATGAGGTACATAGACATTGATGTAGTATATTTAACTGTTCGACTAAAATAAACAGTAGCCCACATTCACTACAGACATCATGAACCACCAATCTCAAACTCCAGTTTCCAATACCTCCCACAAGGATCGCAACTCTAATACTTTGTTTCAGCACGGACGAATTTAGATGACACTCACGGAAGTGGTCCACTCCCCGCTTGTAATGTTTTGAAGCGTTGGCTCTCAATCATGGCTCTGCCAGTTAATATAGGGGCATTTTTGCAGACAGAGATCATAGAGGACCCTCTGTACAAAGATGAGGGTGTTTGTGTTTTGGGAATATTTGGTAAAAGCGCAATGCAACCCGGGTCCGCCAAAGAGTCCCTCATCAACACCCTGGCTGACAAGCACATATATTCTTTGTTTGGACCAGGTGACATGGATGACCAAGACAGTGGAGCCGTGATTCAGGCATATTATAATCAAGAAAGTCGTGTTCTATACCTCGTACTGACTTCAGTGTTTGATAATCGCCAGCTCCTCAAAGCATGTGAGAGTTTGTGCGCAGGTGTCGGACACGCAGAGGCACACGAGTTCTGGAAAGGAGCTGAGAAGCAACACTGCATGCAGTTGCTCTACCTCTTTTCATTGTGTCATGTTCTTTTGTTAGTCCACCCTACATGTTCATTTGACGTGACTTATGACAAACTGTTCCGCGCTTTGGATGCACTTCGTCAGAAGGCACTACCGCTGCTCCGGGCTACTCTAAAAGATTCGCCTGTGTCAAAAGAATGGAAGATGAACTGTCGTCCATGTCCGCCCCGTCTACTTTTCGTGTTTCAAATGAATGGTACACTCAGAGTTGGTGGGTTTGGAGGTGGCGGAAACGGCGGTGATGGCGGAAACTCGGACAAGCCTAAAAAACATTCGCCTCGAAGACGTCTGCAACATGCTCTTGAGGATCAGATTTACAGAATATTTCGTAAAAGTCGAGTCCTCACCAATCAAAGCAGCAACTGCCTCTTTACAGTTCCTGCTAACCAGGCGTTTGTCTACGTGGTCCCTGGACCAGATGAGGATCCAGTCGGTGCGCTTCTGGCTCAGTTGCGCTCGAATTGCGCTTTGCGGGAAAACGACACAAGCGCTCCAGCACCAGGTCCAAGACGCTACAATCAGATGCGCCACTCTTCTAGACAGCCCTCTTTTAATGTGGAGAATACAAACCTCTCCTCTGGGGGCCAGCTTGTAGACTGCACTTTGAAAGAATTTTTGTGGCAGCATGTGGAGTTGGTGTTGACCAAGAAAGGCTTTGATGACAGTGTAGGTCGCAATCCCCAGCCGTCGCATTTCGAGTTGCCCACTTACTCTAGGTGGGCCCAAGTTGCATATCGACTTTACCAGGTGATGATAAACAACACAGAGGAGGACATGGCTGAAATTGCCAACAAAGTCCAGGCACAGCTGAAAGTGTTGGAGGGGTTCCTGGACGCTGAGGCCAAGTTCTCAGAGAACCGTTGTCAGAAGGCTCTTCCTCTGGCCCACAGTGCATACCAGTCCAACCTCCCACACAACTACACGACCACGGTCCACAAAAACCAGCTCACCCAAGCCCTGCGTGTCTACAGTCAGCATGCACGTGGCATCGCCTTTCAGCGCTATGCCATGCAGCTGCACGAAGACTGTTATAAGTTCTGGAGCACCGGGCATCAGCTCTGCGAGGAACGCAGTCTGACAGACCAGCACTGTGTGCACAAGTTTCATCTTCTTCCTAAGTCAGGTGAACACTCCACGCAGACAGACACTACTTTAAGCAGTGCTTGAATACCTGAATGAAGCCCCATGGTTCAGTGTTATTGTAGTTTTGTCTGTTTAATATTTCTTACTATGAAAGATGTGGTCTACAACATCTACAAACATACACAACAACAAGTAGAAGTTGTTAAGCACTGTGTTGTGAAGTACAAATATGAGTTCTGAAGCAGTGTGTACTACTGTTGATTGTCATTTCAAGAGTGTGACTGTTTCCCTTTTTGTAGGAGAAAAGCCAGAGTTGGACCACAACCCTCCAATCATGCAGCACAACAGTAGGGGGCGCTCCACCAGCTCCTGTAACTGTGGGAGAAAGCAAGCCCCTCGGGAAGACCCCTTTGATATTCAGGCAGCCAACTATGACTTCTACCAGGTCAGTGAAAATTGTGTGACAATACAATACTGATTTACTGATTACACTTGACCATTTCCTTTGAAATCTTTTCAGATGTTGATTCTGTTTTATTGTGATATTGTGTGAGACATATCCTGTTTGATATGAATTGCATTGTAACTGTAATGAAACTGCTCGTTGTTTAACACACTCCTTTTATTTTTATCCTGGTCAGATGCTGGAAGAGAAATGCTGTGGTAAGCTGGAACGCATCCAGTTCCCCGTGTTTCAAGCCAGCACCCCTGATCCTGCCCCAGCTGGTGACGACACCAGTAGGACCCCTGAACCAGCGCCATCTCCTGGAGGGGAGGGCGAACATCTGAAAGAAAAAGAGGGTGGCGTCACCCACACTCCAGGGGACAGCACTAGTCTGAGCCTGGCACTAAGTCTGGGCCAGTCTACCGATAGTCTAGGGCCCTATGGGGATGGTGGGGAGGGTCAAGAGAAGCGTCCCAGCCTGGTGGATCGTCAGCACTCCACTGTGGAGTACCTGCCAGGCATGCTGCACTCGGGATGCCCCAAGGGCTTGCTGCCCAAGTTCTCCAGCTGGTCGCTGGTGAAGCTGGGGCCGGCCAAGTCATACAACCCGCACACAGGCCTGGAGCAACCAGGCTTCCTGCCAGGGTCCAACTTCCTCCTGCCCTGGGACGTGGTGATCCGGTGTCGCGGCAGCGAGGATGACATGGGTGCTGGGCCGGAGACGCTTGACGGAGGCTCCTCGTCCTGGCCAGCCCCGAACAAGGCGCTGACAGGAAAGCGTGGCGGCGCAGGGTACCTCTGGCGTGGGCGCCGTCGGGACGACATGGCCCGGGCCTTCGTGGGATTCGAATACGAGGACAGCAGGGGGCGGAGGTTCCTCAGCTCGGCACCGGACAAGGTGGTGAAGGTTTTGGGTCCAGGTGGCGCCAAAGAGCCCGCCACCAGAGTGTTGAACTCAGATATGCCCCTGTACATCCCCTCACCCACGCAGGGCAGGGGTGTCAAACCCCACTTTGCCCAGCTGGCACGCCTCTTCATCGTGGTGCCTGATGCTCCCCTGGAGCTCATCCTTAGCCCTCAGGTAAAGCACCCCAACCATGTTGGCAAGAGTCTGATTACACACAGTAATTTCCTGAGTATAAACCACATCATGTGTAAACCTCAGGTCAGAGTTTTATGCAAACTAAAAAAAAAAAAAAATCAAACAAAAAAATTGACTGCACTCATGTATTAATCGTTTTACTACACTACTACATCTGATCGTGATTTCAAGAGGTAGCAGAATGGAGGAGTAGAAAAGCATTCCCATGTATAGTTCTCCCCTATGTATTAACCTAGAAGAAATTTAGCCTTGGTTAATAATCGGGAAACTGTCTCCATATCTCAAAGTGTCGATGGAAGTTTGAAAGACGTGAAGACATGTTTGTCGGCAACTTCACACTGTTGTGACAGGTCACTCCTCTGCCATTTTTCATAGTGATTGCATTTTGGCAGTCTAGGCCAGGAGACAGGTATTGACAAGCTGAAGACAGACTATAAGAGCTTAACTCTGAATATATAATTGTGATATTTGTGTTAAAGCCTACAAGGTTATTGTATAGCCTCTTTTGAGACACAACATATGATAATTCCTGCTCAGTATATACTTACTAGACCATACTTTTGTATTGCTCAACATAGACTGTGGCTGTTTCTGAAATGCCATTCTACCCCAGTGCTAAATACTCGTACTCGTGCATACTGATTTTAACTAAGGATTAGCTTTTTCAGGTAGGCATTGGCCTATGTACTATTCAGTGGACGGCTTTTTTTCTGAGTTCAATTCAGTTTTATTTATACAGCGCCTTTTACAATAGTATTGTCTTGTGGCGCTTCACTTAAGGAGCACCCAAGAGCAACAGGGGCAAGGAAAAACTCCCTTATGTTTAGTTAGTCTAGGAAGAAACCTTGGGCAGATCCACGACTCAGTAGGAACCATGATGGACTACAAGTTGGCTATGGTTTTAGCCTAGGTTCATAATAGCATTATGTTTTTCTCTGTCGCCCAGGTGCAGCCAGGGCCGCCTCCGTGTCCCATGTTCCATCCCGAACAGCCTGAAGTGGTGCTGCTGCCGGACAGCGTGTGGGTCCTGCGTTTCCCCTACGCCTATGTGACAGACCGCGGGCCCTGCTACCCACCCAAGGAGAACCAGCCTCTGGCCAGCTACAGGGTACTGAGAGGCATCCTACGTGCCAATATGGCCAGTCCCCCACCTCAGTGAGGCTGTGCCTTTCTGCCTGTGTGCCTGTAAATGACTGTAAAATGATGAAGAAGAGTATCAATGATAATAAGAGAGCATCATTTCTGGAAACATGGACATTTGGCTGTTGGACTGATTTTGAATTCCTCAACTATAAAGGCCACCTCATCCCATGCCTTCCTTGTTTGGACCTAGAATGGGCTGAAGGTGATGCACCTGGTGTTGGTTCTGTGTAATAATGAATTAAGGTGTCGGTTGATTTTGTTTTCCCTGTCCAGTAGGCTGATGTGTTCATTATTCACCTGTACTAAACTAATAATGTCAGATGAACCAGTTCTGTGGTCTTTCATATTGAGGGAATGGTGTTTGGTGGTGATGTTATGGTGATGATTTATATTTCCTGAGAGGGAACAGTGCAGGCTGTTTAAAGAGAGTCTGATTATTAGTGTCATAGTTGTTCCCACAAGCCTCCATGTTAATATTCCAGACTCTTATAAATCTAGCGGAAGTATTCAGCGGAAGTGGGAATTAAATAGAACATTGGAGCGCTAGGCCATTGTTCTTGTTTTTTTTTACCAATGAAGGGGTCTGTATAAACTAAACATTGATGTGACAGATGTGCGTACTCAAGGGGAAATTACAGTAGTGTGCACTAAGTGTGTTTTGAATGTAATTAATGCAGCATTGTACGGATAGGAAAGTGCATGCACTTGTGTCAAGCCATCTGCCTGGCTGTGGCCAATTCTAGGGAAAATAATGGCCTGATGCCTTGCCTTGCCAACAATTAGCACTTTGCAGGTACTATTTGGCCACAAAGGTCCCTTTATAATAATGATAATTCACTGCTTCGCAATGATTCTGGAGTGATGAATGGCTATGGTAATGAATGTCTGTTAAAAGCTCTGTTGATCAGTTGGTTGAGGTCGCATTTTACATGGCGATGAACCACACAAATCAGGACTGAAAAAAAACACTAGAAATGCAATACATTACACAGGAAATATCTATTTACACAGCTTGCCAAAATTAAAAAAATATTCTTTTCGGGTACATTTTTTTGATTTGCTTTGCTCAGTGCACAGAGGGAAGGCATGCGTCATATTTACACACTAATTTGAAACAGACACACTCAGAGACACTTTTCCAGTTGTGTTAGTGAGAGACTCAATCATTCAGGTGAAGGTTAAAATGTGAAGGCTGTACATGGCCATGTGATATAAATAGGGACATTAATTAATAAATTAGAAGGTGTTCTCTGCTGTCATGTCTAGCAGATTGTCTGCGTTCTCTCTTCTCCATTTGGCTACATCTTTCGTTTGCAGCTGTAATGGAAACAGGAGAAGGAACATCAGTTAATATAATTACATTTACCACAGGAAACATAGCAGCTGTTGACAAAAAACAGACCAATAATGATCCATATCGACAACAATAACTGCTGTTAATACGCCGTAATAGGCCTATAGATTAATATTAGTGATGATAAACTGGTTGTATTTTCTTGTGACTACAAAAATGTCCCTGCAGTGCTGGAGATGGAGATGTGCTACTCACTTGTACTACTCCTGGTTGATGCAACAGCTTTTAGTGAATATTGTGAAGACTAAGTTGGCTGCTCCTGTTTTGGAATGCACTCGCACCGATCCACATCAATTTCACAGTGTTCACCCTGGCCATTGGTGGACACCTCTGGATCTGAAGAGAGGAGATGAGTCATATGAAGCACCTTGACATGACAGTAGGCAGGACGGGGCTCATAAGGAGATGTTATGTGTGACTTAAAGGAGAAATCCAATGTGAATCAACCAATAGCCCTGTTGTTTGAGGTCTGAGAGTTGTCTGTAGGAAAAAGAGCCAGAAAGTTTAATACAGTATAGACTGAATAGCGGGCTGGCAGCTAATGTTAAGTGCAAAAGGCATAGAAAATTGAATCTGAAAGTGAGTTTCTGTGCCCCATTCAGTCGGTATTAGTTGCCAATTCACTGTTTGGTCTGTGTTGTATCAAAGAACAAATTTTGTTCTTCTTCCTACTGACAACACTGTGACCTCAAACAACAGGGCTATGGATTGATTTACACTGGGTTTTCCTCTTGAAGTGAAAGCAACTCAATAGGTAAGCAAAGGCATCACAGCCAACCTGGCTTTTGTGAGATGAACGGCACACAGCGATCCTCCATGCAATCCCATATCAGTCCACTATCACAAAGCCTGTGGGAACTCTCTGACTGACCCGAAGGGAAACACCTGTAAAGTCACACACAGTCTCACGTGAGCTATGTCCCACTGAAGAAGAACCCAAGAACCACATTTGGACAATTTGACCCACATAAAGTAAGTATCTTGGACAAAAGGAAACATAGTCAAGGCAAAATTCTAGTTACATCCCAGCTGAAATTACCTTTTTTAGACCTCTGTAACATGCATTGCAATGCCTAATATCTGTCATAATTTGAGAAAGAAGAGAGAGAGAGAAAAGAATAAATGGACATGTTATGTCCCTAAAGGCATGCTACAAATGCCCATCCTTCACTGATCTTTTTCCCCTGCAAACACACACACACACAAAACACTGACACAATTATTCCACATCAAAACTTTTATAGACAGTAGTCTATAATCTATATCTCAACTTGGAAATCCTGTTGACTTGCTTACAAACAGAAAGGCCATCACAGGTCACCTTTGACTTGGGCTAGAGGCTTAGACAGGTGGCTTAAAGCAATGAGTTCTGGTCTTGCGTCTTGGACTTTTGCCCAATAGATTATCCTAACGGAAAGGTCCGGAGTCAATCAACGCATATCCTTGTTGTTTGAGATTGTGTTCTGTCGATAGGTACAACAGACTTAATTTATGAAATGGCAGCTATCACCTACTGAAGAGGGCACAGGAAAATTATACTGAAACAAAATTTCCTTGCCCTCAGGCCTCATCAGTTAGCATTGGCTGCTGTTTTGCTATGCGGTCTACGTTGTACCAAATATTTTCAATCTTATCCCTATCAACAGCCCTCAGCAACAAGGCTATGGGGTTACTCCAGAGTATTGCTTCTCAGACTGCCAGCCATCTCAACTGAGCCTACTGTGGAGCCAAGCAGTATGGGCTGTGACGGAGGTAAAGGATGTGTGGAGGTACGGATGGAGGCACTTACCAGTTCCTCCTATGGGTGGTTGTGTGCCTGCGGATCAGTGGCGGCTCCAGGCACTTACACTCGGTGTGATTGGCCACTTTCACCTGAACGGGCTCTGGTCCATGTTTAAATGGTATCACACTGAAGAGCTGTGAAAAATCAGCAGGTCAGATAATCAGTGCCACTTCTGCCCCTGTGTCATATACTCAATATGGTAATCACTGTTTTTTTTTTTTTTATTTAGTAGTGGCTGATGATCCTCAGGTTGTTTCCATAGTCCCAGAGAAGCAAAGCCCTTGGGTCACGATCAGTTGAAAACAACTTTTATATTGCATTTTCTTCTGTACTGCAAGAGACATCTCCTGTCAGTCCTTTTGTTTACCACCTTTTGTTTATCTAACAACATTGTAATTCCGGTGTTGATTCTGAAAGAGAATGTATTGAGTATTGTGACACTTACTGTTTTGTTGACATAGGTGGTGCTGGTGTTTCTGCAGGTGACCCCCTCTTTGTTGCAACAGCCATTGCACCTGAAGACGGAGACGCACGGTGGTTTGAAGAACATGTTTGGTGTCGTACCTAACTCCTTCGCCACGTCCACACACGTCTCCCTGGGCATGCATTGTGTCTTCTGCCACTCGTCGTCAATGGCTGAGGAACAAGGGAAGATGCCATTTGGTGAACTGTGAACTGTGAACTTCCCTGACATTTTCATGTTGTCGGGGAAATCAATTAAATGAACATCTTGTTTCATTAGAGGCACATGCACTGGGAAATGTCAAGAGAGCAAGCTCTTGTTTTATTAGGCTTCACTGTCATGTAACTCTAACTTATTATCAGTCCTGTCGATCTCCTGGGTTTATGCAATTCCACTCTCATCCTCTCCCACCTAGATCCCACCCCCCACATACATGTTATAGTCTGGCTTGAAGTGGGCAAAGTCAATCTCACTGAATTTGAGCATAACAGGAGTATAAATCTGCAAGAATGACAACTGAAGAATGAGCCTGCATCAAAAAATGATACTATTTGATGTGCAGTCCTTTCTCCCTGGCCCCTCTTGGAAAATCAATAGCACTGAGGCAGAGCAATATCCAGTATCTTCCAGTCATACTTTTTTTATTGACCCATCTTCCACTCTGTAGTATCATGGTGAGATTCAAAGTGAGGTGGTTGGAAGGAGAAATCTGGTGTGAATTAATCCATAGTCCTGTTGTTTGAGGTCAGTAATATTGAATAGTGAACTGACAACACTAACTGAATGAGGCACAGAAACTCACTTTCAGTTTCTTTCTCCTATGCCCCATTTGTTGAGCCAGCCTAACGCCGCCTAGTGCTTCCACTCAATTTCTCATTTAGTTCTACTCGGTGACCTCAAACATTTCTCCTTTAAGATCTAAATGTATCTCCCAGTAGTATGGATGCTGCATCAACTTTTTGCTTGGTTGATAACACAATTTGATTTCGCTCTGCCATTAAGTATGGCAACTAAACCTGTTTACATTTCGGTTTGTTTGCCTGAGATACGGAGGCAATCAAAAATGTGCTTTTACCTATGAAACGATGGAGGTGATTTTATGTGTTTTGTTTCAGATTATGACATGCCCCATTCTGTCTCATCTCTGCAAACATCATTGGAATCACTGATCTCATTGGATTTAAGTCTGTCAAATAGCCACAGAGGCATTTTGATCCACATTTGTAGATTTTGCCTCAGGGAAGTGGGAGATAACGGTAAAGTATCCAGAGTATCCAAAGACAATCTCAGATTGAGATGACCAAAATAGCGGCCACTTACACCACAGTGCCACGTGTATGGCAGACATTTTGGGGTAAATAATGCAATAAGTAATTATAGTAGTAGTAAAATGCCATATTGAATTTAAATACAACTGAACATAAGGGAGAAAACACTGGAGAGATCATTAGTCCCCATAGTACTGTACAGGCAACTGTAGAGTGAATATTGCACCTACACAACTGAAACAAAACCATTCCTGAATATCTGAATATTCTACTGAACTCTGGTCTTTCATCTCTAAACGAGTGTCTGGTTGGTAAAGCCTACCATTCAGAATCTCCAGGCTGTATGTTGTGGAGGCGAATCGTGTGGAGCGGTGAGATGGGGCTCGGTACTCTATCAGCTGAGATGATTCTGAGTGCTTCATCTTCGAACGACATTTCCACAGCTTCCAGTCAGGGAAGTTTGTCAGCTTTAGAAACTCTTCAAGGCTTGACGCTGATCGCACCTCTTTTGCCCACCGGTTTCCCTTGGAATACAAGGTGAGGATATAACCTACATTAGTCTGCTTGGAGCGTTACAGTTTTTGCCAGTTTGCCACATTGTGTCAAAATTCATCACATAAGTTAAATAAGACAGACACTTTTTACCCTATGTTTTAAAAATGTCATTCTTATTAAAGAAACAAAAACACACTTGCATCATTTTACTCTTTGAAATCAGCAGTCTATTCCTAACTTAATCTCTTCACACTATTAATTTGCTCTGACAGTAGCCTGGCCATGCCTACCTAGCACTTCCACTTGATTATCATCTCCCTACAGTGCTAGTCTGGATGTGATCCCATCAAGCTTGCTGTCTCTGGAGGTATTTTAACCTGTCCAATCAGCAAACAGAGGGAGGCATTGTGAATTCAGAGTTAGAATGCTATCAGTCAAGGCAAGCTATCAGTCAGGGCTGATCCAGTCTTTTTAAACTTAAACGCCTCAAGCAAGGAATTGAATCTCACTATCGAATATCCAGACCCTCTGTACAAAATGAAAATGTAGAACAAGGGTCTGGTTTTATTTCCAGGCTACTCCAGCAGTATACTCTGTGAAGCTCTAGAAGAGATGTTATGTAATAACCAGCTAACAGTTCAGTAAAAAAATATTTTTGGCGTGTAATGGAAGAAGTGTGTAGTGGCTGTTGTTGACTGAAGCAGAAAATGTGTCTGATGAATGGCTACACTGTTTAAGGTAAATCACAAAAACTTTGACTTTTGAGGCTTTGGTTTAAGCTTTCACATCAGTAAGCAAAAATGTATTTGCATAACATTCAGTGCATGTGCAACAGATTTAAAGGAGAAATCCAGTGTGAAACAGTCCATAGCCCTGTTGTTTGAGGTCATCAAGTGCTGTCGGTAGGAAAAATAATATGAAAATTATTTACAACATAGATCAAATAGCTAATTGGCAGCTAAGACTACTGAATGGGGCACAGAAAATCACTTTCAGTTTCTTTTATGCCCCATTCTGTTAATGTTAACTGTCTGTTTGCTATATGTCTATGTTGTATCAGATTTTATGGTTCTTTTATGGTCCTACAGACAGCACTCTGTGACCTCAAACAACAGGGCTATTGATTGATTCACACCGGATTTCTCCTTTAAGACTTGTTCACACTTTCAGTTATGGACAAGACAGCCTTCCTTGAACAAATCATTATTTTTGCCCAATGTGACAGGAGTTGCCACACTGCAGTCACTCACAGTGTAGTCATACAAGTAGTATGAGATGGCATATGAGATGGATGAACCTCAGTGAGGTGCCCTGTACAGTAATTCCTGTTCCAGCCACAAGGAGGCAGTATACCTTTTGGCACAAGCAGAGAGTCGTAGTAGCCTCGCTGGCAATACAGTACATCCTGACACATCAAGGCAAAGTATCAGCCACGTATCAGCTAAACTACAATGGGCAAAGTATAGACTTTTGATATTTTTAATCCACAGTAGAAATGTTATTGCCTGATTAGCTGAGTGGTTGGTTTAAAGGGATACAAATCAGCCCAGATCTCTTCTGTGTGAGGTTACCGAGTGCTGTCTGTACCAAAAAGAATGAGAACATTTGGTACACCAGTTGGGGGGCATTAAAATGAACTGCTTTTTGCCCCCATCAGTTGGCAATGCCAGTTTGCCATTCAGTGTACTGAATTTTCTCATTCTTTTTCCAACTGGCAGCAGTTGGTGACCTCGGAAATGCCTTTTCCACACCTGTCCAAGCCTTCTGTAACTTGCATGCCATTTCATAAGTAAAGTAATAGATACAAAATCTACACTGGGGCCAGTTCTGTTGCAGCAGTCTCTAGTCCTTCATGTCCAAACGCCTACACAGTGAAAGCATCTCTGACCTCATAGGGTAACATTTACATTTCATTTACATTTATACATTTAGCAAACGCTTTTATCCAAAGCATCAGGACCAGTCTCCCTTAGAGCAATTTAGGGCTAAGTGCCTTGCTCAAGGGCACAACGGTAAACAAGTAAACAAGATACGAGTTGTGTGATTCTCCACTGGAGATTGAACAAGAGCTTTACATGATACTGGTACAGACTGTCTCCCCATTGACAGAGAGAACATCCTTTGGCAACGGCCCATATTCAACAGCTGTAGCCCCTGAGACATCGCTTTTCCCATGAAACACCTGTTCAGAGGCTCTGCAGAGATAGGGAGCACATCAGGGCCACTGGCAAGATGTTGGGAGAGAGGCCCCCTATAACAGTGCCCACAGAGGATTGCCCCTTGTTTTAGTGAACACTGGCATTTTTTTTTTTTTTTTTAACTAGCGTCTCATGAACTGTAACAGCTGCAGGGAAACTTTTTTTTCTTTTAACAGCCTGTGGCATCCACTCTTACACAGGCACTAATGGCTGAATGATGAGGAATGCTTTGTAAGTTGTGGTGCCCAGATCATCACTGGCGCTGCGGAGATCATTAGTCAGAGTGCTTGTGCAACTCATTCAGCGCACAAAAAAACAAAAAAACAACGGGAGACTTTGATTTTCCACACCGCCCTGGGCTAAGGCACAGTGCACAAGTGCACCAATCTTCAAGGGGAAGAAAAGAGACTGTGCCTGTAAAAGCTGTGATTGCGTATGCCTCTGTAATCCATACCACATGCGCTCATTACAATGCTATAATATTCCTCTCGCCTGATTTCAAAAGGATAACATTTTAATCAATTAAAAGTCTTCAGTGTTTACTTCATGAAGGGTGTGGTCTTAACAGAGTGAAAAATGTGTCTGTGTGTGTGTATGTGTCTATGCGTGCAGGGGGAGTTGTTGAGGGGGTTAGGGGGGTTGAGGGGGTTCCACGGATCCCCTTACGAGACGAGAGAAGCCACAGAGAGGATGGAAAGTTGATGTGTGGAGCCGGGGCAGGGAAGCCTGTCGTGCAACAAGATTGTCAGCACCAAGGTCTGTTTGCTTTAATTCCCTACGTCACAGTGGTGACAGGAGCCCCTCTGATCCATTCAATATGGCAGGGTGGAGTCGCCTGCTTCCACTTAAGACAAAATATAACAACAACAACATGCGGGAAGGGATGAGAAGAAGAAGCGTGAGCAGTAGAACTGTGTGTGTGTTTGTTTGTGTCCATGTTTGTAATTATATGTGTGAGCATGTGTGTGTTTGTCCTGGCATGTTTGTGTCTGTGTGTGTGTGTGTGGGCCGGGGGGGCAAGAGTGAGCAAGAGAACCTGTGACTAGGAGGAGAATAAAGGCCACCAATAAAGTAAAGGGCCCCAAGGATGACACTGAGGGGGGAAACAGGAAAAGCAGAGAGAGAGAGACAAGAGGGAAGAAGAGAGAGAGAAAGGGAAAGAAACAGAAGGAAATTTATATATAGAAGGGGAAAGGGATATATGGAGAGAAGGAGAGAGAAAGGTAGAGAGAGGAAACACAAAACGCACACTGTTCAAGCGCGCTCACCAGGCCCCCCCTTGGCCACGCTTCCTCTTTACGCCTAATAAGACATTAAAGTGTTTCACATGGAACGTGTTCTTACATAAGCAACAGCAAGCAAAAATAGCACCTCAGGCCAGTTAATGTGACTGAAATTACACAAATCCAACCATGCACCCGAGCAACCTAGATTCCCTTATACAGTAGGACACTAACTTAATTCATTATTAAAGTTCAGGGTGATTCAAAAGTGCAGCTTGCTCAGATACAGATCTCTTTCAAAAAGAGGAACTTTAAACACAGTTCAAATCATCAAGAGAGTGGTGCAGACAAAAATTACAACAGTTATTTACAGAAGAAGTCACTTCCCGTAAAGACACAGTCATCCCTGAGGGAAGACTGATTAAATGATTCATGTGCAATGCAAATCTTTGAAAGCACAAACGCATGCAGATACTCACTCTGTGCTCCTCGGCTGCCAGCAATAGCCTTAGTAATAAGAACCCAAGTGCGTGCATGAAAACTCGGGTGAGAGTCCGCATCCTGTGGTGAAGTTGCCAGAGAGAGAGAGAGAGAGAGAGAGAGAGAGAGAGAAAGAAAGATGTGTGTGTGTGTGTGTATGAGATGTGTGTGATGGAGACAGAGGAGGATCTTCTGCTTCACATGCAATAATGATGAAGCAAAAAAAGAGAGAAAGAAAAAGAAACTCCCAAAGTCAGTCTCTGGACAACCCAGTGATGAGACCACACACACACACACACGTAAAGTTCCGGCCCAGCAAGTGAGAGAGTGAGGTGGGGGGGAGGAACCTGCCAAAATGACTCAAGACACCTCTGCAAGAGCCAAATGGAGTTTCCTCTTTTAAAAAGGAAAGCAGAAAGAAAGGAAACAAGAAAACACACCCTTCACTTCCAAGCCGTTCCAGGGATGGGTCTTTAAAGCAGAGGCTTGCAGATTACAGTAAAAGGATCTGTTTCTCACTGGTTGTCTCTCTTGTTCTTCTCACGAGCCGTCTCCTCTGCTGGGAAGACTGACGTCTGTCTTCATCATCGAACCCTAGGTTGGCCTGGCTCAACTCGTTTCAATTCCTTGTGTGTGTTTTTGTGTGTGTGTGTGTGTGTGTGTCCGTGAGTGTTGACACTGCTGCAAGAATCAGTTCCCCTCCCCTTCGGCAAGCAGTGTCGTCTGTGAGGCGGGCATCGTCCGTCTCTGGGCCTTTTTTTTTTTTTTTTTTTGAGTTGTCACCGACCGGATTCCCAACCCCCGATTCACAGCTCGTATGGGCTCAACCCAGAGCAGAACATGTGGTTTTAAATGCAATCCAGACCTCACTCACTCTCTCTCTGTAGCAGAGGTAAAGAGAAGGAGGTGTAGTACAGCAGAGGGGAGGAAGAGAGAGAGAGGGAGAGGGAGAGAGGGAGAGGGAGCCTGGTCCTGGACTGCATCCCAGCCCAAACCCCCGGCTGATTGTCTGGGTTAGAGTTTATGGGAGGGTTAGCCACCACTGTGCTGCCGTCCGACGTCACTCTGTAAATTAGCCTGAAATGCGAGATGCAACGCATTCGGACATACACACACACCACAATCTAATGGCTTGATACCACACTAATGATATGATGGACTCTGAAAAGCAGCTGATGGAAAGGAATCATTACAAGATCCTGTTTAGTCATCAATTAATGAAGCATCTTGTGAACACATGTAGGAAAAGATGTACAAACAATTTCGGCTAAATATTTTAATGCCTGAGAGACGACTACAGTATACAAATGCACTTGCAATCACAGATGTGCTGCAAAGAAATATTACAGTGGTCATTGCTAGAGATGAAGACTCAAAATAACTGTGAAATTTTTGATCGCCAAGTCTTTGCTCTTTCAAATCCATTGGTTTTTGTGTGATAGTCTCTGATTGCTTCTGTGATCTCCTCCTCTGTGTTCATAACGAAGGGACCTACAGATGAAAACAAAACAATGACGAGCCCATGTAAACATCATTAACATAATAGATAAATAAACGAAATTAATAAATAAATAAACACTATCAACAACTACTCCCCTCTGCAAAATAATGTTTGACATGTAAAACAGATATTTCATGACTAAAAAAACGGTTGAGTATGACTGCCTTTACCACGTTGAACCACCGGCTCATGGATGGGTTCTCCAGCAACTAGTACAAAATGGGACTCCTCAGATGCCTGTAGGAAGAGGAGACATGTTTGATGCATTTTATTCCCTTATAAAGCAGAATAATGACAACTAATTTGTGTTTACATAAACTGGATTGATGTTATTTACCTTATTCTCTACTTGGATGACATCCCCATCTTCAAGTACCACCGTGTGATGTGGTTCTATTTGCTGCTGGTCCTCAGTTGGACCTGAAAACAACCAGGTCAAACTGTGAAACAAACACAATGTAATACAGCCTACAGGCTTAAAATATACATCTGGGATGAATCAACCCATAGCCCTGCTATTCGAAATCACCAATCACCACTGTAAGTAGTATGTAGAAAATTTAGGCCGAATTAATGGTAGCTAGTGCTAAATGAAACTCAAACAGATAAAGACAGGGCACTCAGGTGCTTCTCAGTAGGACCGAGGACATTGCACAGAAGAGCATAACAAACAGGACCAACGTCTCAGCAAACTGTGTATTTGTCCTACAAAGTAGTCCTACAAAGACACAGTGTTGAAATCTTAGTCCTTTTTGTTTGCACAAATAAAAGACTGCAAGATTGATCAGTGAGCTCAAGAGCCTTGTGTTATGAAACTGAAAAAGTTTCAATGTCATTACCAATTAGTGTAAGCTATTATTTTGCTATTTGGTCTATGTACAAATTTTCTCATTCTTTTTCCTGCCAACTGCCCTTAATGACCTTGAACAACAGGGCTACAGGTTGACTTACCACAAACCTTTCCCTTAACATTCATTACCCTTGGATGACATTATTTCAGCCTTTGTCCTATGATTTTTGCCCTGTGAATGTCATTCTGAGTGTTCTTAACAGCAACCCACTGATGGATGACTTGCAGAGCAAACCACAGTCCACTTCAAAATACAGTCAAAACAGTGCTAGATAATGATCACCCTTTTTCACAAATGCTAAGCAGACTTCCTGCACCCATTGCAACACAACTGCCTGAGAGCTCAAGCTTTGTTGTGGCAGACCTATTGTTTATTGGTCCCAGCTGCTGATGTATTTATGCAAGGCTGTATGTTAATACAGCAGTTTCTTAATTCAACACTGGCTTAATTTTTGAGGAAAGGTTTTCCCTTTTTTTGAGGCATCTGAAAACAATTATGCCCCTATACCCTAAATTATGAAGAAACATAGAGAAAACTGTAGATGTAGAATCAGACCTTTATAGGAAGCCGGAATATATATCTTTCAACTAGAAAGGTGACATTTGAGGTGGAAAGTGAATATTTCTTTAAGAATAATATGTTGACACACAATCTCAAATGGAGTCAGACCCCGAATGTGCAGACAAACAGACAAAAGTTGAGCTAGAATTCAAGGGCCAATGAAGCTAAAAGAAAAAAGGGATCATGACAGCACAGACAGATGACAAAGCAGTCTAATTCCCTCAGATATCTTGTGAATTTAGGGCAGACCAGACTGTTGACCATACTCTGAGAAGTATGAATGTATGAAACAACAATAGGATGCCAAAACAGGATACCAACCAAAGTGACCACAGTTAACACCACCACAGAATAGGTTAACACAAGCACTCCAGAGTAAGTGCATTTACCATCATAAGCATTACATGCAGAAACATTCTGATACCCACTACAAAATAGCTGGAGAGTTGTTAGTTGAAGTTCAAACAGAGGACAGATTCTCAGCTCCTTAGATGCTAATGCTAGTTTCCGTTATGTTTTTTGGAAGAGGGCTTTTAAAACATTTTAAACCTGGAAATAATCAAACAGTGTTCATAAATTAAAACATCAAGGGTCTGGCCTTTCCGGAGTTGGGGAGTAGCCATTGGCCTGAGATCACAAAGAGTCTTCAACTTTAATGTCAGATATCCAACAGAGGGAGACGAAGCAGATAAAATAATCAAATAAAGGCACCTGCTAATTCCTCTGTGAAGTGCTAAGTATTCCATGTTGTCTGAAAGGGGAGCGAGGCATTTAGAGTGGTGAGAATGAAAGAGGCCTCAGCAAGAGACATGAACAAACTCCCAAATACTCACCAACACACACAGACCCAGAGAGGGTGTAAATAAAAGCTGTCCATCCTGTAAGAAACATAAGAGAAGCATATTTTAATCACATTGATACTACAATCGCTAAACCAGGGGACGGCATCGTAGTGCATCGTCCTTAAGAAATCCCTGACCTTTTCCGTGACCGATGCATGTTAGCGCTGATTATGGCCAACTGAACTATCAATACAGACATTTATAATGTAATTCCCTTTACAAAGTGGATGCCTTTGGTTGCCGGGGGAGAAATGACCTTTGCAAGGTGGTGATGTAACAGCATGAATTAACTGTGTGTGTCTGTGTGCGCACATTGACTTTTTTGTCAGGATTTATGACTTACCATGTGACATCTAGACCAGAAACATACTCAAACCTCAGACCCTTTCAACTGGAGAATGCATGACACCTATTCATCACCATAGCCTACCAATATCACATAGTTTGGAGAGCATTATGTAATACTTTTAATACCAGCTTTACTTATCTTAAATATGTTGAATTTTCAGAACAACACAAAGCATATTAAAGGAAAGGTCTGCTGTAAATCCTTGTTGCTTGAGCTCACTGAGTGCTGTTGGTAGGAAGATGAACGAGAAATTTCAGTGCAACAGAGACCAAATTTGTGAACTAGCAGCTAACACTAACCGAAAGGGTCACAGAAATCTAAAACCAAAACTGAGTTTCCTTGGCCTCTTTTGTTAATGTTAGCTGCTGTTTCTCACTTCAATCCTCGTATCAAATTTTCTCATCCCTCTTCCTCACAATAGCATTAGGTGAATTCAAGCAACAGGGATATGGGACTTTCCCTTGAAGTAGTCATGCTGCTGTTTTATGCTGCAGATCATTGGGGTAATCTGTTTAATGTGTATTGGCTACATCAATATACAGGAAATTTGTAGTTCGCAATTCACATTCTCTCGATCTCTAAATGTATTAGGCTACTACATAAAAGTTGGAAATGTCATATCAATTATGAAACAAATACTTGGATGGGGAGTGGGTGGATTGCATGCTTATTATCCAGTTAGCTCCACTTTACATCAGAGTCCAGTATGGACTTATTGACTGGCAGACATTAGAAATTAGCCTTTTTTATTTTGATCTTTACTGCTGGGATTCGAGGTGAAGCTAAAAAACTCAGGTTTCCTGTGCACTGCTCGGTAAAGCAATTATGATAATTCATGAGCTTCCTTGCCCGGGCATGATCCAGGCTGATGCCACTGTGCTAGGCAGCTACGACGGCCAGGAGAGCTAACAGTATATCTCAAACTGTTTTGTTGGTGGCTTTTCAGCAGAGGAAGTTTTGCACACGTCAGGCATCCTGACAAAAATGAACATAGCTGGGATGACAGAGGACTTGTGTCTATGTTAAATGCACAGCAAGTCCTTGATGACAATGTTTACAACATCATGGAGAGTGATTTGTCTTACCTGTAGGTATTGGCTGGGCATGCTTTGCACCTTGCTTAAGTTTGAAATCAAGATACATGATAGGCGTGCGCGTGTAGATCTTTGACTGGAAGTGGAAAAGTACAGGGAAAGACAAAGGCAGAGAAGAGGTGATGCATCAGCATGAGACAGCACTCCTGCTCTTGTGCTTTTCAGGTTTCCCGCATCTCCTATAAGCCCCCTCCGACATTCACTCTTCCTTCCTGTCAAATAACCAGGTGACAGATGCCAAGCTAGAGAAGCACTCAGAGAACGCAGACCTCCACCAAGGCAATATAGGGTCACTGAACCAATACAAATTCCAGACGGTGTTCCAGATCACCACAAAAATATAATCATCTATTCCTTGACCTAATGTCATCCAAATCCATGCAGTACTTTTTGAGTTATCAAAAAAAACATCAGACAGACAGACAGACAAATGCCGGCAAAAACACAGCCTACTTGGCAGAGGTAACAATTCAGTCAATGCAAGGGCCTTACTAACCCCCTCTGCCAGTCATCTTTTATGGTCAGGAAGAGTCATGAGACACTCTGGCCACAGCATGCCAACTTGACGCAGTAACAGACAACCATAGGCGTGGGGAACACACTGCCTGTCCTACATCACACTCTATGGACTTCATTAGGATGCCACAGATTGCCCTAAAGTAACCCAGTCCAAGCCCATTGGTAGGGCAAGAACTGGAAGGAAAAACAACTCACCGACTAACCAAATAAGAGAAGAAAGGCACTGTCTAAGCGGAAATCTGCTCCTCATTTCCTGCGTTCATCCGGCCAGACAAGCACGAGGATGCAGTAGTAGGCGTAATTTATGTGGCTGATCTAAATGTCAACTCATAAATCGCATGGCCTGGGTTCGCTGGAATATTACAGCGAGGCTGTCTGGAACAGAGAATCCAGACAGTTGTTCTAATGCACCAAACATTCCTCTAGATCACTCATAGTCATAAAGTTTGTTTCTCTCGCAGTTTTTGGAAAGTGGGAAGATTTTTTTTAGAAGACAGAGGGGTTTTGAAGCCAATACACAAAACAGGTGTTAGGTGCAACTGCAAGAGGAAACATGACTAGTTGTATAATGATTTATGTAGGAAGTTGTAGCACATAACTGTAAATTAATGAATGAATTCTTTTCATTTTCAAGACATGCAGTATAAATCCACCATCTGTAACAACAATGAGCATATACCAGAAGATGGGGGACATGGTGACACCCCAACATGACATAACGTCAGCCTGACTGACAACCGATAAGCCCAGGTTGGATTCCCAAATCCTATGTTGCAAGTTTATGTTGCATTGAATAAAAACCAAATACAAGTTATTTTACCTTTACTTAAAGATCAATTCAAAGACACCAGAAGATAATTCGACACCAGAAATTCAAACTAAGTTTAGTCTGAGATTATAACCTGAGATTTGTTATAAATTAGACTCTCAAATTCTCTACTCACTTTCATTCCCAGGGCCTCTCCTGAGATGACACCAACTGTAACACCATCTCTGCTGGGCCTGGGGATCTCGTGTGCCTTCAGCTCCTGGTACTGGGGTTCCACCATCTTGTGGTCTGCCTTTAAGTTCACCCAGAGTTGAAGGCCATGGATGGGCTCTTCTGACATGGGCATCTCGGCATGGACCACCCCTCGCCCAGCAGTCATCCACTGCAGAGCACACAGACACATATACACATATGTACACAGGGGCCCAGCCAGGTATAAACAATCACACGCACAAGCACAGACATGTTTGGAGGATTAAAATACACTGTAAAGCAGGCATACTGCAAATAAAATTACACACAGATGTCGTAACTTGAGCAACTGTGCCATATACCTAACTGTAAGAAGAACCACTACAACCAGCCACAACTTAATAATCCTTTGGGTCTTGTCTTCTCCAGCTCCTTGCTTAGTGGAAATTTCCACTCTCTTCCCGGAAGGCTAAGGGGCATCATGGGGAGACTGCCTGCAGTAGGCACAGTCACTACGGTAACCGAAGAAGACGCCAGGGCCTTGTCAGCAGCTTTTTACATGCTGTTTCAAGGGGCCGTTCCAGTCAAGGCCGGATTTTTGTGAAGTGTGGTTCTCTGCTGCGAGGGAACCCACTAGCCCTTGGTTAGCATGGCAGTGAGGCAGAGAACTACAGAGGTCTAGAGCCCATTAAACATACCCTCACTGACCAGGGACAAGGGAAAACAGCTTTACGACAGTGAAAACACAGGAAATCGCCTGCAGGCATGATCGCTCATTAGGTTTAGCTGTGCGTATGTGTGAGCGTCTGTGTGTGTATGTGTGTGAGTGAGTGTGTGTGCATGTGTTTGTGTGGTGGTGGTGGTGGTGGTTGGGGGGTGGGGGCATGTATGTGTGTGTAAGTGGAGTTGTCTGAGTGTGTGAAAGCCTAGATGCACTTTTTCACGTGATGGGTTAGGATAGTGCAGCTTCAGACCTGCAAACAGATATGCAGATTTAAATAAGGGGAATTAAAATGTGGAATTGGAGTCCCTTGACACATACCTGGAGGTCTCCTGCCTCCAGTTTCCCAGAGTGGCCACAGAAATCTTCATGTGCTGAGGTGCCTTTCAGGAGGTAGGTGACCTGTACAAAAATCAGGAAAATGCACCACATCATTCTATGGGTATTCAGCATCTATGCCCGCCTCTAAGCAGGGAAACTATTAAAGTGACTATTGACTTGACATGAAATTGCAAGAAACGACGCACACACATGAAAAGACACCCCCCTTTTCTTGTCCATACATAAATCAGAAACAGAAATGTATGTTATCTGGGTGAAAGGGTAAAACATATGGGGGGGGGGGGGACAAACAGGATATGATTTCATACCTGGAGAAAGCACGTATGGAACATCAAGTACTTTAGCAGCATGTTTGACTTAAATATGTAATGGAACTAACACACGTTTCACTCTAAATGCCCAAACACATGCTGTCTTATTCAAACCTCACTACAGTAGAAAAACAGTCATGGATAAGCCATGAAGACTGGACTGGCAACATATAACTGTATAAGTGGTCATCAGTCTATATTAAACTCTACTTTTGAGGTTAATCAGATGAAATCGTGCACTTTCATGGCAGACCTCGCTTCAGAAGGGAATCAAAAGGTCACATGTTCTCTCCCACGCAGAAGAGACACTTGACAGGAAGAAGAGAGTTTGGGGGTCAGAGGTCAACATCTGTCTCTAGCCGGCCAGCCGCTCTCCAGCTGGGAGGGGTCTGTGATCTCCCAGTGCAGCTGTGATCTTAGGGTCATGTGACTACAAGCAAACACACCTGTTACGCTGGGAATTCTGGGAAGTCTGGCACAGGCCATGCTCTCTCTCTGTCTTTCTCTCTTTCTTCTTTTTCTTTTTTCTCTGACAGCTCTTGGCATTTCTCTTCTATTATTATAACATTAGATTCCCCTGACATTAGCATTTTTTATTCAGTTTGATACATGTCAGAAGTTGATAGCAATAACATATGAACTAGAATATATTACTACAGAGGTCTTTCACAAGACAATGTAAGTTTTATTTCATATACCTTTAAATGTTAAAAGTATTGAAGTTTTGTGATATACATCCAATTCAGTATTTGCATTGCACTCCAGGTAAATGTGTTAGCTCTTGCAGACACTTTCACTCTGACACACACACACACAAATGACTTGTTCCTCACTGTAGATCTCAGTAGGAAAAGGGTATTTTACCCAAAAATGATAATGCTGACCATTCCTTAAATTTATCCTTAAAACATCTTGTTGGCAGTAAAAATAAAAACGTAATTCTTTTGGACCAAGAGCAATAGTAGCAATAGTAATAGTCTAATGGGTTTCCAGAGGAACACGAACACGTATTTCATTTACATATTATTAGACATTTCATACACTAAATTTCAGGTTATTCCGAGCTGTTTCACAGTGACATTGCAATTTATCCAAAAGAGTAGTTCTCTCTGTAATCTGTTACTTCAAAATTATGATTTTCGAAATACTGGACCTTTGCATTTTAAGACAAACAAAGACCACTCATTGCACCTCTATGCATAATAAGCATAATTCATAATGATGGAGTAGTCGATAAAACCGGACTTGTCTTTGGTGGGATATGCTTAACATGCCACTTGCTTGTTTTAAAGAGCTGCACACTTGTGCCATCCACTGGTAGTACTGGAAAATGTAATGCTATGAGAAAAACAGAAGTCTTACTGTTTCGAATCCTCTGTGTGGATGATCAGGAAAACCAGCAGGCTTGCTGACACGGAACTCATCTAACAGCAAAAATGGGTCTAAATTCATGAGCTATAAGGAGAAGACATTACTCAAAAATATTGTTGAGTCATGGCTGTAATTAACTTTTGAGTCTATTGTGTTATTTATTTCATTTCTATTTTAGCAAAGCCAGGAATAGAAATTACAAACGAGTGAAATTAAAAATGTTTCAGCTCACATCCTTTCTCCCGATACTCCTGAGCACGCGAGCACCTACACCTTCGGCCTCCTCCACACTAAGAACTGTTTTGTGAACTCTTCGTAAAGCTTGAGTAGCCTTCATCTTGCGTAGCTTACTTCAGGGCTCTTACTAGCTCACACCGTTCTGTACTGCCGTAACAGCCTATCATCGTTTATAAAGCTGACTTATTCCTGTAAAACTGCAGAGTCATTCTGTGTGTGTCCCTAACTTGTGGTTGCTTACGTAACACGATGCACATTGTTGTCGCCTGTGACACCTGGGTGGATTCACGTTTTTTTTCATCTAATGCATCAGGACTAGGAAGACGCCCATTGTTTGCATACGCGGTTCGCGTTAGGCTGTTGGGCATATCAAAGTCGGGACAACAAAAATGAAAATGGAAAAAGTGATTGTACCCTACTTAGTTTCAAAAATGTATTTGCAAGTCGTGTCTTGTCAGATAATTGACAGACATTTGATTACCATGAACTTGGTGGTGGTTACAGTGGTTACAATGCAATAACCAAAGTGCCACGCATACATCGTCTGCCGGGGAAAATGCTGGCGTCACCATGAGTGAACGCATCAGAGCCACATCAAACCATGCATGTTCATTATATAGTCGTCTGTCCGCGCCTTCCCCGTTTTGCGGGGTCCTGTGACGGACTGTTTTATTCCGCTGTGATGGCCAATGATATCTTTAGCTATCCGAAGACTTGCTGCTTGTCCACCAGCGAGATTGACGGCGTGAGGTCCGATCTATAAAAAAAAACATTTTAAAATAGGCGACGCTAGGAGCCGCTATACACAGGCATGTGAATAATGGCTTTGTCACAGGCCTAATACAACCCTACAATTCATACTGAAAATAATCCTGATACCTGAAGTGCAGCATATTGTCCCATGAGGTAGAGTGGACAGCCTGCATCCCACTGCAGATTTTCCAAAATACATGGCCAGCCATCAATGACCTACAGATATCACATGATTGGTGTCTAGGTATAGTCTGGCACTCTGTTAGCCTACGTTTTCCTGTCAGAGGAGGTGGACAACCCTTAGCTTCAGCAAAAACAATAAATCCTTCTATGTATTCCTTGTGCTTGAGCACCTATCTAAAGTGATATCACCAATGATCTACATCTCTGACACATTAATTAAATTAGGATCAGCTGGTCCATTTTGTAGGACTTACACTTTTCTGAACTTGGGCTGTCCACCTCTGTCTCTCAGGCAATGATGGCTCACCTGTATGGGAAACGCCTTCATTGTGTCATAGAGCAATGGGTCTTGGCTTACATCTAGTTTGCAGCCTGTGGCCAACCATATTTTGTCCCCTGTCCAGTGGTCCCCATTGTCCAGGGTCAGCCTCCACTTCTGACTCTGGTAGCACCATTCAGCCTGAGAGACCTAAAGAGTGGTTGGGGACAACATTCAGCATTTAGTTGTTTATTCGTTGTTTGGTTTCAAGTACTTTTGTCATCTGACATACCCTGTAAGAGTGAATCCCGACAGTGAATCTTTCCAGATGCTCTCTCAACACATGCATACGCACATGCATTTACATGCTTGTATGGATGCGCGCGTACATACACACACACACACACACACACACACACACACACACACACATACACACACTGGCACTGAGGAGGAAGCTGGTTATTTGTACCTGGCAGTAGGCTTTGATGCTAAGTTGCTGAGTCTGGATAAAGGGCTGCAACTGAGAGTAGGCCTCAGGAGTGACAGCACCTCCTTTCCTGGCCTGCCGTATCATGGCTAGCCGCTTATGTAAGCTCCGCTCATTGTAGAACTGTCGCAGGAAGGCCAGGCCATCCATCTTAATGCCATGCTCAACATGGGAGTAACGGCCAATGAGGCTCTCCACATCACCCACATCAAACTGTTTCAACTACAGATTTTCAGAGGAAAAACTAGTTAGCCTGCTATTGATGTCTATATATATTGATCATGTGAATCAAGGCACTCTTCATCTCTACATGGGCCTACCTGTAAGTGTTTACGCATCACCCAGGTGACATGACTTGCCCCTTGCTGCAGCGCCATGGAGATAATGTGAGCACTGGTCAGACCTCCACCAATCACCATCAACCTCTGCCCGGACTGACACACAGATGGTGGACCTACCAGAGAAAATGTAAGAAAGGCTTGGGAGAGACATTAACTGGTGTGAATCGGCTCCACGATTGGCTGATTTATGCTCGATAAGTCTTTGAGGGTTTAAAGGTCAGGGCTAGGGGAGATATTTGGATTCAGCCAAAGTGTCAATTCTGCCGTGACAGTGTCTTCCATTATTTCCAACATGAGACCATTCCTCTCACTTCAGAACACTTCAGAACTAATGTACGGAACAGGCCCGGAGCTAAGACCTGGAGGGGCGCACACAATATACCCATTTTAATTTTCAAATTCACTGCACAAGTTACCTTATTTGTTAGTTTGTATGTTTATTTTATTGATTGTGGTCTACTTTTTAGGGCTTGGGCCTGAAACCCGAAGGGTTGCCGGTTCAATCCCCGACCAGTAGGGGATCGGGAATGTGGATGGGGGAAGTGGCTGAGCATTGCTCATTACTCTCCCATGCCCACATCAACAGCTGATGCCATCTTAAGCTTTCTAACTCCTCACTGCTCCCTGGGCGGCACTGTAGCAGGCAGCCCACTGTTCTGAGTTAGTGTATGTTTCACCTCACCCAAAAGAGTATATTTATACTGATTACACCATAAGACTCTAGAGAAGCTGGACATCCCCACAGAGAAGCTGTAAATGTCTTCTGTGTAGTTATTCCACCAAGGAGAAGGAGAGCGAAACATTTATTCCCAAGCCACTGGCACAGCCATCAATGCGAGAGGAACTGAAAATCACTGCTACTGAGACTCTCATTGAAGTCGCTGAGTCATGCATGTCATGTGGGTTTGTTTATCAGTAAGGCACGTGCTTTGCTTGTCGGGCCAATGACTGCAAAGTTGCCAGGTTGGCTTTCAGTTTCAGGGGGTTGGTTAAATGATAAACCTGGCTTATTTAACCCAGAGAAAGTGGTGAACTAATAGAGTAGCCTGCTGGTTTTGTTTAGTTAAGAGAATTCAGACTCAGGCTCTTCTGTTATCAGGTTCACCACCTCTGGCTTAACTCACACAGGTTCAGGGGGTTGGTTAAATGATAAACTAGGCTTATTTAACCTAGAGAAAGTGGTGAACTGATAGAGTAGCCTGCTGGTTTTGTTTAGTTAAGAGAATTCAGATTCAGGCTCTTCTATTGTCAGGTTCACCACCTCTGGCTTAACTCACACAGGTTTGGCACCTTCTTGGAATACCTCCCAAGTAAATTATTCTTACATCTAATCTAGTTCAGCAATGACTTTGAGGCTGTTACATTAAGGTAAGATTAAGGTAAGATGTTTTAAGTATTAATAACAATGAGTGCTTGTTATATGCAGAGCATTTGATATAAATCAGGCCCCTCACCTAATTTTCCCAGTATTAAGATTATTAATTAAATATTTATTGTTTATTACATGCTAATATTTATTGTTATTTATTCACCTGCCATCTTCCCATACCCCTACGAGTACACTAAAGATTCAGTCATTTGTTTTCTCAAAATTGACTTTGCCTTTGATGAGACCTTAAAGCTGACTTCTCTGGCCTACCTGGAGGTGACGGACAGGTGCACTCCTGAGTTGGGCTCTCTGCCTGCTGTTGCTGCTGCTTCTGGTGGAGGAGGGGGAGATGGTGCATAAGCTGCACCGTGTGTTGCAGGCTCTCCTCAGGGTAGCTCTCGCCGACGTCCTGCACCCAGGCTGGAATGTTGGCCATCTGGGCTCGGGTGGGACCCGTTGCCAAAACCACCCTTTTTGCTTCCAGGGTGTCTCCGTCGCGGATCAGCACGCGGAAGTGGAGTACTTCTTTTCCGGAAAGCACAGGGATGATTTTATCCACTGTGCCTTTGACAAGCACACTGTCCAAATTGTACTGACGAACCTGTGCAAAGCAGCACCAAAATAAGTCAGTGATATATTGTACTTGTATCTGAAATCACTAAATAGAAGTGTAAATATTTGATTAATATTCATTAACTTGTTCTGTATCATGTTTGAATGTCTACAATTCTTTAATGAATATTCATTGACTTATTCAATATATTTTTAAGAATTACAATTAATACTATCATATATTATTGTACAGTGATATTTTTAAAAATATATATATATATTATGAACACAGACCACATTTGGGTTATTATGTAACAAGTACACAACTACATAGTCATACTACATGTTATCATGTGAGGTCAGTTAGAAGAGGTTAACAGCTTCACAAAAGGTTGTCCATGCTGTCATCACACCACACCTGCTGTGGCCAAGCCAGCCATGCAACCTGGGTTTTAAACAGACAAATAACAAGACTGAGACTGTTAGACTGATAGCTTCATTCACCTGGCTTTAGATGTGTCATGCTTAGATGTGACCATGCAAGGGGTGCTCCAACCTGCTCCCTGAAAAAGTCCACACTGAGCTGAGTGCCAGGTAGGCTGAAGCACAGGTTCTTCTGACTGCTCACACCACTGCTGTTGAGCAACTGCTTGTCCCTCTTGCCCAACCGGTTGTCGTTGAAGAAGGCATTCTCGTCCTGAATATAGATACACTCAGGTAAGCCGTGCAGCTCATTCTCACGGCCATTTCTCATCACAAACTCCTGCAACGCCCTCTGGGGGAAGAAGAGAAGTGCTCTTGCTTACACCTGTCTAGTAAGTGTGACATTCTGAAAGGTGTGGGGGGCTACATAAAAACTTGTGCTTTCTGGGATTCAGTTAACATGATTTCTTTCCATCTAAAACTAAAAATATTTCATGATCGACAAAGGCTACTGGTTTAATAGTCAGTTAGGTTTAGAAAGTTATGTCATGAAATATAATTTAGATTTAATTTTAATTAAGAGTCAGAGGACAGGGGTAGTTTGTCTGAGCACCCACTGGCTGAAACAGATTTGAGTGACAGAGTGGGGCACGCGATCACCTTGTTGAATGGGTCAGTGTGTACTAGGGTGTGTGAGCGCAGGTGAGGAATGTTCAGAGCTGTAAACTGGCTCTCCCACAGACAGGTCCACTGGCCATAGGCGTCCACCGCACAGAACTGCAAAGGAGGGCAGGACACTTGCTCCACACTGGCCTGCTCGTTCACGACTGGCTCTGGGGACATCCACACAACATAGGTCCATTGAGAGACATGTGTGTTTGAAGTCACGTGGTCTTAATCATGATATTTGTAGGTCATTTGAAGTTAAGATATTTGAAAGCATTTATTTTATACATTTCAAATACAGTACATACACAGACAGAGAGAGAGAGAGAGAGAGAGAATGAGAAAGAGAGATTTTTAAACAATCTATTCGTTATCAGATTTGAAACATCAATCTAGCCATTTACCTTAACTTCCTTCTGGATAAATAAAGTATCTCTATCTGTCTATCTATGTAATTATTACTGCTATATCAAAACACTCTTCACACATAACACCCATGACACACTTGCAGGTAATCCCTTCTTGCTCTTGGCTCGACCAGGCCTGGCTTTGTTTGTGCTAAGATGGACTCCATCTAGGATGCCGCTGTCCACTGGTGGGATGGAGTGATTCGGGTGGGTGAGGAGAGTAGCCAAAGTCAGGGCATGAGGACCCCCACCAACTATTAGTACATCCAACATGTCTGACCATACGACAATACGACATACACTTAAACACAATGGAATAGAGTTGATACATGTATAATATGGTGAAATATCTAACAATTTATTTTATGGTGCATTTGTTATTAACATTTCATTATCAACAATAGTAAAAAGACAGTCTCTGTTCCTTACGTTAACTGACAAATAAGTTAATTAATTTTCATTTTTTGTTGTGCTACTTGTCTGACTTTTAGTGTAAGCCCAACTATAAATATAAACCCATTAGTCATAGTCAAGCAGTATACCTGGTTCCTTGGTCGATCACAGCAGGTAAACAATCAAAGAGAAAAGAAAGGTAAAGAGTTAAGGTTACACTGGTTCTGGTAGCGAACCAAATAATGTGAGATCAGCCATTACAGAAACCTTATCTGCCAAGGTCCAAGGCCACAGTCATCTCCTATTGGTTACTGTAGGGAGGCGAGACTGAAAATAGCCCTGAAGGAGGGGAGAGAGGCAAGGAGAGAGTATTTTTAACCATGCTCTCCCAACCAGAGTTTACTAAACAGTACATACGGCTCTGTTGTGTGACACAAACACCATGAGCTATATTTAAGGCCCTGACTATTGTAGCCTGCTTATGGTGGCATTACTCTTTCTGTTTGTAGGCAATGTAAGGCTCATGCTCTATAGAATATGTGACCGATGGCCCATGTAATCTGTTACATAATAATATGGGTCAAAAGCCATAAGCATTGACACAATTAGACACTTACACACTGACAGTTACACTGACACTTACTAAATATCGAGCCAAGCCCCTTTGACACTAAATGAACTAATCTGATGATGATGCAGTGACACTTCATGAGAAACACTCTGAATTCTAAAAATACAGGTGCAGGCAGGCAGGCAGGCCATCATTTACCATTAATCAGCAATACACATCACTTCCTGTTCACACCAGAAAACCAGATGAGCCAGAGATCCTTCAACAGCATGGGAATGTAGCAGAGGAAGTTAATATCCCTCTTGTGTATATCTGAATCTTCTTTTTTCTTTTGAAAGGCAATGTATAGTGCCATTCAAATGTATTTGACTCATGATGCGAGTAATTTATATTTACAATCCATTGTTTTTCCTGTGTTGGTAGGTTTTCATCAGCAGGAACATTTTGTCAGAGGTTGTGCAGTTACACAGGATGTGGTCTCGTAAGGGCAAAAGAAAAAAAAAACTGCTGCAGGTGCAGTCATTGATCCTTGCATTGATACATCAACTGCATTATGCATCCTTGGAAAAAAAAATTCTTTATTTTGCTCAAGAAACAAGTATAACTAGGCCTACCCCTGCTAAATGTCACCATGTAAGAGTGTGAGATGTGAGATTTGTCAGAGACGGAGACAATGAAAGTACGATGAAACAGACAATATTTATCCTAATACAGTGGAATGCCTAGTGTAACACTGTTTTTTCTCCTCATGCAGTTGTGGATGCTAAGGACTAGGTTAACACAGGCCTCTGCGAAATGTATATATGAGATACAAGTGATATAATCCTTTGTCCTGGGCCAAAGGGTTCTTGATATTCAACCAGTTTAAGTGCATTAAGTTAGACACTAGGTCTTTGTGATAATTCTTTGACCAGAAATAAACTAATGTTGTCAAACAATGTGGTTTCTTTTTTGGACTATGGTTAGAGCCCGACTGACTAATCAAGTCAAGTTCCTTCGCAATGTCAAAGTAAGCCAATATTACGAGCATACAGATGCACAATACACACATGGAACATACCAGGGCAAAGCACAAATGTATCCAGTTTTAGAGGGGCATTATAATTATTTCATGAGAAACTGTTACGGTAATGGCAGATTTTAATTAACATTTTAGTCAGGATTATTAGCCAACAGAGGAGTCTTGCTTGCCATGGGCATTACATATGGGCAAGACAACTCCAGGCTTCACTGTCTCCAGGCTTCACTGCTCATCCCCACTAGACACAGTGAGTGTAGTCATAGTCCAGAGGAAAATTACTGCCTCTTGCAATGGTCTTGGCTTGTCTTGTCAGAAAATTGTAGGTTTGGGGATAAAGAGTAAGAGTGTGCAAGCATGTCAGTGTGCCAAGTACTACCAGATCAACAAACACCCTCTCCACCTTCAAGAAATTCTTGAAGACCCAGCTCTTCCAAGCATATCTCCTGGTTTGAATTTCAGAATACCAAGAATGCTCTTACTCTCTTACTCTTAATCTCTCTCCATACTTTACTTTTTATTACACTATTGCACTTTCATCTAAAAATACTGCAAATTTTGTGTTGGCAATATGTACTCTTTGTTAGTTTTTCATTGTGCTGTAGCTTGAATGTTATCCTCTTTTGTATGTCACTTTGGATAAAACCGTCTAAATGTATTTTGCAATGTAAATGTTCCATAAATGCAATACCTTCCTTCCCCTAGTTAGCTGTCTGTCTCAATTCATCACTATCGCCTTTCTTTGAATGTGTGACTTCCTCTGTAACTGTGTGTGTGTTTCACAATACATCCCCTGCTAATATTATGCAGCACAGCAACAGTCAGGACTTGGCTGTAAACATCTTGGGTTATTTGTCAAGAGTAGACTTCAGGACTTGTGACACTAGGTGTCTCAGTGACTAGTCCAAGGTTAAACATACCATCGCATATACTATACCTACCTGAGCTGCTGAGCCAAAGTGATCATATTGTAATCTGTCTTGATAATGTATTAACTCCTCGCTTCCCTTTCCTCCCCTCCCCTATCCCTATCTCTTCATACAGATGGTTCTGACCAGTTGTGCACCACAGGGCCCCTAATAATCTGAAATTCAGCTCAATGGCGTTTATGTAATCATGAATCAGTTTATTTGTTTATTTGCATGCAGATGGAAGGGCCGATTTACAGGACAAAATTTCTAGATTACGATCACTAAAAAAGAGACTTTCGAAAAGGTTTTGAATATATGTACTGTATATGTATGGTACTGTATTTAGGAACTGAAATAAAATAGTTGTAGATAGTAGTAGATAGTAGAAGATAGTAGATAGACAGTAGAAACTGACTTTTAGCTCAGTGAGGACAAAGACAACAGCGTGAAGAGAGATGTACTCCATTTCATTTCAGCAATTGGTAAGACACTGAAACAACTATAATCAGATGCTGCAGGTGCAGCCATTGAAAATCAGGCCTGTCTGCTACTTATTTCAAAATAAAGCATGTGTAACAGATGCCAGCTTGCCTATATGTGCATGTAGAACATTAGTAAACTTCCCTCCCGACATTTCAAGAGCAGCATACTCAGTTGACTGAGGGCATTGGCTTTTTGATCGACTGGCTAGGGCCTTCACTTACCAATCCAAGGTTGCTGTGTTCTTGTGAGGTTGCAGGTTCGAGCACCTAGGCTGGACTAGTGCAAGACCTCTGTTACACATGCACCATCAACATACTGCTGTCAATAAATTACATTATGCATTCTTGGAGAAAACTGCATTATGCATCCTTGGACAAAAATGCTTTATTTTGCTCAAGAAACAAGTATAACTAGGCCTACCCCTGCTAAATGTCCCCATGTAAGAGTGTAAGATGTGAGATTTGTCAGAGACGGAGATAATGAAAGTACGATGAAACAGACGATATTTATCCTAATACAGTGGAATGTGTGTAACACTGTTTTTTCTCCTTATGCAGTTGTGGATGCTAAGGACTAGGTTAACACAGGCCTCCGCAAAATGTATATATGAGATACAAGTGATATGATCCTTTGTCCTGGGCCAAAGGGTTCTTGATATTCAACCAGTTTAAGTGCATTAAGTTAGACACTAGGTCTTTGCGATAATTCTTTGACCAAAAATAAACTAATGTTGTCAAACAATGTGGTTTCTTTTTTGGACTATGGTTAGAGCCCGACTGACTAATCAAGTCAAGTTCCTTCGCAATGTCAAAGTAAGCCAATATTACGAGCATACAGATGCACAATACACACATGGAACATACCAGGGCAAAGCACAAATGTATCCAGTTTTAGAGGGGCATTATAATTATTTCATGAGAAACTGTTACGCTAATGGCAGATTTCAATTAACATTTTAGTCAGGATTATTAGCCAACAGAGGAGTCTTGCTTCTCTTTGAGATGCAAGGCTTCATCAATAAATTTTAGCCCTTGAATTAGCACAACATATGCACCATGGTTGCATAGGCAGAACGGATTTCATTCATTCTACCAAGCCATATTTTGTCTTCATCTCCTCTACCAAGGCAATATAAGCCTTCATAGCATCTTCTTTGCTCATCCCTTTCTTGGTTTCCCAGGCATCCCATTTGTGTTCACATCTCCCACTGTGGGCTGCTTGAACAGCGCATAGATCTGCAGAAGTTTGTTATTGTCTGGTTGCGTTTTTAGCTTCTTCACCTGGTCAGCAGCCCGATCGAATTCCTCTTAAGACATGTTGCCGTGTTCTGGCCACATCTGTATATACTTAATACATCTGTACATAACTATCTCTATAGCACATCTGTATATTGCCCTTATATGGAATCTATATAGCACATCTGTATATTACCCTTACTATCTCTTCACCTTACATGTATGTTGCTCTTCTGCCTATTTATTATTACTATTATACTCTTGTCTGTATATAATTTGCTCTTTAACTGTACATACTGCATACTGTATATACTGCACTTGCTGCTCTTTGCACTTCTGATTAGATGCCAAACTGCATTTCGTTACCTGTATTTATACATGTGTAATGACAAAGTTGAATCTAATCTAATCTAATGTAAAATCTTTGGTGACACATAGTTCTGGAAATTATGCTTAGGGCCTTCCTGAGAAATGGGTGGTATTGTGGAATTTTTAAAATAAAGCTTGCTTCCCTTTTTCCCAGTAAAGTACACCACAGTTAGTGACACTCAAAAATGAAATTATTTTTTTAAGGTGCAATTTCATGTTTTGATGGTTTAGCTGGTTTGACCAGTTTATTGAACCATTTTACTGGTTTTGCTGGTCATGCACCAGCCATTTCTAGCTTCCATACTCGAATGACCAGCCTAGTCCAGCAATGTCCAGTTTAAAAGACTGGATATGTTGGTGTGACCAATTTAAAAAGGACCAAGACAGAACAGTTTAAGGTGTATTTTGATGGTTTGGCTGGTGTTTCTCTAATAGATCCCGGTAGATAAACATGTCTAGGCCAAAAAAGGCAACAGTGACTTATGGTAGCAAAGTGCAACTTCAGAAACTAAAATGTCACCACATATTTGTACCAACATCCAACCATTCACTAGGTCACCTAGTTTGAGTGTACGTGACCAGGCAATTGTTCGGGTGTAGTGGTAGGCAGTGAGCAGACAGACAAGAAAACTTCAACTTAATAATTTATTAATTAATTTAAGTATAAAAGTCCAAGTGAACCTAGAATGAAGAAAAGTCAATAATTCGTTGTTAATTAATTGGTCCATAAAAACTCAGTCCAAGCAGCTACACCTGCGATCCACCAGTCACCAGAGCGCAGCAGTGCTTTGGCAGGAGCGGTAACGAATAGCGAAACAAGCGGAAAGCACAGCGCGAAGCAAGCCAAGCCAGCAACAATCAGGATAGCAGCAGCGACAGTCAGCAAGCCAACACTCTTCCAGCTAACACAGTTAGCTTAGCCCCGTCACCATGCCAGCAGGCAGCAGTATGGCTCACCCCGCTCGTTGGGTGGACAGGCACCTCCGTTTGCCTGGGTGCGGCCTAACCGCTACCCAGGAAGAGAATTGAGAGCGTTGTATCTCGCGTGGTGGGAACCACAGTCAGTCGCAGCTGCTCGGCTCGGTTCAGCTCCCTTCGGCTGTGCTGTGTTGTCGCTCCTTCGGCCGGTCGTGCGCTGTTGGGTCCCTGCCCAGCTACCTGTAAATAGAAAGCCCCGACACGCCTACCCCCACCTGTCCGCTATCAAGTCCGCAAGCCAGTCCACCATTATTGGTGAGTCACTAATAAGTTAATTCAGCTAGTCATTGTCCAATTATCAGACAATAGTATTGTCTCGTGGCGCTTCACAGAAGGAGCACCCAAGAGCAGCAGGGGCAAGGAAAAACTCCCTTATGTTCAGTTAATCTAGGAAGAAATCTTGGGCTAACCCAACTGCCAGGGGTCATGCAGAAAAATTACAATCAGTAGTAACCATGACAGACTACAAGTTGCCTATGGTTTTAGCTAAGGTTCATAATAGAGTATTATCCCACGTTACATTACATGGTAGTAGGTAGGTGGTTATCAGGGATTATGGCTGGACAATGTAGCAGCGGCTAGACATAGTGTCACTCAAAGAAGTGAAATGGGTCATGGGGGTAACAGTAAGGGTCCATTTGACAGTGCCATTGTGAGGGGGGGTCAATCCAAAGCCTCAATGAAGGGGAGTCGGGCCTAGCATGGGTGTCCAGGAAGGGCCTCGATGATGGAGAGTTGATCCTATAGTGTTGGTTGTAGTCCACTCAGGAGGGGAGGATGAGAGAAGTCCGCCAGAATGAGGCAGGGATGACACTCAGCAGAGATAATTGTGGACAGAGGAAGAAAGTGAATTAGGCCAGGCTCACACATCGGAGAGCAAATGTGTAATTTTGAGCATACATATATGTATGTATATGTATGCCCAATTTTTTCTTGTTTCCTAGTTTTCTTTTTGAGTGGTGCAATGGTGTTGAATGTGGAGTATAGTACATTTACAACACTATCAGTTAATTGATTAACTTGGGTTGGGCTTGGCGTAGAGCCTTCTAATGCAGGGCTATATTGGCTCAGTAGAGGCTCAAGGAGAGACAGACGTTTTGCTATGAAGTCATCTGTAGTTTTGGGAGTTATGTTTCTAGTGTAGTAGTAGATTGAGTTAGGTGCTACATAGTCTAATGTGAAGTTAATAAGTAGTGGTCAGTTAGTGTAGAGTGTTGAGGTAGGGTTGTAAGTCGTTCTATTTGTACTACATGTGTCAGAACAAGATCAGAACTTTTCTGCCAGTATGTATGCAAATAGCATGGCATTTCAGAAACTATATATAAACTGGTAGGGCTAAGGTTTTCTTCCTTACTTCCTTCATTGGGGCTGGCTGTGGTAGATTGCTGGAAATACCACATGCAACCGCATGTACCACCGCATTCAGCTGACAAGTTTAGCCTTTCTGCTGACTTAGCCACACAATTTCTCTTAGTCTGGATCCAACAGATGCATCTGTTGCTGACAGTGAAGTCACAGCAGTATCCACCAATGTCCTTACAATCATATCTCAACATTCAGTTTGTATGTCACACAACACACGGTCATATTTGCATTTGTCACATCTCTCCCTGTGGTTTTCCATAAGTGTTGCCTCTTCCTCTCTTTACTAGAGAATACAGTAGACAGAAAATACAGATTAGCATTTTCTTGAGCTGAATGCACATAGAATACACAATGGTCTAGAGGGAAACCCACATGTGAAGAAAGTAAGATACTTTTGTTTACAATTAGCATTTTTTAAAATCATATTTAGCTTAGAAATCACAGGTAACATTGCATGTTAGCTAAGTCTTTCAAAAGGAATGTAGTTCCTTCACTCTGCAGCCATCTTTCAGGCATAGCTTTCTAGGCTCTATCAATATCAATATCAATAAACCGGAGATATTGGTAACTCCAGATCAGTGGATTGTACTGGCTTAAAAAGTGAACCATGCAAATGTTTGCTTAAATCTGAATTGAATTATGTCAAATTCTACTCTTAGATTGCTCAAATAACACAAAAAACATCATTTAAAAATACCAATTTGCTTACTGCACCTGCGCCAATATTCGTGGCATAGCTATTACCATGGTGATGGAGATGGTAAACAAAAGCCTAACTGTCAGTCATACCACGTCCAACAATGCGATTGGCCACTTTCACTGCAGGGCAGGACTTCCAATTTCCAACTCCGTACAGTACAAACTGATGCAATATATTTCTATGGAGGACATTTTAAGGGATGTGTTTCCTATTAAGCTGTCTCTGATGTTAGGACCACTGCAGTTCAATTACAAATGCAGGGCATTAGATGTGTACCATACTGAAGTCACATTAAAGCAATACTAGGAGCAAAACAAGTGAACTACCTAAAAGGCACACAAAACCTTCCAAATATTTCCAGCATCTTATTGATACTGCCAAAAGATGTTCTGCTGTCAGTAATGATTTGTCCACAGTTAGATTTATCTTGGAGGCTGATGATGGAGGGTTCACCTCAATATTATTTTGGGCTCAAAACATTCTGAAATCAATAAATCATTCCGTCTATGCTTGAAATTATACCACAATACGCATTTTAGGCCATATCACCCAGCCCTAGCTATAGCCTTGACACATTACACTGACCAACACTAGCCTTACTGAGTAAAATTATGGATGGGATTTGAGTGCTAAATTTAGGCTGGTCCAAAGTATATCACATTGCCATATCTGATCCAGTGGAAAAAGTTGACTTAGCTTAAGCAACAGGGAGTAATCTCCCTGTGAAACATAGTGAATTGGCTGTGCCACAAGTGTGCATTCCTAAAGAAGATGGATCCAAGCACATTTGCAGAGGTTATAAAGTGATAATAAACCAGTGGCTCGATGTGGATCAGTACCCCCTGCCAAAAATGCAGGATTTGTTTTCTACTTTAGCAGGTGGAAAACATAAATGGCATTATGGCATATAACCTCGGTTCTCTGAAGAAAAATATATTGCATCGAAAGAATGGCATGATGCTTCATAATGCCTGCTTCACAGACAACTTTTGCATAACAGTTCAAGCCCTCAACCCTTAGGCTATAAAACACAGGTGCATGCATGCCATCTTCCTCTTTCACACTTGAAGCATAATGCATAATGTGCAGAGACCAGGTAGGGGGTATCTTGTGTTCCCCTTCAGAGCACCAAGGTTATATGCAATAGCCTTACGTTCTCTTTCAGTCAAAGCGCTTTGATGCCACAATTGGGAACACATATACAACACAGCCTCTGAACACGGCATGCTTGCACGTCCCACATGACAGACTGGACTGAGTGAATGTTGCCACGCAGTCACCAGTCACAAAAGACCTTATCACCCTAGGTAGGGAGTAAAGACGCAGTGCACTGCAGTGCTCCACGTCACAGAGGTGTCCTAGACAGCTCGGGATCAGAGTTTGTGCCAGCAGAGAGGATACAGCAGGCAAGGCAGAGATGGTGAGTTTTATGTGTGTGTCCCTTTTGGATCATCTCTGAAATGGCCTCATGTGTAGCAGAATGGGGAAAGAGCTCGCCCAAACAGTAGTATGCGAAACTCGTACACAGTATCCTCAAAGGCAAACCTTAGCAACCGACTGTGTCTAGCTGTATGCTGCAAATCACCTTCTTTCAGGATGACCATTTGAAACGGAATGCACTTGAGATGGAGATCTAAAATCGGACTCCTCCAACCCTCTTGGGGATGACGAAATAGCGGCTGTAGAAGCCCCACGACCAGTCTGTCGGGGGGACAACCAAAACAGCGCCCTTGTCGAGGAGCTGGGAATATATGGATCTGGGGCGGGGGCGTGGAGGGCTTGCAAGAAGCTGTCCGCTGCCTTTGCTGTACTCTCTTTGGCTGGGCTGTGCTGGTGGTTGGATTGGTTTTGCGTTGGGGGAGGGATGTTACTCAGCGTCTCCCTGGCTTCAAACCTCTCCCTCATCGCTTCAACTGCAGCCTCAAACAGCACGGAAGGGGGTGAGGGGGGTGTTGAGGAGTGGGATGTGTTCACTGTCCAGGAGGTCAGCTAGCATTAGCCAGAGGTGCTGCTGGGTTTCCACCAGGTAGACCATGGTCTTCCTCTGTGCTTTTGCTGTGAACTTGATCAACCACAGCAACAGGTGAGTGGCCTTGCCTCTCTGGTCACTGCAGAGCCCATGCACTTGAGGAGGTCCGCTTGGTGCACATGCACGCAGATGTAGGCGTTCTCCATCGGACGTATCGAGCAAGAGGGCATCCTTTACCGAGTCGGAGCAGAGGTCAGGTGGTGGTGGACAACTAGAGCTGGTTGCCGCGGAGCCTATGTAAGAAACGGGAGGATGGCTGGGCGTGTTCCTCTGGGTAACAGGGAGGCTAAGTGAGCTAGTTAGCTGGCCTATAGCCTCCTGGCAAGCTTGTAGCTGACCACTGGGCAGCCCGTTGTCCGGAGCTCTGACACACAGCATGGAGTGGAATCAGAGGTTAGACCGACAAATGACGCCACAGTACGGGCACTCGCCTGGCAGGCATAAGGCGGCTTGTGCTGGTCGATCCCCAGGCACAGCACACAGCTGTCATGACCATCAGCGAGGGCAACAGCCTTGCCGAAAGGACACCTCTTCATGGCTGTCGCCATGTTGGCTGTGGAACACTTTACTTTCAAATCTGTTAAGAAGCACAAGTTAGTGAAATGTACAAAAATATGCACAGAATATGTAAAATACTTCACTTAGATGGATCACTCAGGGGCAGAAGCCTGCTGAATCACTGGAGCACTTCAAGTCTTAGCGGGAAGTTGTAGAGGGTATCAGTCAGAGGATGCAAGGTGAAAGAGGAAGATTTATAGGCTGAGGGCTGAGACCAGCGCATGCGCGCTTATTGCCTGATTACGTCAGGCTTAGAGTGGTTTTAGCAGGGTGGGTGTCACCAAAGGCGATATCCCAAAGGTGACGTCAAAGAGTGACTGAAAGAGAACACTTTACCAAACCTGATTTGACACAGGCATATACTCAGCTCAACTTGAATGAGAAAAGTAATTTCTCATAAACATAAACACACAGCGAGGTCTATGTGTGTCTTACCATACAAAGTCTTACAAGGGCTTGATGGGGTTGATGATATTCTAATTAAGAGAAAAGATACTAATGCTCATGTAGACAACTTGAAGCGTGTGCTACTGTGGAATCCCCAAGGTTACAATAATAACGGTAAAAAAAATTGTCACTTCTAAGGCTTTAAAAATGTTACTGAATCAATCATCAGTACATGTAGAGCAAAGATGGAAACACTGAAGGGTTTGAATGAGATATGTGCAACAACAAGTGTGTAGTGTAATTTGTTACATAACCAGAGCTGTTGACATTTTAGTGGCGCTGAGAGAATCAGATTGGCGCATCAACGCTCTCAAACAAAAGCTTAGAAAAATATGTTACTCTAAACATATAGATTTTTGGTGCATATAATCTTTAAGGGGTTTTGTATTAAAGTACACCACTGCAGTATGTCCACATTTTTTAATATTGTCTTAGAGTGAGAGAACATATTGGTGGTCACTATTGTGACGGTAATAACAGTGCAATGCCAGATTTTCCTAATTGACTGCAATAGATTTTCCAGATTTGACACTTTCTCTGTGCGGTCAAAAAAATATGAACATATCTCAGTCAGAAATGTTTTGATGACTTTGTCCCAGCTCAGTTAAACACACTGACTTAAGAATCATAAGCACACCTCCCCCCACACCGACCCCAACAGGCCTGACATGTTAAAATAGTGCAATATTTACATACTCTACAGCACCACCACTGCCTCACCCCCACCACCAAACCCCCAATGGACCTTACTTACTGCATTTTGTAAGTACTGCACTCTCCCCACACACACCACATCCACCCTTCAACACCCCATTGCACCCATCCCACCCCAGTGGACCTAACACAATTTTAAAATGTTAGGTCTGACCAGGTGGGGGTGTGGGGAGGTAAAACAACCCTGGCTGAAATATGTTCAAATACTGATGACTACACAGAGAAACGTGTCAATCGGCCATGGAAAAGACTGCTGTTGCGTTGTGACTGACTATAAAAAACACTTTTTCACCTGCATTTCCATTAAAATTTTTAAAAATTAATAATTGAATAAGAATTGGTCATTTTAAAGAGTTACTAATCGCAAATGATTAACATATTTACATGGGATTAAACAAAGATAAATTACATGACCTCCTGCGGACATGTAAGTTGTGCGCTCAATTAAAGAGAAAAGTGAGGCTATTGACAAGGTACCAGTGGCTAAAAATGTCAGAATTGAGGTGTTTTCTGGCTCAGTTAAAATGGGAAATTTACATCGAACCTGACACCAGGATGAGAGTGTAGTTCCTCCTGGCTAGCTTGTAGCTGATCACTGGGCAGCCCTTCGTCTCTTTACCGGAGGACTGACACTGACTTGGAGATGTGTAACAACAGTGAAATGAATATGTGCAATGATTCAGATTCTGAGTTTACAGATGTCATTCCAAATGTGTCATATGCACGTGTTGCTATGCCTATAAGTGTTATAGAGTCCACTGTGAGGGGTAAACCTCAGGTTTCTAGGAATAGTGCTCTTATTGCTCCTGTTTAGCACAACAATATTCAGTACAAATGAGCTTTCTGAATTGTCCACATAGTTGGCCAATATTTAAATGAGAAAACCACAACCAAATTCCATGGAAATAAGGATGTATCACTAAATTCTGGCTTCTATCAATAGACGTTCACTCCTGGTGGACAGATACTTTCACTTTAAATCTACATGTATGGGTTCTGTCTTTAATCTCTGTTCGCTGACTGGATGCTAAAAATTAGGGAAACCAAAGTCTTCAGAGAGTTCCCAGACACAACCACCATGTGATTTTACATGGATGCTTAGCTCAACAGTACAACTTCCCTCTTAACAGAAAGTATAAGAGTGATCGCAACAGCAAGCATGAATAATGATCAATTGTGCTCTTTCTCAAGTGCTGTCTCTGGTTGCTGGGTAAGTATAAAATTTTAACAGACATATTTGTTGGATGTTTTACAGTAATAACTCAACTATTTTACAGTAATAACAGAAATGATACAATTTTACATTTACATTTAGCAGACGCTTTTATCCAAAGCCACTTACATTTGTCAACTATCAATTACATCAGGACTAGTCCCTCTTAGAGCACCTTACGGGTAAGTGCCTGATTGCTATTCAGTTAGAGTGGAATCCTGATAACTAGGGGTACAGATTTGTATTTGTGGGACAAAGAGTGATAAACAGTTGTATTCAAAAGGTTTCTTTAAACAAGTATAAAGTACAGTATATATATATTTAAGACACTTCACTTAAAGATGCTACTTTATTGGTCTTTCTGTTGTTGTGACAGTGGTTTGGTTCAAAATAGTCGATTGTATTCTGTTCCCATTCTCACCTTTTTGCTGTCTCTCAGTTCACTGGCTCAATTGTGTGTGTGTGTGTGCATGTGTGCATGTCTGTATGTGCGTGTGTTACGAAGCTTTTTTAATTCAGTTCCATTCTCAGTTATCTTTTCATTATTGAGTTGAACCTTCATCTGAGCCCTTCATTTAATCAATTAAATCTGATTTGTCTCTGTCTCCATCAGCCAGGTTCCTAACTTTTATAGCTGTTTTATTCAGGTCTGATGTAAAAACCAAACCATCATAGTTATAAATCAACTTCACAGCATTCAGAGCAAGCAACAATGCTGCAGTGACAATTTTGGGCCACAATCAACAAAGGGGAAAAAAAAACTCCAATAGACATACAATAGAAACTAACAAACAGTAAGTACTTTTATATAGGTAATGTTTCTTAATAATTTGTGGATGTTATTTCCATATTCTGTGCCCAGGAGGTCAAATGGGATAATAGTATGTGCATGTGTGTGCTTTATTGGGTCCTAAAAAAACGCCTGATTTTCCTGTGGTTATACACTATTTATTATGATGCCTACAGCATTATGCACTAGTTTTGCTGGTATATAATGCTTTACTATTTAAGTTTACTATAATGTGCGGACATGAGTGATAGAAGATACTTCTACAATGTGTATATTGTGGACGTTTATTATTATTATTATTATTATTATGGCACCTCTCCTCTCCACAACAAATACATCACATTATTGCAAAGAACTGATCTTCCATGGGTGGCCTAGATGGGAAAGCTACAACACTACATGGGCAAAAAAATAACTAAAGTAATGAAAAGCTATCCGATTCAGAAAATAGCTTCACTCACATTGCTCAGAAATGCAGTTAAACTAGTAGTAGTGTAGTAAAACCACTGATAACCTTTTATGAATTCATTTATAATGCTTTTTAAATACTGGGTTTAGAGAAAGTGTTACCATTAGGCTACAAGTTTAACAAAATTACTCATATTTTCAGCTATGTGTAGAGTCACCCTGCATCTTAGAACAGATAGATTTAGATATTTATCACTCTTCTTAATATCTGGCATTCATTTATAACATCATATAAATCAGGCACGGCATTATGGGTGGGCCTAACGGTCCTAGGCCCACTCACTTTTGGCTTATCACAACCTAAACTTTTTTGGAAATAATAAATTGTGCGTCTGGGCACTTCATTGCAAAAGGTGGCTGCCCGAATGGATATGACAGATGAGAGCAGGGAAAGCACAATGAAAGAAAACACAAGACGCAAAACTAATAGATTGTAGCATGTGCGTAAAGTTGGTTAGACCGAATAGACTAGCTTTGTTTGAACGAATGAACAAACGCAAGATCTCAGGCGGGAACGCTCTAAAATAAAGCAGAATAAACATTTTTTTTTCATTGTTCCTTTAAAATAAGATAATTTCTTATAAGCAAGATATGACATTTCAGTGAGCACATATACATCACTGACCGTTTTAGAAAATTATAACATAGACTACATTTTGGATAATGACTTGGAACCCTGAGGACAACCAACAGGGTGGTCTCTTGCCACATGGCAGTGATTGAAGATGAACATTTGTGACAGGCAAATTGTCATGTTAACATGTAATATTAACATTCAGTTTATAGTGGACTCCATAGCATACAGCCATCCTGAGATGCCATTTAGTAAGCAGTCTTACCCATAGTTTGATATTACCGTGCGTAATTTTGGGCCGGCCGATCCAGACAAAAAATCGCCACTTGGGGCTTCAGTGAGGTAGTCTTGGCTAGATTGCCATGGCAAATAAACTGTGGGTTTAGGATAGGTTTAGGAAATCAGTAGTTTACTAAATGAATTGCAATCCAGATGAATTGTGCACGTGTCTGAGGAGGTTTGCGCGTAGTTTCACTGATTCGCTGCCGTAGGCTACGTTGTTAAGTATCAAGTTGTGTATCCAACAGCGGAGCAGGCTAGAAGGTAAATTTAGCCCAGTGTATTTATGTTGTGTTTCTCTCGTCTTTATTGTGAGTAATTCCAAAAAATCCACGGGAAGAAAACCGCTGATCTGGCAGCACCCCTGATTAGAAATACGTTCTATACGTTCTAATAACGTTCTCGTTGACAAATGATGGGGCTTAACGAACAAACAGGATCAAATAATGAAGATACTATTCCTTATATAGGTCTATCAGTGGGTAAATCATCACCAGGGGACTTCAACTGCGTATGACAAACAGCACAATTAAGGTCAATCTTGCAGTGCCCACTCGTTATTCCTTAAGGGGCGTTACGAAGTGGCCTATGTGTTATGTAATATTGCCTCCAAATACGCGTAAAACCACATTATTTACACACCAAGAAAAATCCCGAGCCCCGTTATTTTTTCATGCATTAACTGCGTCACGTTAAAACTCCTCTGGGGCCGTCCACGATTGGTCTGGCCCATCTAAAACTAACCATGTTGACACCATGCCTTACACAAATAAGGCATACCAGTGGTACCAATAAGGGCACATCAAGCAAACCTCTCTAATAAGCCCTCTATTATTGTCATAAACAAAAGCTACTTAACATTATAGAATGACCATAATCTTACAATTGATGTAGGGTTTGGAGGCCCCTGTGACTTTATTTGCAATTGGGCCTGAAGAATTAAAATTACGAACCACCTTTGCCAACTATACACCAATTTGTCACTGTACCATTGATTCAGATTATTGCACAAAAGTTGAGGGAGGAGCTGGATCATATACTGTAGATTATGTCCAAGGTAAGTTCTCTAATGCCATTCCATAAATCTTTTGAATGAAGATTCTGTAAGGGATAATTAGAAAAACAACGTTCATATACCCTTTCAAAAATAATGCATTTTCGAGGTGGCATACTCTACGAACACAACACAAGGAATGCTTACACACAGAATCCTACTATGCTTATCCGACCATTTGAGCGTCATTAGACGGCAGCAGTCGCACTGACAGCCGAAATATATTCAATGGCTCAACGGCTCTTGCATGGCTCATCATAGTGTTGCAACGCTGTGTGCGCGTTGAATAGTCTACATCCCTGAGAACCCCTCTGAACAGTGGTGCACAGCGAGCAGAAATACTTAAAGAGACCTACTCACAAACAATTGTGGACCTTTATATTTCTTATTTAAAATTAGATTTAATCATTTGCTTGCAGAGTTTTCAAATTTGTGATAGATTGACATCAACGCCCCCTACTTGAGGTTGAGCGCACGTCTTTCAGTTGGATCTTTCTCAGTGTCTCCCAGTATTGTGCGAATGCTCTGTGTGGCTGCCGCTTAGAAACAGTTTAAAACAATGGTTAGCCCTGCCCCTACTAACCGCGCAAACGGTTTGAAAAATAGCTATATTTTAAGCTTTTGATTCACGTACAAAGATTTTAAGCCTTTGTACGATACTTCAACGTTTGACACATTCTTGTTCTAGTTCTGCCACCTGTGTGGGCAACACAATCGGTGCCAGGCACAAGTCAGAATTTCCAGTGACGAGCTCCACCCTATTAGTGTTCCAGATGTTGTCTACCACAGTAGGACGCTACTCCACCTGATCAGTTCGAGCGCAGTGTCGCTGAAAGTAGACGACCCCACGGAAGGATTCCTTTTGACTTACCGCCGCTGACTTCAATTAGAAAAACAGATCAGAAAAACAGAAGTTTACCATCCGACAGCAGACGGAAAAAACGGGAACGTCCTGGATCTCCACTCTGCACTACAGGACACGTCCAATTTGGTCACCATGCAAGCGTCTCAAGTAAGCCTGGCATTTAACGAGGTTGATGATTATACCAACTTGAGTGCGAGATGTTACTGTAGCTTATTTGTGATTCGGATGCCCATACACTGTGTGTAGGCTAAGCCAATCATGCTTATCACGCGTTGCCACTGGCTTTCTTTTGATAACAGTAGCATTCCACACGTGTTTGCTAATTTGGGCAAGTTTGATCTCTTTGATTGCAAAACGTTGCATTACCACCACACTAGTCTGTGGTGCATAGGAAACCACTGCAAAACGTGTCGCTGAACATTCCTCTGACCAAACCTCTCCTGTCCTGCTGTCCAATTTGAATGGGAGGTTTCATAGCCCCCCCTAGTAGCTTTGCCACGTAGCGTCTGATGTTTTTATTCTTCTTCCTGGCTGTTTTCTGTTCACATCCGTGACCAGAAAATAGAAGTGGTCACGCCTAGTTTGTCACGCAGGTCCACAGCGGCCCAGTGACATCTAGATTTAAAGTGTCAAGATACTTCCGTGGGTAGTGCTCACACCACGAAACGTCTCTGAAACGGGATTGCTGACAGGGGGCGCCATAGGTTTTTGAGAGTTGGCACATTTTGGGGGGAACTATACACCTAGGCCTGTTTATCTGCATTTGTTGGCTACGTACTCTGGCTGTATGGACTGGTGGTGGGTGAGGTGAACGAGACGAGAGCAGTAGTCAGGGGGGTAGTGGTAAAAAAATAAATGGGTAAAATATAAAATCTCTTTTTTCGGGGGGGGGGGGGGTGCGCACTGATATCATCAGCAGGTCCTTAGGTCTCCACTCAGTTTGATTGATTGAACCACGGTCATACTATCCTTAAAAAGTAGGCCCTACAACATTTCCTTACAGAAAAAATACAAAACTATTGATTAAAATATTGATAAATTGATTGATAAATTAGTGCAAATTTAAATAATGTATCTATCCCAAATTAACTATGGTTGAACATTGGTGGTAAACACTGAGAAAGATATTCACAAACTTCGAATGAAGTGGCTCATATAGTCCACAGTTGCTGTCACAGTCTGCAACCCCGATGCGTGGGCCCTAATTAGCCTACCTAAAAGGATAGCTAAAAACTAAGCTAAGCAAAAAAGATAAGCAAATTACTTTAGATTGTAATAATTATGGGAAAAGGTAGCTGTGGCAGTCAATGTTGAATTGTATGGTAACTCTGGTGAATTATTTTCTCCTGTGTCTGTTTAGATTCTCATTCATCCAGGTCATAACATAACATAAATGGTGATAATGACAGCACTGTATAAATAAACGTGCAGATTCACGTTACGAAATTGACATTAACCAACTGTAAAACAACACTAACATTTAGATCTGGATAAAACGCCAGGCTTTAGGTGCGTAAACCATGGTCAGAGGTGGGTAAACTACATTTACAGGTGCGTAAACGCTATCTCCTGAAGTAGTTCTCCTTTCTGCTCTGCAGGATGTTTCTCTAGTGGCTGCAGTGGTGGTGGTGGTGTGTGTGTGTGTGTGTGCGTGCTTGTGAGCTAGAGTATATCTAATCGTCCTTCCTCAAAATGTTAACAATAAGCCATAGTTCACTTTTTTGTAGTGCTGAAGCTTTATCTGACCCTTCATTCAGTCTGTTATTACATAGGCTTCTGCTTCACCTCTGAGTCTGACTCATTCATCAGACAGGTTCCTTTATTTGGCTTGTGCTACAACCATGAAGTTAGTAAACCTGTTATTAGTACAGTAACATATATCAATACACTCCTACTCAATGAAAAATAATAGGATGGGGGGGGGGATTGGTTCCAAGGACCTGGCACTGATAGGGGGCCTTAGAGAACATTTTAATATTGTAATCAATGTTTGGGAGGCCCAAAATAATTTTCTGTCATAGGGTCCAAAATTTCTCGCGCCGCCACTGAGCCTGTTGCATGAAAACCTTCCACTGTTGAACTCAGCTCAGAGAGTGAGCTCATCCCCCTTCCCCACAGGCTATATATAGCCCTGTGGGGGAGGGGGATGAGCTCAGTCTATATGTATTTATTTATTTATTTATACACACACACACACACACACACACACACCTTCCTGTTGGCCCACTTCAGTGAATTATGGTAAGGTAGGTTAATAGTGTTAGAATTAGCATTGCAAGCACAGAGAAGAGAAGAAGTAATGATCAAATCTTTTTCACTTTATAATAATGATAATGATGTTTGGTCTTGTATGCTATGTATATTCCAAAATATATGATAAAATATAAACTATTTACTTGTTTTTCCTTATTATCGGCTGATCTTGATTTGTGACACTACAAACAGTGACACTACATGCGTCAGACCACAACCTACCACACGTTTTTCCTTTCAGGGCAGGAAAACATTTAAAAGTGAGTGGGCCAAAACAGCCATCACATAAAAGAAGATTAAAGTTGGCTGTGTAGTGTTCAGTTATCAGTCAGATAGGGTGGTGACATTTCTTTGATTTTTAACTGGATTATGATACGCTAACAAAACATCTCAAGTTGTCCTGACACCACATAATGGAGTGAAACATGAGAACAGATGGGGTGCTACCTAACAGATATCAAGAGTTAAAAATTGCAGTTACCCCCTAATGCAGCAATTACTTTCAATTCAAGTAATGACAGAGGTGTGATATGAATCTCTTCTTCTTCATGCATGTGCATCACTGAATTATCTGCATCAGTTTCCCTTGAACTTAGAGAGGTCAGGTTTCCTCTGATGTGTGGACTTAACAAGCCCATTTTGTTTTGTGTTTGTTTTCTAGACTGGATTGAATTTTTGCAGCATCTACATCCACTACAGGCATGAAAACGGAGAAAATCAATACATAGCGGCTAAGATTGTGGGGAAAGATCGCTCTGGCAAAGCATTGGATTTAAAGTATGATACTAAAAGGGAGAACAATGTAATGTTCCACCACAAATGGACTTTGAATATTGAATACTGACCAAGACAGAGCAACATAATACGTTACAATGGGATGCATAAGTGGGACTGTCACATAACGTCACAATATAAACTTTTCACTGATATTCTGTATCAGTGTAAGAGGGCTCAACTCTGGTGTGCATAAAGGGGGATTTTCCCCCTCCCTCTTGTGAAAATAGAACACGGAACTTAACGAATGTTTGTTTGCTCTACTTTTACCCTCTCTGACTCCAGTGCCCCCTTGACCCTAAACCCTGAACCTTCAAAATCATGATTGGTACAAATAAGCCAATCATGAACTCTGAAGTCTTTGATGGGTCAGGGCATAGGGTTTTGGGGGACCTTGGGATTCAGTGCTTGTCAGCTATTTAATGTCTGATGACTTATTTATTTAAGCATGTTGCGTAAATCACAACTTCACTGCTTATAATTCGAAATGGTGAATACATGAAGTCAACTGATATCATTATTCCCCATACTGTTGCCTTCTCAGAGAAAGAATAGCATTCAAAAAGCTGAATGGAAACGATCTTTCAAGTGTGAATTCAGAAGAATTTTCCAATTTACTGACTAAATGTCAAGAAAATTGCCTTCAAAAACAGGGCAAATTCTCTTTGGTAAGGGGCCACTTCCTTTGAATTCTGCCACACCATTCTACATTACAAAATGGCCCTTAGGATCATTTTTAGGTTTTTGTATGCTGATGAATTGTGTTTTGTCTTCTGTTGTCTTTATGTGAAAGACATTTATTAAACATGATGATAGTCGGGGTTTACATCATGAAGCAGCATTGGATTTGGTGAGTTGCCTTTTACCATAACATATTGTATAATTTGCCATAAGATTTCTTAAAATATTTTTATCCTCTTTTAATATTGACTCTTTTTTATTCTGATTGTGGCAGTTGCTTCAAGAACTGCTTCATTACATCAGCTAATATAATGCTTATTGCAGTGGAACTATATTAAGAGTGAAAACTAACCATGTAATGCGTACTACCTGAAACTGAGAAATGAAAGTTTTCTTTGTGTAGCAAACTTCTTTTTTCAGCAGAAGCCACAAAACAGTAACTGCCTCTACCAGGACTTGTTTTCTTACATTAAGCAACAGTCTCATGACACATTTCCACTCTGGGGTAAAACCGTGCTTTTCAGGGTAAAGCCTCAAACTTTCCATGATCAGGGCTAGATCAGGGTTCAAGTGGCCCAGGCCAGTCCTGAGGTAGAGCTTTGTTAGCAAAATCCCTGGTGCTGGGGCTGGGCACCGGTGTTTCAGACCGGGGTAAAGCCAGGGATGACCCCGGTCTGTAATGGGAATATGCATACTCTGGCATACATGCATAAATGCACAAAAGTCACCTCTCTAATATTTTGTCTTCCTACAGTGTCCAGGAGGATCCACCACCTGGGAGACCTGGGAAGAACTAATTGTGACCTTGCAAGATGCTTCTATTGAGCTAATGTGTTCAGACAGTGATGACCAATGCATTATGGAAACAGAATTTCACAGTAAGTATGGTACATTTGCATTTATGCATGGCACTCATCCAGAGAAACCTACAAAAAAAAGATTAACATTCAAGCTATGTTGCAGTGGAGACCTCAAGTGAGGATGTCCTTCAATACCTGATACCAGGCTTGATTTGATTTGAAATTTAATATTTATTATTTAATGTGATAATTTACATTTGTTGTGTTGTCTTGCTTTGTTTTAGCCTTAATACAATGGAAATGCAAATCACTTGAGATTGCAGACCAAGTCGATGGATGTGGCCGATACATTGGATTCACTGCTACGGGACCTGGCTTCTGTCTTCTGGCAGGTTTGGGCTAATAATTGTCTTCATGTCATCAGTATCTTACAGTTTTGTTTGGATACCTGCATCCAGAATCATTGTTATGCTGCTAACCCTTAAGCCCAATACACATTGCACACATAGTGTAAAAGTTCAAACACAGTTGCAGCATGGCTGGGCGACTGTATTCACACCTAAATCAATGGCACCATAAGCTCACTATCGGTTTCATTTCTCATGGTACCATGGTTCAGTTAGCGTAAACATCCAGTTTCCGTTTTCCAAATTTTCTTGTTCTTCCTACCAACAGCACTTGGTGAACTTCAACAGCAGTGCTATGGTTGGAAGTTCTCGCAACAATTGTTTTACTGTAATAGAAAAGACAACCATACTATAAACTATATCAACAATGACATGACTTAGGGTCACTTTTTAGAACAATAAAAAGCCAACAGCAAACTAGAAAAACACTCGATTCCAGATGGTGCTCTAGATCACCACCAAAATGTTATCATCTATCCCTTGTGCTAATGCCTACACTGTTTGAAAATTTCATCAAAATCTGTGCAGAACATTTTGAGTTATTTTGCACAAAGACAAACAGACAGACAGACAAACGCCGACAAAAACACAACTTCCGTGGCGGAGGTAATTAGAAGCTATAGAAATTTAGATTTTGCATTCCTTGACATGACATGAGAGACTTTTGTTATTGCTTATTCCTTATGTGAACAGTTCATCCAAGTTGGCTAACCCTTTGTGTGCACCTGAACCGCTTAGGGCTGCATTTCTAGACAACATTGTTGCTAACATTGTCAACAATCTAGGTAGTTCTCCCATTGAGTGAGCAGTATAACGACCAAAATAACAATGGAAGTTAGCAACGATGCTTTGTAGAAACAGCACCCTGGATGATGCATGTAACACATGCAACCTTAGACTGTGGATTTGATTTTATTTATATTGTATATTTGGTTGTGATTGTAACATGCCAGTGACGTGTCAGGGAATCAACAAATATTTTTTCCCTACTGTCCCTAAATACCTTATTTTGTAAATTGTTCCATAGGTAATAACATTATTACAAATACACAATGTAACTTTAAAATGTGTTACATTTTACATTAGATTACATTATCATTTGCAAGTCAGAATCTAAGCTAAGCTTAGATCATAATATCATTGGCTCATTAAGAGGGGAAGGGACAGTAAAAATGTAAAAATAAAGCATCAAAATGACATTAGAAAAATCACCACTTTTCCCATTTTTACAATACAATACTGTATTTGTACAATAGTATTTGTGCTCCATTTATTTCAGGAGAAATAACTATGGTTGTACTGAGAGGATTGAGGGACATGGAGGCTGTTGAAGTTGCGGCGCTGCAAATTTCTGACTCATACTTCGTACAGTGTCAGGATGAAAAGACTTTGGGAGCTGAGGTATGATGAGCACTTCATCAAATGTCTCATATCTATATTTTAAGTCCTGACTCTTCAGATGAGCTTGTCATGCATTTATACAGTATTTATGAAATATGACCTTACATTCTTTGTTGATTTCTTTTTCAGGAAAATGAAACTCTGAGAGAAATCATGGTAATTGAGACACCTCTTCTTTTTCCCACTTTACCATGGTAATGATGATGCAAATTCAGATAAAAAAGCATCACATTTTTAGTGATATATAGGTTTTAGTAAGGAATTACATAAATAAATAAAAACACATTACATTCAGTTGTAAGTATATATGGTTATGAAGTAAGATTTCTGCACTCACTTTCACAGATTGACCTTTGAACTTTGTTTTGGGGTGCCAGCAAGGGATAATATATTTCCCACCGGTCATTATAGGACAATAAGTCCCAACGGTATGAAAAGGACAATACATTATCCCACTAATTACCTGGCAACTTGTCACAATGAGAAGAGAAATTTCATACAATACCTCTTTGAATTTGAATTGTTACTATGTCATGGCTTCCTTTGATAATCAAATAGTGCACAACACAACTTGAACTTGAAACATTCTTTAGAATTATATTTAATTGCGGAATGATCCTACTCTGCTCGCGGAATGATGTGAAAATGTTAATCAGAAGCACAAAACCTGTTGCCATATTTTAAAAAAATTATTATGTCCCATTTACATTTAGGCATTTAGCAGAAATGTAAATGTAAATGGGACATAATAATTTTTTTTAAATATGGCAACAGGTTTTGTGTCCCATTACAGGATGGTTCCGCAGTGTGTTGATCTCACCACAGTAAAATAGACAGTAGATGTCTAACTCAGGAATCAAATGAATGAGTTCCAGTGGGATGTGTCTAGCAGTTTGCTGATTTCAGTGAGGTTTAACCTCAGTTATGCCCTGTTATGTTATGTTGCTAGTCTGATAATAAAACCACCCCCTCGTTCTACTCTTTTCATGCAGAGGGTCTGGCCATTCGCTAGTGAGAAACAGTTGCTTGCTGGAAGTGTTAAAAGTTTAAAAAGATTGGATCAGCCCTTGACCGATAGCTTGCTTTGACTAATAGTATTCTAGCTCTGCATTCAAACCTCTGTTCGTTAGTTAGAATCAGGTGGACAGGATGTTTGAGCAATATGCAACATTATCCTCAGAATTTGTAAAATCGTTGTAAAATACACCTGTTTATTTTTACATGTCATCTTAGGGACTCCAGACTAGTCCCTTTTGAGGGTTAAACTGTTTATGATTTACATGTAATTAAAAAAATACAGTAGGTGCCTCATAATGTTTATTTTTACTTTTTTTCTTTTTTAGGAAAAGCCACAGGACCTGAACGAGATATATAAAACAAACAAATCGTTTTTCTTCATCCTAAAGAAAGCAGCCGGCGATGATACATTTAAAATTCAATCTGCTCAATATCATAAGTTCCTTTGTTCAGAAGGGGGCAAATTAGCCATCAAAAATGAACCTGAAAGCAGATTCATTATAAAAAGAAAAAGAGTGCTACAAAAGTATTCCTAATGACCTTGGAAAGTGTTTCCTAGAAAAGTGTATTACATTTTTTATAATGAGCATTAAAATTTCAGAGTTTTTGATTTTTTTATTATAGAATGAGGCCCCCAGAAAGTCTTTGTTATTTTTTACAATTGGGGGAAAAATATATTTTTTCATGTGATGGTAGCAGTGCTGTTGATGTGTAAAACGTTATAAAAGAAGTATATTTAATGTGTATATACTCGTTTGAGCCCTTCAGTCACTGCGTTTATCCCAGTTGTGAATAGCGAGACACACACAGCACACAGTGAGGGGAAGCACACATTAGCTTGGAGCAGTGGGCAGCCCGCTGCTGTGGCATCTAGGGAGCAGTGAGGAGTTTGGTGCCTTGCTCAAGAGCACCTCAGCCATAGATGTGGGCATGGGAGAACAGTGCTAAATCACTTCCCCCAAAGCACTTTCATATGGTTGGAAACTTTGATTTTTACATTGATGTGACTGTTTAGATAATGAGTCATAATAAGCTGGGGTCATGACCCTCTTGGAGACAGATTTGCCATGCTGTCTTGTATGGCGTTACCTAGTTCTAACTTTGACAAACAAACAAACAAAGTGGTGCAAGCTCATCTCATAACATAAAATGGTTAGAGTGGGGAGATTAGGGGAATGAAAGTGGGGGTTTGGGATGGGGATGAAGCATGTTAAATTACTGTTAAATACTGTTAGAACTTACAAACTTATAAACTTACTAGATAGTTGTCAAGCTATTGCAAAAAAGTGCTTTGTGCCAGTATTCAAACTCAGGGTGTAGCTGGGATACTGTTTATTAAAAAAATATAACAAAACTGAGCCAGGTGAGCCTGATAAACACTATAGCCATCTTTAACATTCACTGCCACTGGGGGCAAAGAAGACATAGATGGGATAAATAACCATTTGTCTATCTGTCCGTCTACATGGAGGCATGTATGTGAAGTAAGCTCGGACTCAGGAGCTGTAAATACAGAAGCTGTTCTCTTAACACCTAGTGTAATCTGAATATCTCATCAGTGTTGTCATCTGCATGGTGGGTGGGGGTGGGGTGGTGATTTTGCATTTTGATTTGATTTTTACTTTTTACAGAACTTATTTAGGAAAGATTATTTTTATATCTTGAATTGCATTTTATAGATGTGTTTTTGTGTATTATATCTGATAGTGCCATATCCAGTTGCCAACTATATTTTCTTTGGGCTTTTTTGTTTTATTTTGTATTTAACCTTTTTAACAACGTTCCCCCAACTTATTTAAGAAAGAATGCATTTTATAACTTGAATAGGCCTATGAATATATCCATACATAGTATTCTATCTTGTATCTTGTATCTAATGCTGTCACAACTTAATTCTATTTGGACTTTTTTTCTTTACTTTTTTATTTCATAATCTTTTTTCCCCCAACTTAATGATTGTATTTTATAGTTTTATCTCTTTTATAGGGCATTATATACAACCTACGTTATTATCAATTTTTTTGGCTTTCATGGTTTTGGAATCGCTCCAGACAAAGTGTAACCAGTCTTAGCAAGTCAGCAACAACACAGTTGCACGTCTTACAGTAGTCACATTACTGTATATTGAATAAAATCATCATAGTATTAGTCATCAGTTTAGGTTATTACTCTCAACATGACAAATAAATGAATTGTGCAATGTAGTTTGTGCTGAAGTTAATGGCAGAAGTGATAGGATAGGACAGTTTACTGGGACACATTACTTGGAGTATTTGTTTCAAACAGGGACAGATTATGAGTACATGGGCCCCTGGGCCAGATGACGAGAAAGCCCCCCCAACAACACACGCACACACACACTCACAAACCACTGTGGCACCCAACTGACACACAAATCAACAGTGGTACAAAGATTGCACTAAAAACTATACTACATTTTTATCCATGAAACAACACTTTTTGAACAAATCACTCACACAGAATATCTGATCTGAAACGTATATGTAACGTAGATGTCAGGTCTGCATCTGATCTGGCCACAACCACGCCCCCTCACTCTGCCTCACAAACTCACAGCTCGTCTCCCTGTTCACTGCCACTTCCTGGTTCGCGTGCACCTTCCCCCGTGTATTAATTGGTTTCACCTGGGCTCTACATTATTTAAGTGTTTCTCCCTGATTCCCTGATGTCTGGCCTCGTCAAACATTCCTAGGATACGTTCCGAGTCAGCCGTCTTGATCCTTCGTCTCCTGAGACTCTCCCTTGTATCTAATCCTTTGTTCAGTTTGTATGTTTTGTTTGGACTTCTAATACCTTTGTTACCTGTTTTAGTTTTTGTTCTTTGGTAAACATCTGAGCATTAGTTATCTTTCCCTTACCCTCCGCTATTTGTAGTGGACGTGACTTTCATTGGTTTGTGTTTGAAAATAAATCTCTTTTTGTTCAAAACTTTACGTTGTGTCTAGTCTGTGCCTGACAGTATATCAAACAAATAACTTCATGTCAGCCAAGAAATCACTATAATATATAAACAACAATGGAGTTAGAATTACAGAAATAGTGCCCCATTGAAATACATAGAATATATGTTCTGAAACGTATAAGCCTGGGGCCCAGTAGGCCCGTGCCATCAGATAATGTCACATTTCTATACAAATTAACTACTTTGGGTATCACACCATTTTTCTTACTGCACAGCTGACAGCTGTAGGAACTAAACACTCGGGAAGCTACCCCTAGATCTACACTGATCTACACTATAAGGCTCTCTGTTTGCCGACCAGTCCACCAGTATGAATACTTAGTGCTTTTGCAGAAGAGAAAGTACAGGTAGAGTCATCAGGCAAGAGGAAATATGACCGTGCACTTTATCCATCTGGTGTTTTGCATGGAGCTCAAGGGGATACCTTGAAGGCCGTTTTCTACTTATCGCCCTGGTTGACACTCAGTGAGCATATTTAAAACAAAGAGAACATGCAGTTCAGTTTTAAAAGATGCTTACTTGTCTGCACTGTCAACATCACCCTTTAGATCGTAGGTCTTAAGATCTCATTCACATAATTTAGGCCTGCCCCTCTCTAGTTTCATCCATTTTTCATCATTAAATTACAGTTAAAGTAACAGCTATTCTAGAATGTTATAGCTGGAAGTAGAAGCAACACTATGACCAGCTGAAGGCCCAGCCAGCTAAACCAGAAGACCATAAAAAGAGTTTGTGTGAAACCATTATGTATGCCCCCATTCTCCACTTAACTACATACAATTATTTATTGTTTGACCTACCAAACACCATTTGTGACCGACCACTTTAGTTACTTCCTGTTTTCAGCTAACACTTCTGCTTCTGCAAAAACAAACTTCCTTGTCCAAGTCACACCCCCATGTAAATTAAGTCCGTTCTGTGAAAAATCCGTGGTTCTTGTGGCTGAACAATCACTTTCTGTCACACGGCAGTTGAGGCACCATGGAGGTAAAGGTGAAAGATTTATTATCCTCTCCAAAAATCTAGTGAGTTACAATGTTACTAAAAGCTACAGTCTTCTGACTATCTTTTCTCTCTGTGAAGGATGAACCAGTCAGTGGTGGCGTCTCCATTCTTCACTCATGCATAGATGGTAAACATCACTATGAGGTCGAGACTGTTCTTAAGGATAAGAATGCTAAGAAAGGGTTTTTTATGAGGTAGGCTAATTAAGCCTTTAGTGGTGAAATAGGTACAAAGGCTATATGTCTGTGTATTTTCTTGTCACATGTACACCTTAACAAAGCTTTGATTAAAAAAATATATTAGAAGAATGTTACATGCCCTGTCATGTCATACAGCTAAACATCACAAAGCATTGCCACGCGTATGATTTCAGCAGTGACATCTCTGTTTATGTCCACACAGGAGAGGAGATAAACTTCTGAAGATCAATGGATTAGACTTGGAGGATTTATGTCCAGAAATGTTTGCAGAGATGTTGTCTGGAGGCAGGCCCATGCTGGTATGTTGTCACACTTTCATATCACTTTGTCTGGGATTTGTTTGGTTTTGTTCTGGAAGTAACACCACAGCTTTACAAATACTGAAATGAAATCTTATAAAGGTTGTTTTCACTTTGTTAAGATTACTAGCTGACAGGTTACTGTCAGTGCTTACTTTACTTCTGCACAGAGAAGACAGAGACTGAGGGGTGATTGCTGTGTTTTCACAGTTTTTGTCTCACATTTGTATATATATGTACTGTACATACGCATATATATGTACTGTACATATTGCACTTTCTGCTATTTGCACTTCTGATTAGATGCTAAACTGTATTTCGTTACTCTGTATTCATACATGTGTAATGACAATAAAGTTGAATCTATTCTAACGTAATGTAATCTAATCTAATGTATTGATTACGGTGACTGACCTGTTCTGAATAGACCATACACCAGTCTAGCCCTGACCATCTTGTGGAGACTCATCGGACACCAGGTGCTCTCTGTCCATTCAAGAAAGAGCACTTTGTCTTCGATCTCTGTCTGAACATGTCCAAAGACCCAGACGATTGTAGCAGTGACGATCTCCAGGTGGAGGATGACGGCGATACGGTGGACGATGATATTCTGCTGCTCGTGGAGATGCTGGACACCAGCATGTCTGTGGTGCGAGGACGTGGCTGTGCACATGGAGAGACCTGCAAGGAATGCGGTGGCACTGACTGCAAACAAGATGAAGTGGTGGTGATGTCCACCAAGGCCTCTTTAGGTTGGAATAATGTTTTTTTCCCTTCTTCTCCCTTTCCCCCTTATTTGCCTTATTGCAAATAAGTTTATCTAAATAACACAATAGTTCAAGCTTCATCTTTGAAACTAAATTTTCTTTTTGCCTGCTTATGACATATCATTAGTAAAAGAGGGATTAGAATTAAATCAAGAGAGTACATTAGTTTAATGTGGAAGATTGTTTGGGATAGCACATCTATAGAACCATTGTACATTTAAAGGACAAGTGCCTGAAATACTCCAATCTGTACACTGAAATTATGTTCTAGAATGTTCTTGAATTATGTTCTTCGGATAACCTTCTCTTCACCTAATTCTAGTAGAATGGAAAAATACTCAGGCCCAGAGTAGTTGGAATGTTGAGAAACTTTCATTCCCTTTTTCAGTGTCAAGGGGAATTTCGGATTTTCTACATGATAAAGTGCAAGAGAACATTGCCCTGGAGAGTCTTATGACTCGTATGTTTGTCAATCCTTCTGGCAACAAGACACAATTGAAATCAAAATCAGGTAAATTTTATGAGCATTTCATCTTACAACAATAATGACTGTAATTCTTTAATAGGAAGTATAAAAACTGAAAACTATATGCGTTTTTGTTGGTAAGCAAAGATTACAATCTACTACTATCAGTCAGACCATGTGGACGGACCATTTAAAGGGATTCCTGTTGTTTTGAATTTCTCGGGGACTGACAAGTTCCTCCGATGCAGTAGACATGCAGACTGCCATGAGGTGATCGTGAATGTCATGGTAGGTACCATATTCATATGTTCATATGTTCATATTCATATTCATGTAAATTTATTATGCTCCATGGTCAATTGATGTATTGACATCAAACCTCTTCAGGATCATACACACTGTAAAGTGTCTTGCAAAAAATAATATAATCAGCAAAATGGTAAATTGCAAAAGCAAGCCTTAATGTGTAGAACATCAGTATACATGTTGCTGACTTTTTGTTTGTTGTGGCAGGATGTTATTTATTTTGGGGCAACACTATGATGTTAAATAAGATAATCTTTAAGGGCAGCTGAACATTTGTAACAAACATTGTTCGAATTATTCTTATTACCTAGACAGCTGGAAAGATTCACCTATATGGTGCAAAACACAGCTCCCAGTCATTTTTATTAAGAGAATAAGCAAAAGAATAAGCAAAAATTCGACTGTAGGGAAGCTAAGTAGGAGTTAGAAAATGCACTCTGACTGTAACATTTCACTTAAATCTGCAATGTTGTTGCTTGTGAAATCATATCTGTGTATTTCATCAGCCATACGATAAGAAGAAATTGAAATGCATCTCCAAGGAGGACAATGAGAGCTTGGCTTTTGTCTTCTACATGAGAGGAGAAAAAGACGGTGGACGCATTTTTGAATCTGCGCACTGTGAGGGTTGGTTTGTTCATACCACTGACAAGATCTTAGTGGCAAAATACCAAAAACACTTGGATGACTCCTTCTACTTTATCATCCGTGGTAAGACATGCTGATTTGAGATCTGTTGTTTGACAGATGAAAGCCTCACAGAAGAAGCATTCTGTTCTTTCAGTATATTAATACAATTTTATCTGTAACGTTATCTGTAACTGCCATTGCAGTAATGAATAGATATGCATCAAAATGCATTATCATGCGATTTTATCTGCAGCAAAAATATAATCTAGCATTCTAAATTTAAGCTACATGTTCTTGTATGTGAAAATAGAAACACAAACTATTTTTCTAGTGTTCCCTGTACAAGCTTGGCTTTCACTATAAACTAGTTAGTTACTGTGAGTCAGTTGTAACCTGTTGTATGCTGTCTTATATGTCCCAAATAAATGTGTAAGGTATGTATGTAAAGCGTCTTGCAAAAGTATTCATCTCTCTTGAGAACCGTCACTATTGTCTGGATAACACACTGTACCTGTGCATATTGTTAGCTGAAATAGAAAACTACATGATATGGATTTGACAAAACATAAGCAAACATGGTATTATTCAAATACTTTGGAGCCCTTTTTCTCTACACCTGAATACAGCAAATCCTCAAATTTCATTGTTCCCTTCAAACAAATACCTGGAATTTTATTAGGTGTTATGGATGTGACAAAAGGAGTCTCAAACAGGTAGCTCAGAAGCTATCAGTAGGTTGCCACCTGTTTACATTTACATTCACCATTTATGCATTTAGCAGATGCTTTTATCCAAAGCAGCTTACAAAAAGAGCATAAACATTCAAGCTACAGCACAATCAAACTAACTAAGAGTGCATATTGTAACTTTAAATTTGCAGTATCTTGAGATGAAAGTGCAGTAGTGTAATAAAAAGTCCAGTAGGCCTATGTAGAGAAGGTTTGAGGTGCATTGTAAGTGCATTCCTGATATTCAGAAATTTAAGTCAGGAGATATTCTTAAAAGAACTGGGTCTTTTGTTTGCCACTAGCTAACTAGCTTAACCATTATCCTCATCCACAATGGTACATACAGTGCATCCGGAAAGTATTCAAAGCACTTCACTCTTTTCATATTTTGTCATGTTACAGCCTTATTCCAAAATTGATTCAATTCATTTTTTTCCTCACAATTCTACACACAACACCCCATAATGACAAGGTGAAAAAAGTATTTTTGAGATTTTTGCAAATTTATTAAAAATAAAAAACTAAGAAACCACATGTACATAAGTATTCACAGCGTTTGCCATGAAGCTCAAACTTTAACTCAGGTGCATCCTGTTTCCACTGATCATCCTTGAGATTGGAGTCCAATTGGAGTCCAATTGTGGTAAATCTGCTGACATGTCAGAGCACAAACCAAGCATGAAGTCAAAGGAATTGTCTGTAGACCTCCGAGACAGGATTGTCTCGAGGCACAAATCTGGGGAAGGGTACAAAAAAAATTCTGCTGCTTTGAAGGTCCCAATGAGCACAGTGGCCTCCATCATCTGTAAATGGAAGAAGTTCGGAACCACCAGGACTCTTCCTAGAGCTGGCCGGCCATCTAAACTGAGCAATCTGGGGAGAAGGGCCTTAGTCAGGGAGGTCAGGGAGGAAGAACCCGATGGTCACTCTGTCAGAGCTCCAGCGTTCCTCTGTGGAGAGAGGAGAACCTTTCAGAAGGACTATCATCTCTGCAGCAATCCACCAAACAGGCCTGTATGGTAGAGTGGCCAGACGGAAGCCACTCCTTAGTAAAAGGCACATGGCAGCCTGCCTGGAGTTTGCCAAAAGACACCTGAAGGACTCTCAGACCATGAGAAACAAAATTCTCTGGTCTGATGAGACAAAGATTGAACTCTTTGGCATGAATGGCAGCCGTCATGTTTGGAGGAAACCAGGCACCGCTCATCACCAGGCCAATACCATCCCTACAGTGAAGCATGGTGGTGGCAGCATCATGCTGTGGGGATGTTTTTCAGCGGTAGGAACTGGGAGACTAGTCAGGATAGAGGGAACGATGAATGCAGCAATGTACGGAGACATCCTGGATGAAAACATGCTCCAGAGCGCTCTTGACCTCAGACTGGGGTGACGGTTCATCTTTCAGCAGGACAACGACCCTAAGCACACAGCCAAGATATCAAAGGAGTGGCTTCAGGACAACTCTGTGAATGTCCTTGAGTGGCCCAGCCAGAGTCCAGACTTGAATCCGATTGAACATCTCTGGAGAGATCTGAAAATGGCTGTGCACCGACGCTTCCCATCCAGCTTGATGGAGCTTGAGAGGTGCTGCAAAGAGGAATGGGCAAAACTGCCCAAAGATAGCTGTACCAAGCTTGTAGCATCATATTCAAAAAGACTTGAGGCTGTAATTTCTGCCAAAGGTGCATCAACAAAGTATTGAGCAAAGGCTGTGAATACTGTACATGTGGTTCCTTAGTTTTTTTATTTTTAATAAATTTGCAAAAATCTCAAAAAAACTTTTTTCATGTTGTCATTATGGGGTGTTGTGTGTACAATTGTGAGGAAAAAATGAATCCATTTTGGAATAAGGCTGTAACATGACAAAATATGGAAAGAGTGAAGCGCTGTGAATACTTTTCGGATGCACTGTATTTGCACTGTGGTATGTATGTATGTAATGTCTAAATTTAACTCTAAATTTCATTCTGGTTATGCCTTGGAAATGGGAAGTCAATTGTTTGTCTTCCATTCTCAGGGTTCTCTGATCCATGAAGTATTTAAATAATCTGAAACTGGACTTTAAATGTATAAAAGCAATCAAAACAATCAAAAATAGCCATTTTGAATTAAAAGAAAAAACTGGGAATGGATTTAGTATCCTTGTTAATCTCAAAAAACATTCCTGAAATTGCCCAAGCAGTTCCTGAAATAAAATCATATGGGCGATTGTGCTAGTATATGCTAATTTATGCAAAATAGTCAAATAGTCAAACATATGCAAGTTGGCATCCGGCATGCTGGGGATCCATCCTCTGTATTTCTAACATAAAACTTTGCTGTACTCAACATTTTCAGGTTCACAATGAGGCTGTATGTGCTGTGGCAATGAGCTGGTGTTAGCAGCCAACCAAGTGCACACCAGAATTCTCTATGACTAAATGACCAGTCCAACAAAGCTCAGGTATCTTTTACTCAGCATAAATGTAAAATTACAAGTGTTTCCCCTGCGTTATAAGTGTTAAGGATGGTAAAGGATATAACATTAATCTTTACAACATCGAATACTACAGATGTAAACAGTAGTAGAGTCGCTTGCAGCCATGTTGATTTTGTAAAAGTAGCTCACAGATAAAAAAGGTTGGCCCCTACTTTATACTCTAAATCTAGTTTTCAGGCATTATCCATGAGCTTAACAAATTGTCTCTTGTTTTAAAATTTTAACGGAAAGGTATTTTACAAAAGAAACTGATCATTCAACGGGAAAATAAAATGCTAGCTAATTCAAATTTAATTTAAAAATCCTACTTCTAGATTAATGACAAGGGAAGTCAAGGGAGAAGATGTCTTGTGGCTTATGGGCATATATGAATGCCAGGCAACAGGACAAAAGGACCTGTGGCCACTGATCCTACTTTATACAGTCTTGCGGCATCCATATGACTAGTAATGTGATGAAGATAGTCAATAGGCTCAACCAAGCCATCTGTCAGAGACACTTCAGGACATAATAATTACTCTTAAAAAAAAAAAAAACATTCAACTTCCCCTAAGTCACTCAAGCATTTTGACATTTTCTCATGTACTGATATAGAATGTTGATTAATAAACTGTTTCTCTGGAAACAGAATGAGGACACATATCACACTTTGAGGGTTGACCAAAGAGCTTTATCTGACCAAAACCTCTATGTTAATGAGTTTCTCTCACGCTTTGTGGTATTCATCACAATTCGAGTGAAATTTCTTTGAATTACAATGAATTTAATTCCTGTCATTTCAATTTTTTCAATTTTTCAATTTGCTTCCTGTCATTTCAATTTAAATACAACCTGTAGGGATGAAGCCATTTAATTACATTTACAATTCCTGAATTTAATGGAGGCCAATTCTAAAACTCTTAACTTTGCACAGGCCTAACTCCATGAATGCCTTCATGTGAAGGCATGGAGTTACGCCCGCCAGCTGGCAATGGGTTGGCAATAGCAGTTGACCAAGTGAACACCAGAATTCTCAAATAGCAATAGCAACAGCAAAGCAACAAGCTCAGGTATCTTTTTCTCACCACAAATTTAAAATTTAAAAAGTGTTGTTAGGATGGTAAAGGATGTAACATTAATCTTTACAACATTCATGTGAACATTAAGAGCTGGCATCTCTCCCATACCCCAACACCCCCCATAGACACATACACCAACAGTCCAGTCCCAGCCAACAAGCTTTTTCACTGTCATCCCCATGCTTAGTTTATAGGAACAGCAATCCTAACAAAACAACTCAGTGGCATAACAGTTTCCACTTTCTTATCATGTGGTAAACCTTGTGGTAAAACTATGTAAACACAGCATTCAGCTTTCATTCAGTTTGTGGTTTCACCACCTTTAGACACAGGTCATAGTAATTTTTGTTTAAAGGTTTTATGTCCAGACAGAGATAAGTATTTGAACATAGGTAGTACCTCATATGTTCTTGTCTTATTGAGGCAATCCGTATAATTTGTGGACGTTCATCTAGGTAACACTGGAAAATAAAAAGCCCAGGGATGAAAAAGTATATGTACGTTTTCTAGTTATTTATTTTTATTTCTAGACAACCATGTTTTTGTAAACTTCTGAAGCAAACGTTATCTTCCCAATAAAAACAAATACCCCTTGGGAAAATGTGTGAAAACTATGTTTTATCCAGTTGGTGTTCAGGGGGACTGGCACTACACTGTCACAAAACAGACAGGATGGACCACGATAGCGTCAAGTTGCAAACAGTCTTTATTTAAGGACTAGGGAAAGGGGAAGTGAGATTGTGCTCCGAGAGCGCGGGGATGCAAGAGCCGGGCAGAGCTGAGAAGGGCTGGCAGAGGAAAGGCGTCGGGTCGGGTTGCAGGGGAAGAGGAGTTGAGCGTTGGTCGAGGACAGGCGGCAAGTTGGGAATCGGGGCAGGAGAGCAGGCGTCGGTTACAGGCAGGCGGTGGGTCGGTAGCCGGGGCTGAGCATAGGTCGTGGGCTGGCAACGGGTCAGTAACCAGGGCAGGCGAGCAGAGGCGTAGCTCATAGGCAGGCAACGGGTCGGTAACCAGGGCAGACGAGCAGAGGCGTGGGTCAGGGTGGTCCGGGTTCGGCACAGGCGGGTGATCATGCAGAGAACAGAGACAAAACAGAAACAGACCCGGGGAAACAAGAAACGGGCTGGAACAGAGGAACAGACACGGGAGTCAGGATTACTATGCTTGCCGTTTGGTGTAAAGCGTGCTGGTTCGCTAATGCCCTGACAAGGAGTGGCTGAAACAGAGGGGAATAAATACTCACAGACATTAGTGTAAAACAAGACACAGCTGGGGAGAACAATAGGGAACAATCAGTGGGAAGCAGGTGGAGTCTTAACCAGCGATTATCAGAGAACGAGGAAATGAGACGTGTTTGGATTCAATTGAGCTTGTTAACTGTGGAGACAGGGGGAAACGAGAGGAAACAGAGGTAGACAAGACAAGGTGGTGACACTACACGATAATTTGTCCAGTGATGTACTAGCATTTGTCATCTCAGGTGAAATGACACTTCGCATCATTCCAATCATGGTTTATTATTTATATGCGAATGACTGAGTCTGTCATATTTTTTCCAACATCTGTAATCGTGTTAAAAATCCCTTAGATAAGGATGTGTTTTATTATAAAATACAAAGCTTGATGTTATTGAACTGTTATGTAACTGTGTATGTGCCAGATTAATATTATTTACTTTTCTGTTGTCATGGGGCCTATAATTGGGAAATTGTAACCCAAAATTGTTCATTGTTATATTATTTCTGCATAACATTGTTTGTTCAATCCACAGCTATCCTTAGTATCTTACCTGTGTGACTTGTTTGCAATAAACTAATAATAAACGATACGATACAATCGATCAGAAGAGATCAGAAAAATGCTGGCTACTGATTTCAATTATGACTGTCAAGCGTTTTCCTGATCCTCTTCTGACCTGAAGAAGGAGCCAAATGATAGTTATGTTTATTGCCTGTTGTTTCCATTTAAAAACAAATGCTTAACTCCAAAGTTTGTAAATATACCTTAACCAGTGTAAAAAACACTGTTTCTTACATAACACACCGTTTAAACTTTAAAATATGTAACCTTTGGGAAAACACTTATCTCACATAAACTAAAATCACGTTCAATGCTTTTGTGCTTTCTAAATCACAAAAAAATCAGGTCACTTTCAGGAAAATAGAGGGACAAGGTATAGAGAATCAGCCTTACTGGCCAAGTGTATTTACACACACAAGGAATTTGGTCTCAGCATTTATCCCAAATGTGAATTAGTGAAACAAACAGACAGCACACAGTGAACACACAGTAAGGTGAAGCATACACTAACCCAGGGCAGTGGGCTGCCTGCTACAGTGGCTCCTGGGGAGCAGTGTCGGGTTAGGTCTCTTGTTCAAGGGCTTCAGCTGTTGTCCACTGGTCGAACTGGCAACTCTTCAGTTCCAGGCCCGAAGCCCTAACCAGTAGGCCACAGAATGTACCAGACATTTATCATGTACTTTTGTCATTGTCATGTCATTCAGTTTTTGAAATGCAGACTTTGGGATGCAGACATTACAAAAACCGAATGACACTTAATGACAACAGCCATAAACATGAATGAGGTGTCATTAACGCTTATAATACATGTCATGTCATGTTTATAACAGGCTTGTGTCACCCTTATGTAGAAGTGTTCTACAAAGGGGTATGAACTAAAACTGTTTACCATGTCTACAGCGCTTACTCAGCCATATGTACAGTACATTTCAGAATACTCCCCTCCAAACCCTATTGAGTAGCCTACCATAATCTAAGCCTGCTGATTGGTGACATGTTATGTCCTTAGTGCCTTACCTTTGTGCCATTGTCTGAGATCATTATCAATAAACCGAAAATAAACAATAAGACACATAAGTATCGTATTTGTATGCCTTGTAACATATCTTTTCAAAAATAAACCTCAACTTTTGGCTGTCTTATTGTCTACTCTTTTGGTCTCCAGGGGGAGCCAAATTAGCAGTTTGTTACAGCAATAAACAATTATTGCATAGCTGCATTGTCCAGCAGCATTCCCTTTGCAAATTCAGGCTGTGAGCTTTGTGTTGTCTCCTGTCTGTAAACTGAATTTTGACTGCTTTGGAATATGTCCCTTGTTTGAAACCATATGTAAAAGCGAGATACTATATAACTGAGATACTATGACCAACTCTTGTGTTTAATAGCTATAATACTTCATACAATTTGCCACAATACATACAAATATGTTTCATCTTCTGATCAAAGAATGGTAAATGGTAAATGGACTGCATTTATATAGCGCTTTTCTACTCCTACGAGTACTCAAAGCGCTTTACATTGTATGCCTCACATTCACCCACACACATGCACTCACACACCGGTGGCAGAGGCTGCTATGCAAGGTGCCAACCTGCCACCAGGAGCAATTTGGGGTTCAGTATCTTGCTCAAGGACACTTGGATGGGGTCAGCCAGAGGGGGGCACGATCCTGCAACCCTCCGGTTGCTGTTCTTATTCTGTATAACCTGATGCTAAAATCAGATCAAAGTGGAAATTCCCTGACCAACCATTCAGCCCACCACACACATGTGAACAAGCAAGTCGCACTTCAAAAGTGTGACTGTCTGTGGTAAGAGTAGCACTATCACACAGGCGGCGAACACAGCTGCTGGTAAGACATATTTTCAGGAGCACTGATAAACTTGATTGACCATACTCTAAGTGTGTGGTATATATTTAAAAAGCTCTTGTCCAAAACGTTTTACAGGCCATTTAAATTCTGTTTTAATTTATTTTTTTATTCTATTTGTTTTTCAGGTAAAACCAGGACATATGTGGTATGGTTAATATTATCTGGTTTGTCCTTAATTAAGACAACACAAAAAAATGATTTTATTGATGTTAACTGAGCACAAGAAAAAAATATTCTTGAATATTTTTGAAAATGGAGATCGTTTTGGAAAAGAGCTCTAATTTGTTCATACTGGTATTGTGAACTAACGATATTTTTCTGTTTTGCAGCACACACCAGTAACCGGTGGCATCAGCTTACTTCACAGTGTCAAAGACGAAACCAAGAAAACAACATGGACCAAGATAAAGCTTTCATGAGGTGGGGGAAAAATAAAATGATGCATTTGCATGATAAATTTGTCATATTTAAATTGAATGAATCGTAGGCTACCATATGAATGACAATTTTCCATGCAAATGCAAACAATACACTGTAGGCTATCTACAAAGCATAAAACCATATGCATTACCCATAGAGGTCTGCATAGAGCCCACAGCCTTGCGTGTCAAAGGGGCGAGTTGGCCCTGCCTGCGAGACACTGACGCATAACGGTATTTCGCTTCTCTCATTTCTACCGCACAGTGATTTTCAACCTTTTTTGCAACGGTAACAGGTGTTGGCATGTCGAAAACACTAACGTTTGCTCAGCATTGCCTATCTGTATAAGTGAGTTTTCCCTTGTGTGCAGACAATTTTTCCTCGAAGTCTGTGCGATAATACTCGTTACGTCACGCAGTGACAGTCCATTGCGCCGCATCCGAGACTTTTGTATCCCGAATATGATCGGATATGAAGTAGCGGCTTCGTGGGGACTACACAGATTCACTCACCCACTCACACACGCACTCCACACACACACAACTACACGCGCACGCGTGCACACTCTTGTACACATATGTACATACATTACAACACAGTTGTAAACAATTGGCCAAAATACAGGTCAAAATACAGGTGACCTAAAACACGCTAGACAGGGCATGGCTTTTAGCAGGGGCTAGGCAAGGCTAGGGGTTATGATTTGTAAACATGAGACTATTCTATTTAAATATAAGTGATAGCAGCAAGAAAGTGCGGGGGGCATAAAGGTGCAGTGTGCTGCGACACGCTGGTTTGCATCCTGAGTTACTAAAATTCCAGTCCAATTGCACTACAGGTTGTTCAGCAGTCTGACTGCCAGCGGGAAGAAGCTCTTCCCCATTCTGGAGGTGCGGGCAGTGATACTGCGGAACCTTCTGCCAGATGGTAGTAAGGTGAATAGTCCATGGGAGGGATGGGTAGTGTCTCTGGTAATGTTCTTGGCTTTCCGCAGTCAGCGGGTGCTGTAGATGTCTGAGAGGGGGGCAGAGACACTCCAGTGATCTTTTCGGCTGTCCTCACAATCCGCTGCAGGGCCTTATGGTCTGCAGTGGTGCAGTTGCCAAACCACGCTGTGATGGCGCCGCTGAGGATGCTCTCAATCGTCCCTCTGTAGAAAGTTGTAAGGATGGAGGTTGGGAGCTTGGCTTTACGGAGTCTTCTCAGAAAGTACAGACGCTGCTAGGCTTTCTTTGTGATGTGTGTGGTGTTGAGAGTCCATGAGAGGTCGTCAGTTATGTGTGTGCCCAGAAACTTTGTGCTCTGGACAACTTTGTGATCTGTACTGAAAGGTTGTTGATGCACAGTGGGATGTGTTTATGCAAAGTCCGCCTTAAGTCGATGACCAGTTCTTTTGTTTTGTCCACGTTGAGGGACAGGTTGTTGGTGCACCAGTTGCTGAGCCGAGCCACACACCGACCGGAACCCTCAAGACAGACAAATCACAACCCCACATTAACACCAAAAACACCAATGAAACACTACAAAACCACTACAAATACACAAAGCACTACAAATGCACGATAACGTGAGTAATGTGGGCAGTAGCAGCACCCAGCAGCAAACGGAAAAAAATCAATGAGGAATCCCAAAACTTGTCAAAAAGAAAATGTGTAGACGGGACTCAGGCATGGGTGCTCTACACCTCTCGTCGACCACTCCACTAGCTGAACATCTACCGATACACAATAATTGCAATTAACTCCAAAGGACAAGTAAAATAAATAAAAATAAAATTCCATGCAAATATGCATACCTTATACATACCTGCTCCGTATGACGCTTGCCCAAGAATCGTAAGCGGGAGGAACTGAAATACAGCCACGCCACCGTGACCACAAGACCAATAGACTAGAGCACAAAAATAATACCTTAAGGCACGAAAGCTATTCTATTAAACACTCACCAAATCAAATACGAGGCCCTGTATAACACCAGCTTTCCAGAAAGATGACACTGGAGCCAAACTGATGAGTAAACTAAAAAAATAAAGTGAACTAATGCAACGCCAAGAGGGGTCAGATAGAGCTGCCACCGGGGATAAATAGCCAACTACTACCAAATTCCCATAGCAAACAACCACATCAAAGGCCACCTGCATGCCAAACGCTGCCTAACTTCCCGAAAACCGAGGACAGAGGCAGGCCCAAATATATAGAATTGTATCCGCCCACCCACCGTGGCTGAATTAGGCTAATCGCCCACAGCCTGTGGCAATGCAACGCAGCCTGGTACACTAGCAACAATGTATATTATAGCTGTGAAAGCTATAATATTTCAATCGTTTTTTAAATTATTGACGAGGTTTTATCCCCCCGAGGATAAAATTCATTCAGCAGAGGTAAAAACCAGAGAGGAGGATGATCTCCCACATCCTCCCTACAAATCGCACCAAGAAAGCATTATATATATAATATATATAATGCTTTCTTGTTATACATGAAAACAGCAGGACAATACATGTGAGATAATTAGATAATGAGATAATAGATGTCAAATTAACATTAATTAAATGGCATCATTCATGATCCTCTCCCAGGCAAGGAGATCAGCTTTTGAAGATGAATGAATTTGACATACAGGACTTATCCCCAATGTTTGTAAAGCTTTTGACTGAAGGCAATGTTATTCTGGTGAGTTCCAATTTTGAAATATGACATTATCACCATCTGAAAGGAGGTCAAATTCACATTTCACAGTTAAGACTTCCTAGTTTCCTGATAGCTTGTTGTGTGTAACTGTGTAGCTAGCCTTGATTCTTACCAGAATAAGAATTTGGTCGTTTTCCATCCAGACCAAATTATGGCATGTTTCATCTGTGATGTTCACTTTTAAAAAAAATAAAAAATATAGAGAGAATTTTCAGAGGGCCAGTATGCATTACTTTGTCTGACTTAATTTACGCTATTGTTTTTAGCCATATTAAACATGTCACCTTTCCCTGTTGCTTGGAAAATGACACATCTCTGGCTCACCAACTCCATGCTTGGAGTGTTATAATGGCACACCTTCAGCCACGGACTGATCCTTTGTGCCACGTCTTTGGGTTTATTTCAAATGTTTCTCAATTCCCCTTTTTAATTTCAGTATGTGTGTTAATCATGCCAGCAAGAAGTGTCTTCAAGGAAGACAGGGTAACTTTGGGCCATGTGTAGCAATGCATAGTGCAAGCTTGCTAATGAATCACTAATCACTAAAAAAAGGACTTCTTTTCCCAGCAGAAAGTCCATCATTCCTGCACGGAGGAGGTCAAGACTGTTGCTAAGAACCCTTCAGAGAAAACGGGGGGCTTTCGTCCAGTCTTCAAGGAGAACACAGGGTTGACGTTCTCCATGAACACTGAGCAGGACCCAGACCTACAGGCAGAGGAAGATCTCCAAGAGGAGGGTGAGCTGGAGACACCCCTGGTGGTAAAGATGGTGGGCACCTGTGTGGCACAGGTGGAGAGTCGCGCATGTGCCCATGGCGAGACCTGTGAGAAATGTGGCAGCACAGACCCTGTTCAAGACATTGTGATAATGTCAGAAAATGTTGGAGGTGAGAATCTTTTGATTCTCAGTTGAAGGAGTCCTGTACAAGGGGTGTATTTATGTAGGCTATTTCTCACTTTTTAAATATTAAGCATTCATTTATAACATTATATCACATAACCCCACTTACAAAATCCATGCTCTGGTCCTGATGTATAAAGATGTTATATATGGGCAATTCTACACAAACTGTCACGTCCATAACGGCAACAAAATGCAATGGTATTTGTACGATGTGAATAATTATGTGAAACGTTTCATTAAATCTATTCTACACCCAAGAGGAGAGAATGCTGAAATTTTATGTAATCATGACTCACATCATACCATACCATAGCATTGTGTTGGCGGTCTACTACTGCTTGTCATATTTGTTGTGAAGTTGTGAATGTACTTTTTTTAGTGTCCAGGGATTTCAGAAAATACAGGGAAGAACAGGACAAAGCTGTCCAAAGCTTATTTTATGAAACGTTTCTAAGTCACAACAACAGTAACAAGACCACTTTAAAGAGAATAAGAAGTATGTACCAGATATTTGCAAAATACTTTTCGGAATTGTGTTTTGATATTTTCCTCTGATGAATATAATTTTATTTCTTATTCGTAATTTGATTTGCCTTCTCAGATAATATAAGCATTTGTTACTACGAGTCAGACCAGGTGGACGAAAATACGAAGGTGGACGGAGTGCCAGTTGTCTTGAACTTTACAAAAACGAACAAGTACCTGCGATGCTCCAAAACTGAAACTGATGTAAATATCAGTGTCATGGTAAGAAGCCATGTCAGCTTTCCCCATGTGGGCCGATTCCAACTACTGCTGCCATTTACTAAAATTTACATCCTGAGCGTTGACGTTACAAGTGATGTTACATATGATGTTACATATGATGTTACATATGATGTTACAAGTCTATATTTCATCACAACTATCACAACTTTTTCAAGTCTTGCCCTGAGGCCTGAGGTGAGGTGCAAGTGAAAACTGTAAAAGAAAATTACACACAGTCTATATGTTTCTGTTTGTTTGTTTGTTTTTATCCACAGACATGCAAGAAAGAGGACCTGGAGTTTATCTCGAAGGACAATGAGGATATGTTGTCGTTTGTCTTCTACATGCGAGCAAAGCCAAGTGCAGAATACATTTTTGAGTCAGCACGCTATGAGGGCTGGTGTGTTAATGCCAAGTCTTCCACTAGCGTGGATGTAACTGATCAAACACAAATAGACTCAGTGTACTTCTTCATTAGCAGCTATTAACCAGTTGTCAGGTCGGCATCGGATCTGGTCACGGCCACGCCCCCTCACTCAGACTCACTGCTCGTCTCCCCGTTTGCAATCATTTGATTTATAATTGCTATCACCTGATCCCCACCTTATTTAAACCTCCCTGCCACATCACTCAGCGTCTGGTCTCGTCAATTTCACTTCAAAGTCACGTCAATGTTCCATCATTGTTTCCTGGACTCTTCGCCCGTGTTTCCTTCGTCTCCGTTCTCTTCCGCGTACCTCCTCATTCCCTCAGTTTGTATTTCTGCTCCTTTGAGTTGTTCTAGTGTATTCCCTGCTAGTGTAGCAGACGTTATTTTATTAGTTAACTTCTGAGCTTTATTATTTACCACGTCTTTTTATTAGTTAACTTCTGAGCTTTATTATTTACCACGTCTTTTTATTAGTTAACTTCTGAGCTTTATTATTTACCCTTATCCTTCGTTGTTTAGTTGAACCTGTTAGTTATCCCCGACCGTGGTCGTTATTCCCTCAGACTCCCCGCTTGTCATTTGTATCCCACGTATTCCCGTGTTCTCCGCTCCGTAAGTTTTGGATTCCCTGTTTGGTTTGTTAACCCTTGTTTCTTCAGATCTTCCTCGTTAGTTTCTAGTGTTTACTTTCCTACTCCATTGTTTTCTAGTTTTCTGTTAATCTTAGTAGTTAGTGATTTTCTGTTTTCCTCTACTTGAGAAGTGGACGTGACTTTTGTTTATTCATTGATTAATCTCATTAAATACCTCCTTTGTTTATCTACCCCTGCCTCCATCCGTCTGTGTCTGACACCAGTAATACAAAAGTAAGATTATAAGCTACATTTACTTGCCACTTGATAAGTTGTTTTCCACTTCTTCCAACTTCCAACAATGTATTATCAATGCAAAATAAATGACATACATACAGATACAACATTATTTCAATGCTTAAAAATAAATAAATAAATGAATAAATAATTCTGTGGTATAAATATATTTCATACACTACTAACTACAACTAATTTCCTATTTCTTTAGATAAAAGTTTTTGTTTCACCATCAATATTATTTGACCTTAAGTTAAGTTTGACTATAATGTTAGTTGCCTACTAGACTGTAGTGAAATTTCATACATGCATGTAGCCCCTTCAGATGTGCAAGCATTGACCACATTTTTCAAATGAATCAGTGACACCAGACACCTGCTATGAAGTGATGCCCATACAACAATCCAGCTCTCCCCCTCGCCGATGGCCACGACAGGTGTGTGCTGTGCCTGGGGCTCGCCCATGAACAAGCCACCCTGTGCCTTCCAGGCAAATGTCCATACTGTAGCATGATGATCGTGTGGGAGACTACATCACTCTTGCACTCAACCCAGAATGCATGCAGTTTGCTCCTGGGGACACCAGGATGCCCTGTGTCCCAACCCTTTCTATGTGCCCAGTCTCATTCAGATCACAGGTCATCAATCTGGACTCTCCTGCTCTGCCCTAGTTGGAGCCAGGACTAAAGGCAATTGGGCCTGTCAGGGAATTGCATGCTTATATGGAGAACACCCACCCCTTTTGGAGATCAGAGCAGCTCTTTGTGTGTTTTGGTACAGTAGGCCAGGGCTTTGTCAAAATGTCTGGCGCACACCTGGCCTGCTCCGTTCTATCTGCTAACACCTCACCCGCTGTGATGTGGATGCTGTGTGCGTGCCATTGGCTCGTTACGCCCCGCTCACTATGTGTCTGATGTATTGTGATGGGCTCAGGGTAGTCACTTGGCCCCTACAATTGGACATCACATGCACGCCTGTGGGTCGCTGTGTCTTTACTCACTACGCCTGGGTTAATGTGGTTAAACAATTAATATAGGATGTCTGTGAATGACTTTGAATCGGAAATTAAATAACTGTTAAGTACTCATTTTAGCCTACATTGACATAATTATGAATTCATTATGAATCTACCATGAACAAAGCTTAATTAAAGGTTAAGTAAGTGTTAGTAAATGCTTAACTTAGTGTGCTCGTGCTAGCAGTTTTAGCTTTTGGTAAAATACCTGCACAAATAACACCCCCACGTCTAGGTTTTGTATCATACAACTCATCCAGTACAGTCTGAGGTTGGTCATTTTTTCCTTTTTAATTAGCCTATTGTGATTATTTAATTTTATTTATTTGTGTTTTTGTTATTGGTGTTGCTTGTCTTTTAATTATTTTTTATTGTATTGTATTTTTCTTGACTTTTTTTTTGACTTGGCCTTTCCCTGGTTATTGGAATCTGAAAAGTAAAAGTGCAAATCCCCCACCCACTCAGCAAACCACAGGCCACACACACACAGGCAGTGACAAATGTGTACCACTTAAAAATTCACTGTCTGGGGTAGGAAATACCGTAATGATGTAATGCATGCCTGAAGAAACTGAACATGTTAACAATACTAAACAATACAAAAGTCTCTGTACTGCTGATAATTAGGAGTAGAAAGGACAAACATCCTGTTGTTTTATCTATTGCAATACTCCACTTAAGGCAAGCAAGTAGAATATGTTCTTATTGTTCTTGATTACATGAGTGGGCCTTTTTTTAGGCAACACTCACATTGAGATCAGGGCGTGATAAAGACCCAGTGAGGGTTGAGTAGCTGCATAGCTGTCATCAGTATGTGTGAGAACTAATCTAAGGCTATCAGTGAAAGAACTGTACAACTGGGTTGAGTTAATATGTAAAATGTGTCCCTTTATTGTATTTTCTGGTACAAGTAACTACTTCTTCGATATATTGACATGTATGCACAGGGGTGAGCACGTACGAGTTGGGGTTCAAAAGATGTGTCAAAAGAGGAATGGAGAAAAGTTTAGATATTAGTTTTGTCCAGATGGCACATGCATCAATGTGCTGTGGTCACATTATGGACTGTACTGGCAAGTCTACTTTTGTGTTATTTTTCATGTAACCTCTAATGCTGAATGCAGTTAATGTAATCATGAGTATTAGTCACACGATTTATTCCATGTCATTGATGTGTGTCAAAACTCCACATTGCAGGGAAAATTCCTTTCCCTGAGATCAAAGGAACAGAAGTGTAAATAACCTACTCAGCCATTCAACCAATCAAGCACAAGCATTACAGTGAGTGAGAACCATGTCATAAATGTCTGTGGTAAGAACAGCTCTTCAGTGCGCAGGCAGTGCATGAGGTAACATGGAGCTGCAGGTAAGGCTAAAGAACCTGAAGATTTGAAGGAGACTGAAGAGTGTCTGTTTACTCATATCATTCAGGGTGATAGTCTAAGACACCTAACTCTGCTTTCTAATTGTACAATATCTTTTCATATTGGTTATGTGATCAAACATTAGTCACATTTTGTGCTTTGAAGTACACAACAGTAACTGGTGGCATGGGCTTACTTCAGGGTGTCAGAGATGGGAAGTTTGAAGTGGACATCATATTCAATGACAACATGACCCAGACCAAAGCATTCATGAGGTAAGGGACACATACTTATGTGTTTGCCTTCTCTTGTTCACAAAACATAACTTCACTTTGATTTAGATGTACAGCTTTATTTAGTCTCCTTGATATTCTTCTGCATATACTGCCTGAAAACAGTAGTGTGACTACAGTTGTTTGATCTTGTGTTGTATTGACATTACTTTTTGAGTAACTAAATCAAGTAATGCATTACAATTAATTTTTAATAACTATATTACACATTACATTTTATGAACCCAGTATTCATAAGGATTTATAAATGTTTTATATGAACACTAATGACATTAGTTATAAGACTTTATTAATCCGCTATAACCCTTTATGAATGTGTTTATAATGCTTTAGGAAAACTAGAATGTGCTGCCTGATTTCCTAAAAGACTAGCCTGGCCAAAATATTATTTCACTGTCAAGATACATGCAGGAGGAGCAAACTCTCTCCAAGCCCACTCTCTCCCACATGGACTGGACAAAACAAAAAGAAATGCAAAAATGTGCAATGAAAGGACTTTACATAGTTAAGAGGCCAACTCAACAGCAAAGAGAAACAAGTTACGTTCAAAAAGTAGTAATGAGTAATAACTATTAACTAATTATGTTTTTTTTTGTTTAATAACAACCCAGACAATGGAGATATTTACATGATGGATGATTCAATTAAAATACACTAATTCCATAATTCGTGGTCCTCATTCAGACAAGAAGATCAGCTTTTGAAGATTAATGAATTGGACACACAGGACTTATCCCCAGCGATGTTTATAAAGCTGTTGACTAAAGACAACACTCTGCTGGTGAGTTCAGTTTCTCAGACCTCACTCACACTATCTCACAGACGGTGACATATCACACTAAAGACTATTATAAGTAACCTGACTGTTGCTTACCAGACTGCTTGTGTTTGGACTGTTTCCATCTGCATCTTATTCTGGTGCATGAAAAAATGCCTCTGGAAATGGAAAACAGGAAAGCACCTTATAACCAAAGACCAAATATATCTATCTATCTATCTATCTATCTATCTATCTATCTATCTATCTATCTATCTATCTATCTATTTAAGCAATAAGCCATGAGAAGCTGTGAGTTTCTGCTGGATTTAGTGCAGCTAAGGGGTGTTTTCTGGCACAGTGCCATTAAACCCCCTTAGCTGTTCTAAATCCAATGCAAACCCATAGACTCAAGTGGCTTATTGTTATCTAAAACTGTTACAACAGATCTTTGATAAGATTTCATTAAATACAGCCACACAAATTTTAAAAATAAAATATTAATATATATAATGTAATTATATATATATATATATATATATATATATATATATATATATATATATAAATTTTGCATTTCTTTTTGTAATTAACATTCTTCCACCGGGCAACACTAAATGCTACAGTGGTGGGATAGGCAGAGTAATATGTAAGAGGCAAACCTGTGTGTTTCTGCTGGATTTAAAATGGCTTGGAATGCAATTCAGCCAATCGCAATCAAGGAACCAAACAAGCAGTTTTAGAACTATCTATCTATCTGTGTGTCTGTCTGACTGTCTATCTGTCTATCTATCTATCTAATTTTGGCCATCAGAGAGTCCAGCATGCCAGGACAGAGAAAGTCAAAGCTGATGCTGAGAAGCCTCCTGAGAAAACAGGGGGCTTCCATCCAGTCTCCAAGGACAACACAGTCCTGATGTCCTCCATGAACACTGGCCAGGACCCAGTCCTGCAGGTAGACGAACATCTCCAAGTGGAGGGTGAACTGGAGACTGCCCAGGCAGTAAAGATGGTGGGCACCTGTATGGAATGTGTTGGCACAGACTGCTCCCTTGTAGACAATGTGGGGGAGTCAGAAAAGGTTGAAGGTGAGAATATTTTGATTCTCGGTTGAAGGGGTCCTGATGCATAAACATATACTGTCATGCTCTGTTTAGAAATATTGCTTTTGTTTCATTTGTAGTCATAAGAGAATTGAGGATGCATTTTTTTCCAGTGGAGTCCTGTGATTTCAAAAAAAATGGGGAGGAAAAGAACAAAATCATTGTGTCAACAGAATATGAAACGTTTCTAAGTCACAAAAGCAACCAGGCCACTTTGAGGACAAAAACAGGTATGTGCCAGATATTTACCAAGTACTTTCAGGATTTGTGAACATGCCTGATTGCTTCTTCTGATGAGTATAACTTTTCCACAACTTGCTTTGCTTTACTAGGCAAATCAACAAATATAACCATTTACCTCTACGAGTCAAAAGAAGTAGGTGGAAATGAATTTAAAGGACTGCCAGTTGTCTTGAACTTCACAGACCATGACATGTTCCTGCGATGCTTCAGAACTGAAAATGGTGTAAATACTAGTGTTGTGGTAAGTCATGCAAGACATGTCCCATGTTGGCTGATCCCAACCTTTGTCGCCTTCACATGTCCTTTGATGTTATACTGATACCACACACATCTATAAAAAACCTTACTTCAGAAAGTTTTTTGTCAGCTGACAGATTAAGCCCCAACATTCATTAATGCAGCTTTTAGGGTCTGTAATGTCATATTTTAAATGAGCTCCCTTAACAATGGAATTCTCTTGTCTGATTGGCTTAAGAGGTGGGAATTAACATTGTATAACTGGCTACCTTAGATGTAGATCTGAAAAATCTGAATCACCGTTCCATATCAATGCACTTATGAATAACAACCATAGAAGAGTATTTTACACTGTACTTTCTCCCCTTAATGGTATAATAGGTTATTTTCTGTAGTTCATGCACATGATTCCTAAATACAAAAGAAAGTTCTAGATAAAATTATATCCTAAATGCAAACAGGAGATAAACGGGATAACAGCCTTTGAGGTTACCAGTTCAATGGAAACACACTTCACGTCTCAGAGTTCTTGGCTGCCACCTCGCCATTATTTCCATTGAACTGGCCACCTCGTCAGGAATTATCCCTTACCAATTCCTCATCACTGACGTTCAACAGTATGCTTGTTTGCCTTCACCCCAAGGTGAGGTTTGAAGTGAAATATTTATGAACTATCAGTATGAAAGAAAATGATGTGTAGTTTGTTCCCTGTTTGATTTTTTTTAAAATACAGAAATGCAAGAAAGACCTGACTTGTGTCTCAAAGAAAGATAAGGAGATGCTGTCATTTGTCTTCTACATGAGAGCACAGGCAAGTGGTGAATGCACTTTTGAGTCCGTATGTTGCGAGGACTGGTTTCTTAATGCAAAGTCAAAAACTGTGAATGTAACAACCGACCAAACATTAATGTCACGGTACTTCTTTAAATTAAAACTTTCAAGACGTCATTCTTATAACAGAAAATAGAACTGTTGTTAGAATGTTCCATACCTGAAGTCTGCTGATCCATGTAACAACAAATGATCAAATGTGATAGATAACAGTATCTGTTTCTCATGTCATATTTGGGTAATGCAACTAAGGTTTTTTAAGTAATACAGTTTTTAAAGAGGGGGTGAACAAACTTAAGTTTCACCAAAATGTTTTTAGAAATATTGTTAAAAGCTACTCTCTTTAGCTACAGTCTTTAGCTACTATTATGAGTTTGTGAGTTCCACAGTTATGTCATATCCAGATAAATTTATGCTACTTAAACTCTAAACTAAATAATGTTAGGACTTACGGCCATGTATGCTTATATGCTTATATGCTTAACATATATTAAAGACTTACTTGTCCCTTACCACCCACCTAGAACCCTAAGATCCCAAGAATATCAAATCCCAAGAATATCAAAATCTATGATAGGAGGAAGAGCCTTTTGTTACCATGCACCCCTCCTATGGAATAAACCCCCCACATCCGACAAGCGGACACTCTCAATTCCTTTAGTCTAGACTTACAACCTTCATCTTTACTGTTTCCCATAATTAGGGATGGTGCATGGCAAATCACTTCTTATGGGTCTTTTGGGAGTGTCATGCTGTACAACTCTCTCTTTCTCTTACCCTTTCTCTCTCTATACTTGTGTCATTTGTGCATACATATATATGTCACTGTCAAACGGACCCTTATATATATATATATGTATGCACAAATTACACATTTGCTCACTGATGTGTAAGCCTGGCCTAATTCATTTGCTTCCTGTCCACAGTCATCTCTGCCTTTGTCTGCCTTGTTTGTATAATGTATCACCCTTGTTTGTTTTACTTTACCATGTCTATTTGTTTTTGAATTCTGGAAATGACTTTGACTTTGAGAAAGGCTTTTATTTATTATAATTTTATTTATTATTATGCTTTTTTCACAGAATTTGTATTGTCACATGTAACTTCACATACAACTTTTATGTAATATCCATAATGCTAATATTTTTTAATTATTTGTATGTTATATATTTCTTTTCATTTTCTTTTTTTTTTTTTTTTTTGAGGATTTGATTGTTAAGATAGTTAAAGTGACAGCACTTCCAAGCATCGCGCTGTTGTTTGAGCTCATGACTGCTATTGGTGGGAAGAAGTAGAACTAGAGAATTTTATACACCATGACAGAATAGCGAACTGGCCCCATTCATTACATTACATTACATTATATTACATTACATTTATGCATTTAGCAGACGCTTTTATCCAAAGTGACTTACAAAAGAGGATAACATTCAAGCTGCAACACAATGAAAGAAAATAACAAAGAGTGCATATTGCTAGCATAAAAACGGCACTATTTTAAGTAGAAAGTCCAATAGTGTAATAAAATGTGCAGTATAAAAGAGAAATTAAGTATAAGATGTTAAGTGCATTCTCAAAATTTAAGCCAGTAATCGTTTCAGTTTCAGTTTCAGTTCAGTAAGCTGGCAGTTGGCTAAAACAAGATAGAACCACACTTGTTACTACTACAAATAATATATATGATTATCAAAACAAAATACTAGCCACCCAAAATACTGCCTGAATATACAGTATTATAGTGACAGAATAGTTCTGAGAAAAAAATGATTATAAGCTATCTACCATTTAGTAACTTGTTTTGTGCATACCTACAATGTACTCACCTGTATATAACTACATTACATAATTACTGAATATTACATTTTACCTTTGTCTCCCTTATACCTTGTGTTTATCTCATAAATTTCATGGGATCATCATGTGTAACACAGATTTTATTGATTTTTGATTGAGTTTATGATTTTTTATTCAGCAGTGTATGTCTACTACTGCTTATACAACGTATCATCACTAAACAATGAAACAATTCAGTTTAGATGGTCAAACTGTGATAAAAACAAGACTATGTAACATTTTGCCCCCTTCCTGCGGACTCCTATCACCCTCACCTCCTGAGTGGACTGCAACCAACACTACGGGAGGCCCATGCCAGGACTCATGCTCTCCATCATAGAGACCCTTCCTAGACGCCCATGCCAGGCCCGACTCCCCTTCCCTTCCCCCCTCACAATGTCACTGTCAAACGGACCCTTATTGTTACCCTCATGACCCATATTGTTACCCCTCATTGAGTCGTGGATCCTAGACTAAATAAACAGAAGGGAGTTTGGGTGCTCCTTCTGTAAAGCACCATGAGACAATACTACTCTAAAAGGCACTGTATAAATAAATAACTTAAATTGAATTGAAGTTTAAGAAGAAATCCGGTGTGAATCAAACCATAACTCTGTTGTTCAAGGTGCTGTTGGTAGAAAAAAGAACAAGAAAATTATATACTACATACACCAAAATAGCACATCGACAGATAACACTAACTGAATGGGGCATAGAAATTAACTTACCATATTTTAGACAAGTCTTCATCACTGACTTGTACAGCTGTGTCTGTAATCATGACTTTTTTCAAGTCTTATAAGAGCACTCCAAGGTCAAGTGATCAGAAGTGAAATTTGTCTCAGGTGTGAAATAAGATTATGTGCTGTTTTTTTTTTTAACTACAGACAAACAAGAAAAAAGACCTGGATTTTATCTCAAAGGACAGTGAACATATGTCATTGGTATTCTACTTGAAAGGAGAGAAAGATGGAGTGCACACTTTCTGCACACTATGAGGGCATTTCTAGAATAGAATAGAACAGTATAGAATAGAAAACCTTTATTGTCATTATACAGAGTATAATGAGATTTAAAGCAACTCCTTAAAAGGGCACACAGCGCAAAGTATAAATATGTCCTATACAAAACTACTACAAGTATAAATAAGTCCTGCACAAAATTACTATACAAAACTACTATGCAATAAAAGAAAAAAAGAAAAACACCTATGTAAACCCACTGAGTACCCAGACAGACAGACAATAAACAGATACGACAGACATGGGTACAAAGAGGCAAGCAGCATACAGTGTGGTTGAGGTAGCATTCTGAGTAGAGGTAAAAAAAAATCAGTGCAAAAGTGCAATACTGTGCATTTCTACTGTATATCCATATCAAAGCATTTTTACTGTATATTCATATTGTAACAACAACACGACATTACAAAATATTTACATGTATTTGCCACAGTCGTTTAAACTTAATTTCCAGCAGTGTATTTTTTTCTGGTACTCATCTGCAGTGCATTTTAATGCCACTAAAGTGGATGTGACTCAAACACAAGAAAACTTGCTGCAATTCTACTGTATATAATCTAAACCTGGAACAAAAAAATAAATCTGATTAGTTTGTTTACATGTAATTGCCAATGTACAAGTTGTTTTGTATACCTTTCAGCTTTTTGTAGTGTCACTCAGCCAAGTCAAGTCAAGTCAGCCAGGTCAAGGCAGAAAACTAAGCTCAGTACAGCATGGGAAGCAAACTTTTATTTATAAATGCAATTATCATTTTAAAGCTTCTAACAAATAAAACATCTTCAGGGGTATAAGCATGTTTTAAAATTATATGACTTATTACTTCAATATTTTCATATTCATTTTATAATTATTCTCCATTCAAAATAAATAAATAAATAAAAACGGCATTGCAATTGCAGCACATAAGCAAGGCAGCCATTGTTTCAGGCGGTTTAGAATGCATGCTAACAGATTACATTGTGCGCTCTGCCCATGTCTTCTGCACGGCTCGCATCACACTGAAGAGAGAGATCTATTTTAACACATGCCGAGAGTTTACAGCAGTTAGTTCACACTGGTGACAAAAAATACTATATTAAAAACACTTAGCTAAAATTGACAACATTTTTGTTGTCAAAGTCAGATTTATTGTCAATTCTGCCATACAAAACACAAGAGAATTTAGGTGATGTTTCTCCCTGATCCACAGTGAGTGCTACAACACAAAAGACAATCACAACAATACTAAGTAATAAAATAAGTTAAAAACATGGTTGGTGTGTATCAACAGTCTTAGGAGTCTGTAGCAGCATCCTTATAAAGTAGCTAGTGATTTTTTTAAAGTGACTGAGAAAAAAGGTGTGTGTGGGGGGGGGGGCAGTCTGTGTGACAGGGGTAAGAAGTAGGAGAGTGTTCAACATCAGTACTGCCTAGGAGATGAAGCCATTTCTCAGTCTGGTGGTGCTGACACAGATACGCCTCCCTGATGGAAGAAGGCAGAAGAGGCCTTGTATGTGGTGGGTGGGGTCACCAATGATGGTGGGTTTTTGGGACAGTCTGTTCTTGGAAGTGTTTATGAGGGAAGGAAGTGAGGCACTAGAGCTTTTTTTCTGCTGCCCTAACCATCCATCTTAGGGGGCTGAAACTGAAGCACCCCTTTTTTGGTGCAATACTTAATAAACTCAAAATAAGCAGAACATGAACTGAACAATCAAGTAGCTTAATCCAGCAAAATTGCATATTCTCATCATATACACATCAAAAACAAAAAGATTGGGGTTAAGAGCATTTTTTTATAAATTACATTCCATATTTAGCTTGTCCTATAGGTGCACTGATGGACATATTCTCTAGTATCTTTTTCATGAAAATGACCCCCAAACAGGCTTAAAGGTGCCCTGTTAAATTGTTCTCTGAGGTCTCCAAAGATGGTATGTAGCTTTAGCTGGGCAGAAAACGGTCGAAGGAGACCTTAAGAGGGCCCTCTGTAACCTATTGAAATAGGCCATGGAGAACATGCTTTTCTTTTGCCATACTAGAATAAAGTCTAACAAATAATACTAGTTATCGTACACACTCATAAAAGCAAAAGCGAATGCACATCACGTGCATACATTCACAATGCAAGGTTAAAATCACCCAAACAACACAATCAGGCTAGACCATGCATGTGTTTTTGGCGGTAGATGAAAGCAGTAGATTGGCAGTGCGTGGAACATGACATTGCGCTGATACAAAACACTATTTTTAAACCAATTGCTCAAAACAACAGCTCAAAACCAACAGCTCAAAACAACATTACACTTTTGTGGTATTGAGTAGAGGGTTCTTACAGACAAACCAAAGCGTCCCTAAATCTGCAAGTCTATGGACAGATTTTGTAGAGGACTTTTTATAAAGCCAGTTTAAACAACATTAGCCTATCTGAGGTTGTCTTGCTGTCAGTGATTGTCATTCACATCTATGGCCAAGAGGCTAAGTCTTTCAGAGCTAGTGACATTCGCTATACTCTGACAGTGTGATTGGTTTCATACTTGCTTTGTGATCTGAACTTATTTTTCCATGTTCTGAAGCACACCCTAGTTACCAGTGATTTTGACTTATTTTCCTCTGCCAAAGATATGAAGCACCACTATAGAGTGGACACTGACTTGATGCTGGTGAATGCATTTGTTACACTATAAAATAAAAGCTGAAATATGCCTGCTAGCATGACTGCTACATTTTGTGTTAGGCCCATACTTACGATATTGGTGGCATAGCATGCTGTGAGAAGGTGAACTTTTCCCCTCTCACTGTCTCATTTAAACAGCTTGAACTGCATCACAAGCGCAAGTAGGAGAGAGACTTTGTGTTAGTTCATTCATAAATGCACACATGCATGCGATTATATGCAGCTTGGTTAACAATGTAAATGGAAAAATTTGTACTTTATACAACTTGGGATGTGGAGTGTTGTGATTCGTCCTGGTGCATGGGGGAATGAATTTGTCACTTGCAAACGTTATTTTCATCAATATCTATTGTGTGTGGTACGCTGCCATTTGTAGTGTCTGTATTTTGCCCAAGTGTATTTTGCCCAACACATACATTCATCACACTTCCTGACCTTCTGTCGTCTTTGCAGCCGCTACATTGCGAAAGCACAAGCCGCAACGGAATACTCCTCCTGTCATTCTGAAGGAATGGGGCGCTCATTCCAATCTTTCTAACTGCAAAGCAATGATATTTGTATTTATTTATAAGCTATGCTTTGTTATTAATATGCTTAGCGCTATTCAAAGTAAACACGTTGTAATTATCTATTTTGTTTTTGGTCAACTGCATATGCTGTGCTTCCCTGATATGTTGATGTGATGATTAGTACAAGTAGGCTCAGTGGCGTAACACAAACGCATGGCCGCCCCTTCAGAAAACCAAGCGCCTGGAAAAAGAATACGAAAATTTGATTTAATATAGACCAAATAGTGAACTGGCAGCTAACTGAATGGGGCATAGAAACTCCATTTTGGTTTAATTGTCCTATGCCCCCTTCAGTTAATGTTAGCTCCCGGTTTGCTATTCGGTGTATCAAATATTCTTGTTTTTCTTCGTACAGACAGCACTCAGTGACCTCAAACAAGAAGGCTATGGATTGAATCACACCAGATTTCTTCTTCAAATTAAACCAGACAACCAGGCACATCTATTGGTGCAACTAATACACTTGCTTGAGAGTAAGGGGGTTAAATTCTGTTCCAAAGGTCGTCCTTATCTTGGCGAGTGAAATATCTTATCCATCTGGACTTTGCTTAGTAGCTGAGTGACTCAGTTCCAAAATGTTTTGTGACGGCACTGTTTAAGGTAACAAATAGCGGTCTTTGATCATAGTATCTTTGTTAATCATCATAAATAGGTATGGCATTTCTCTATTCACCCTGAACTGAGTAAAAAATGGCTTTCAGACAGCAAAATAAATTGGGGGGTCCTCCTAGTCCATATCACAACTCAAGAGCTGTGCACTCTGGCTTCTCACATGCTCATTTCTGATTGGATTCTCGCATTTTTGTACCAAATGAAAGTGTGTGAAACCCAATAACAACAACATTTAGGCTGAAGCAATCCTTTCATCAACATTGTCTGTGACTTTTAACCCATTTATCAGTCTAAACACAATTTCTGAACTAGAACATATAGCCTACCCCTCTTTATATCTTCCTTTCAACCATATAAATGTTTTTCATTTGTAGTTAGGTGGTGTAGTGCAGATGTTTTCCCTAGCCATGACACATTGAACGATCGCCCAGTAAGATAATATTCAAACCAGGAGAGTACTCTGCCTTTGGATATTGTGGTTGACCGTATTAGATGCTGCTGATAGGTCAAGCAGGATGAGTACTGAGGATTGAGGATCTGAAGTGAATTTTGTCATAACTGTGAAAGAAGTTTATGTGCTGTCTGTTCTAACAATTATTTTTTTTTTACTACAAGAGAGAAGACCAGGATATTATCTCAAACGACAATGAGGATATGTTGTCATTTGTCTTCTACTTGAAGAGTGAACAAGACAAAGTGCACACTTTAGAATCCACACACTATGAGGGCTGCTTTCTTAATGCTACATCACCCACTAAAGTGGATGCGACTCATCAAGAAGAAAAAGACTCAAAGCACTTCTACTGTATATCCATATTATAACAACAACACAAGATTACAAGATATTTACATGTATTTGCCACAGCTGTTTAAACTTAATTTCCAGCAGTGTATTTTTTTCTGGTACTCAATCAAGTCACCAGTCAGAGACAGAAATAAGCTTCATACAGCTTTCGAAGCATATTTTTATTTATAGATACAAGCATAATTTCAAAGCTTCTAAAAAATATCTTCAAAGCTATAAACATATCTCATATTACATTCACCTATTACTTCCATATTTTGAAAACAAATTAAAAAAAAAAAAAAATATATATATATATATATATATATATATATATATATATTCTCTGTACCTTGGCTCTATGTAAAGTTTATATAATTAAATGTGTATCAAAATACAGTCTATAATGACCACTTCAGAAACTATTTCCACTATGTGTTTGTAATCAATGAAGTTACATTACTGTTTGATAATCAAGGCTGTCATTCTCAAATCCTTTGTTACTGATGCCCTCTGAGCTGTCAGCATAAGGGTTAGGGATTGCTGGTTCATCTGGTCTCTGCCTGGATTGTCTATGAAGCAGATTATCCATACATGTCATTATGCTACACGTTTGATTTAAAGGAAAAATCCAGGGTCAATCATCCCATATCCGTTTTTTAAACTGCCGAGTGCTATCGGTATAAGAATGACAGCATTTGGTACAATGCAGACCAAATTTACAAACTGGCAGCTAACGTTAACAGATAAGGGTATAAAAACAACAAAACTTTCTTTGCCTTATCACTTAGCGTTGGCTGCTGTTTTGCTATTTGGCTGTTCTCATACCTACTGACAGCATTTGGTAACATGAAACAACAGGGCTACGGGTTGATTCACTCCAGATAATCTCTTTAAGCATTTGTGAGACATTAGATTGCCACCCTGAAGTACATCTGCAGTACATGTTCATTCTTAATAAATGTTTTGCATAAATTGATATGCCCTCGAAATATGTCACCGATGTAAACAACAGGACAGTGTTAATAAAACTGCAGCCTAACTGCACCCATGTGTTACTCCAGTTTATTAAAAATTACATACAATAAAAAAAGAATCAGACTATGAAGCAATGAGAAAGTTGACTGTGAAAAAGAATAGCATTCCACTGTATAGCCCTCCTCCATCCATTAATCTCACAACTGAAGATATTTTGATAAATCAATATATTAATCTGGATCAAGAAATCAATGTATTAACCTCAGTCAGGAAATTACAGTATTTGAACTAAGCCAAGAAGTCCAAAAAGTAGTCCAGCCCTTACCTTCGCCTGTGTACAATGCCCATGGTGATGAGGTAGATGCCCATTAGGACGGTCAAACCCATGACCACCCCAAACACCACCAGCCACACTGTAACTGGCTGCTCAGCTGGGGAAGCCAGTGTAGCAGGGAGACCAACAAACTCAAGGGTGTCATCAGTAAGATGGAAGGCGCTGTTGAGTCTGTCTCTGGACAGCCTGGATAGAAAAACCAATGGACATCAACACAGAACAAAACATTGTGGATTACATCATAATACAAATCCAGACTCCATGGATATGTGGAGAGCAGACATTATAAATTATGATGATTTCACAGAAGTAGTTGTCAGTCAAACTGGTCATTATTGACGCTGTGTTGTAATGCTGATGTGTTCCACTATTGAGGGCAGCACAGGGTATATGACTTTTGCATTGACCAGTGACAAAAAAGATTCTGGAGTCCCACCTCTGGCAGCAGTAATAACCTGTCAACCAGCCATACTGATGCTGACATAACACTAACTCAGTTTCCATCCAACTTGTTAATATGCATTTAAGTTATGCGAATAAGAAGCACTTGAAAATACCTGCAAATGCATGCCCGTCCCCAAATCCGAATATAAATTTGATTTGTGGGGTAGATTAACTCTTGATGCGCAAAGGTATAGCGCGATTTAAGTTGATAGCAACAGTTTAATTCACATAGCATATTTGCATTGACCATGTTAATATTCATATATGTGGATGTATACAGGCAGATGAGTATATGCTTGAGCTGAATTTTCATTAATACAAATTTGTGTTGTCAATGTTAATGCGTAAACGCATGTGATTAATGTAAAAAAAATATCTTTTTTTTTATGCAAATTAAACATGGCGCAGTACACACCAGTGCCCTCCTTAACAAAAATTCTAGAGTGGAGCACTCTAGAATTTTTGCTCCTCACTTACACACACCACACCATCAACTCGCTTTGTTTTGTTTGCTGCTTATTTCAGCAGCCCACCATATACTTTTAGCAACATGCTAGTCCACTGTATAGACTTAACTTAACAACAAATTTTTGAATTCAGTGGCAGGATTTTATTGATTGTACTGTGCCTATCTATCAATAAAGTTTTAAATTCAGCACTTCATCAACAGGGAGTACTTTGCAGGCATTCATGAGAAGTTTGCAGAACAGTTTGTTAACAGAACATGAACTGACTGCCCAGAAACCTAGTAAATCTCATCTTGCATGTCAGATGCGTCACAAAATAGCAAACTAGCTAACTTTTAATGATAAGTCTGTAACTTCTAACTAGTTAGCTCTTTATTCATCAATAAAAACGTCTTGCCCAGTAGTTCCGTTGGTTTTAGGAAGACTTGCAGCTGCATGCTGCACTGCTTTCTGTTCATGTGACTCATGTTACTTATGTGGGTAGAACAGTGTGGCATAATCAAAGCCAGAGTTTTCTTGTGATGTGATTTTGGCTTCTAAATGATGTTGATGTTGGGTCAAAAAGTGGCTAGACGGTCTCTAGTTTATTGTAATCTTACCGTACAGCTGCCTCCACGTCAGCTTTTGGAATGATCTTAGCAGAGTCCATGGGATGAGTCACAATAAGGTAGAAAGACACTCGTGGTGTCTCTTTATATGTGTGCACATTGTCTGACCTGAAAGTTACAAAGTGTCAACAAGTTCATACTTCTCTGGACACGTACTTGACAATTGCCGCACAGTGTCACAGCATTTGCAGTGTGTGACAGTGCCTACACCACAAAAGTGTAACAAACTGTGTACCAAAGTGTAATAGCATGTACTTACATTGTACAGAATGAAGTTTTGTTTACTAATTGTTGGTACATGTGTAATAAATAAGAATTGTTGCAGCACTTTGATGACAATCATTTCCTATTACATCTGTACTAAGAATTTGTAATACAAATATAAATATATGACATATATTGTATAAAGTCCTATATAACTAGCTAAGTAATATACTCGCTACTCTTAGCTATGAGATTTGCCTGGTGTTTATTCAGAGTGGATGTGCACTCTTGTATCTCTTCATTATTCAGAAAAACAACATTATCCCTATCTCAGTGACATCATTTTCGGTGTGAATGTAATTGTGAGTTACTCACACAAACTCAAGCTGCTCACCCATCACCTCAGAGTAGTACCGTCGCATTGCAAAGGCTATGGTGGTCTTAAAAAGGAACATCTCATCAGCATTCCATGTATACTGGAGAAGCAAGCAAGTAGTGGTGTCAGTATACTGAACCAGTGATGGATAATTCTCATTTGGTACCCTGTTATTGCATATTGCACTTAATACACATATATCAAATATGTGTATAAAACGCAACCTCTTATTAATACTGTAATATTATATTGGTTGAGAATAAATCAGAATCAGGTCATCAGAAATGCATTTCCATGTCTAGCCCACCCAATGTTTTAATGTTTACAAAATCAATGTAAACCTCAGTTAATAGATTATTTGACTTACAGCCTGATCCCCCAAAGCAGCCTTCAAGCTCATCCTCACTTTGATAGCATCTTCAGAATCTGGAAAGTCAGAAATATTTATTAGTTAGTAAACAGCTTTGTGGTCCCGCATGCTCCTGTATATTCTCAGTTACTAGCATGCATACAGACATTTACTGTGTCCGCACACTTCCAGAACATTTCTTTTCACACAGTGAAACAGAAGACAGTTGGGCTGCTGTTAGCATCTTATGTATGATGCAATGAGTTGAGCCATGTTAGCACTCACATGTGTCAATGCTTTGGTCCCATCCTCGTTTTCGGTTGTTGGCATCGTTATCTTTCTTCAGCCACTCATGGAGGTCTTTAAAGTAGTCTAGGAGGGGCTGGGAATTCATTTTTGTTTCTCCAGAAATTTCTTCTAAAGCTTTCGTCCAAGACCTTGATCTACCCAACTCCAACATTGCCCTGTAATTTGAGTTCAAATTCGTCAAATTTGTTTTCTTCAAAAAACTTTTTTTTTTCTGGATTTCCATGTGCACTTATGCAATGTTCCTATGACAATTCAACAGAATGTATTGATTATCATTATACTGACAGCTAAATTGAAGAAAATATATCCTGGGTGTTGCAAAGTGGATAACATATCCCTCATTGGCCATGTACCTAAGTTTGTTGCCTGCCGCAGTCGAATTAGTGATGTCACACTTAAACAAAGGTCCAGTATGACCTGTGGCATTGCAGAGAGCAGCCTGGAACTGGAACTGGTATATGGTCCTTGTAAAGTATCTAATATGCAGGAAATAAAAAATGGTATTCATTATATATCAAAACAATGAATGGCAATTCCACAGAAATTCCACATCTATAATGCCCATAAAATGTGATGGTGTTTGTATGATGTGAATTGTTTTGTTTTGTCATTTTTTTTACAGCCCAGTTTTACAGCCAAAAACAGCAAATGCTCAAATTCCATGTAATCATTCACATCATAGATGACCATTGCATTTTATTGGTGTTATGGACGTGACAAAAAACGTTAATTTTCCATGAAATTACTCTTATACTCTCTATATATTTGAAGACATGGTGGTGCATTTTCCCCATTGTTTTGTCATCCCTTGAGAACTATTGTATTTCACCTGATGAACGAGTAGTCTCCAGAGACGTGGAACAAAGCTGGAGGGTCGCAGTATGTCTCATCCCTGGGAAGAGGTTCTACAACACCGACCATTTCTCTCCTGTGAGGTGGAGAGAGCAGAAAAAGCCTGGTCAACACTGACCACAGTACCACACTCTGTAAGCAAATCAATCACTGCCTTTCAGCTCTGTGAATATTTACCAACATAGATGTTCACTCATACACCAGTTCATCCCTGAGGAAAATATTATTTTTTGTAACAGTTTTAAATGATGTATTATATTGAGAGATTGTGAGACACTTGCTAGATCTTGCTGAATTCTAATTTGTTTCTCTGAAATCCTCCTTTGGAGAAAAAGGCACAATTGACTGTGATTTAAGATCTGAGTGTGTCACAAAGATGGAGCTACTGTTGCAAGAGTAAGAGAGGGATGAGATTGCCTAAGTATGTTGTGTGCCTGGGTTGAGTTAGTGAATGTAAGACCAGGGGGCAAGAATGAAACCCAAATAAATGTTTGCCTGGAAATAAAACATGGTTCAAAAGAAATGAGGGCCCGGTGAAAAGAGAGGAACACAACTTACTTCATCCTCCACCAGTGAAGCATCCACTCTTCTTTTGGGACTGTCCCCTGAAACACCTGCCACCTCCACTCCTCCAGCATGTAGGTAAAAGGTAATGTTGCCACAATAGTAAGAGCCTGCTTCAACAAGAAGTTGATCTCTGTCTCTGTAGAAGTAAAAGCAAATTTCTAATTCAAACCTGAAATTGAAATAGGCTGTCTGTGCATTCATGTGCTTCATTGTGTATTAACCATTCACTGAAGTATGTCTCCTTGTGCAAGGCTTATCCATACACACACAGATCACACAGACACACAAACTCAAAAGGAGTTCACACAGACACACAAACTCAAAAGGAAACTAACACACTGAGAAAAACATGCTAAGAGAGGATTTCCTGGTGGACTTTAAAGTTAGTGGTTGACTTTAAAGTTGACTAACAACTAACATCTAAACACCATTTCATGAGGTTTGAATTTGCATAGCTGATGACAATTAATTAATAATAATCAATTGCAATGTAATTAATCATAAACTTTAATTCTTTAAAGTACTGAGAATTAAACATTAATCATGTACTTAACCCTTGTCCTCAGTGAAGTCTGCGGGCAAAAGACCTAAGGCCTGCAGGTGTGAGGGGGTGGCTGCAGACAGTGACATGATCTCTCCCACAGCCTCATGGAAACCTTCATTTGCTCCATCACGAAGAGGATAAGAAAGGTTACGGTACGCCATTTGGTATTGGTTGTGGCCCATTTCGTGGTGTACAGTCAGGAAATCGTCCATGCTTATTTTTGTACACATTTTAATCCTGCACGAGAGAAACAAAATCAAAAGAAGAGAGAAGCAGAGGTGAGGAAGGAAGGGGAGAGGGAGGACAGAAGAGAAAAAATAAAAAAAAGGTGAGAAAAACCACAGGTGACGCAAAGGAGTCACAAACAAAAGCATGCAAAAGGAAAGGTATCAAAAGAGGTGGAAAGGAAATTAACAGCAGACGTGATGGAATAAAATGGCCATAAGCAAGAATGAAACTGAAACTGAGAAAATCTCACTTTTATTTAAAGAGAAGAAGGGGAAAAGACTTTTTAAATCTGGAAAAGACACAAACTGGGTACTGCACCTGAAATCCTCTCGATTGCCCATGTCCCATGCTGTTGGGTGACACACCACGCTCCTACCATCATCTGGCTTCTCAAGCATTGAGTTGGTCCAGAAGTTATCAAACATTGGGTAAAGGTTGACCGAAATAAAGAACTTCTCAGCCTCCCTGAACATCCTGTCAATAGTCCATTTCTGGAAATTTAAGATGCAACCAGCAACAATTAAGGATAAAGATGACTCCAACACACTTCACCCCCTCCAATCTGTATCTTTATTTCATATTTCCAAATCGCACTGATGTGAATGAGATGAAGTTTGTAGATGATGAAGCCTTTAATTGGCATTAATACTACCCATATTGTGAGCTGGAATTTATTACCTGTTTAACCATAGTAGCACTGACATCAATATCAGTTTTGTCAGGGTAAGGCACTGAGAGAGGGTACAGATTTGTCCAAAATCTTCCCCACATGTCACCTAGAAGTTCATCATACTCTGTAAACCAACTGTTGCAATGCTTTTTATACACTGTAAAAAACAATAATGCTTACTTCACTGTAAAAAGTAAAAAAGTCCAGTTTACTTGAAAAAATGGTGGCTTCAAATGAGTTAAGTAAATGTAACTCTATGTTTACCATAACTTCAGCACTAATTGGTGTCATTCCCAGTCTCTGAATGAACCTTTTCAGATAGGCCTAGTTTAGGAAAAAACACCTTCTTGTTTAATTAGCTCATCTGCTGTCTTCCCTAGAGGTAGATAAGAAAGGAATTGAAGGTCTTGGGTGGTCCCACATTCCCAGTTAATTATTCCAAGCTAGGCTAATGCATATCAGACAGGGTAGTACGAGCAGAGACAACAGAAGGGTCTGCACCCTCTTATCTAATTCTGAAACAGACACATATATAAGCTCATTTCCTAAAACGTTTCAAATTTAGTGCTGCAGCTGCACTTCCTGTTGTTGGGGTAACTCAAAGCTTACCCAGAAGATGGGCAGGCAGTCCTCCCTCTGAGTTGATATGGCCAGGGTAGACCTGCTGGAGCTTGGATCTCACATATGCATGCAGTTCAGTGTACAGGGGTAGGATCTACAGGGGAACATTGAGAGTAGTTAAACAACCTAAAATAGAACCCCTGTAGAAAAGAGTGATGCCACCAGCATTTCTTTATTAAATAAACTGTTCTCTTCTTAAAGTGATAGTCTGGAGTACTTCCAACTATAGCCCTGTTTTACAACCTCACCGGATGTTGTTGCTAGGAAAAAAGGAGAAAAATTTGTACAATGTAGACTGGATAGCGGGCCTGCAGCTTACACTAACTAAACAGGGCTATGGGAAATGAAACTCAAAGTGAGTTTATGTCCCCATTCAGTTAGCATTAGCTGGGGTTCACTATTTGGTCTATGTTGTAGCAGATTCCTCTTCCTATCGACAACAATCGCTGAGTTTGAACAGCATGGCAGTGGTTGGATATACTCCGGACTACCACATTAATTCCCTGACAGAACCAACCTCTTGGTAAATTTGACGGACATCATCCATGAGCTCATCCCGAGTATATCTATACTTCCCGTTCTCAATAGTTTCATAGTTCCATCTCCAGTAATCTCCGTAGTCCTTGAATCCTTACATAATGTCAAGAGCAATGTTATGTTACACATTTTAACACCACCCAGGATAAATAAAATCTTTGTATATAGCCTACTTCATGTTTGTTATATTGTGCTGCTTTGATAGCATTGTTGGTAGCCATTGGTTGTCAGTGATTGTTGTTTCACTAATCAGCATTAAGAAATTGCATGTTTATTCTGAAGTGTCTGGTCTCTTCAATGGAGTCAGTCTGACAGGTGTGTATTGGTGATCTTTAAAGACCACACTCTGTGCACATTATTTCTCTTTCAACCAGCTTGAATTACTGCCCAGCTCCTCATAAACATCTCAGTAGCTGAACAAAGCGGACAAAGCATATTAGTTTCTAGGCAGTTTTCGTTGCTAAGGTCTGAACGTCTGTTGCAAAATTTGTTGCATTCAGGGTAGTTCTGCCATTGGGTTAAATACAAATCGGCCCAAATATAAGACAATCCTGAATATAAGGGCTGAATATAAGGGCTCCCACCCAGCAACCTTTTTTTTTGAAAATACTAAGAGTGGAAACTCATTGGAAAACTTATCTTAAATTGGAAAACACAATATGGGGAGATGGTGGCAGGTTGGCACCTTGCATGGCAGCCTCTGCCATCGGTGTATGAGTGCATGTGTGTGAATGTGAGGCATACAATGTAAATCGCTTTCAGTACTCGTAGGAGTAGAAAAGCACTATTTAAATGCAGTCCATTTACAACCTTTTTTTCACAGGTAGTTACAAAAAAAAACATTGTCTTAAATTTGGGCCAATAGGATATAATGACAAAGACAGCTTAGGAGCACCACATTCAAGAAACTCAAACCATTCAGCTTGGAGGCCTCGTTCTTCAGGTCGACGTAGTCCTCATACAGAGGTCTCATCTTCTTCCCAACCGCCACTCTCCAGCCTTCCCACACATGCAGTCGCTCAAAGTAGTCTCTGCTGTTGGCCATCACATGCTCGAGGCCTGTGGCAGAAAATCACATTCCTATGCCACATTCCTATTATCATTTCTCCCTTAAAGGGTAGGGAATTTAAAGCAGGTTAAAAAGTCAACTAAATGGGCATCCCATGCCTGACACAAGTCTGAGTAATTTCTCATTAGTGGGCAGAGCACCTTTTGGGTGGGTGATGTGTAGCCATAGGTGCTTCCAGGTTCAGTCAATACTCTGTCCTCTACAACTCACAAACTCATCAATCAGCTATCTTTCCAATTCAATCAAGCCCAATTCCACAATTCCACCCTTCTTTTAACCATAGAGCTACAAAACTTCCACACACTGTCAGACAGCTCCTTGTCCTTTGATCATCTTCAATGCCACTCAAAAGCTGTGGATTTTTTTTTCCCCATTAAGAAAACTTGTTCCAAGTACTGTTGGTAAATTTCTCATGAGCCCATATTATATCAAGATACAAAAATCCTCCTCATCATGAGGTATAAGTATAGTCACCATAACCTTTGTACCAGAGTCATAAAAGTTTGGCTTCAGAAAGTAAGCCCTACCATAAATTAGTTTCAACCACTCAGCTGATTCTGATAACTAGAACAACTCCTTAGCCAAGCAGCTCAGATAACTTGTTAAATCACCTGCAAAGTCAAAACCTTTGCATGGTGGGACTTTTACTTTGCCAGACTACTACAACTATGCTTTGTAAAATAGCACTTCCCACAGAGACATGACGCTAATTCAATTCAAGATGTGCTTGCATTTTTTCACTTCCTGTTTCCCATTCATTTCATTGAGGCTCCATGAGAATTTGTGTGCTTCCTAGGCCCCTCTTATCCTCTCTATAAGTTGAAAGAAATATTTTTTTTCTTTCACCAGATTACAGGGGAGATTGTAACCTCTACTGACCACTACATATCATATCATGAAATACATACAAAATTGCAGGACATCTGGTGGAAACCCTCTGCAATCATAAGAGTCATGTTTACCTGGTTCCAGAGTCTGGCAGTCAAATGGTTTATCAGCTTTACACACAGTGGCTGTGCTATAAATCGTACTCATCTGGCTCAACACATTGCTCAACTGTGACAGAGGAAAAACACATTATGACATTATGTTCTTAAAAGTCAAGACAGATGTGTAATGTCATCTGATATATTTTGCATGATATTTGCTTAGACAACTGAACCAGATCACCAATTAGATAGGTTGATAGACAGATTAATTCCAATTCCAGCCTTCAGATCTCATACGTGACATTGCAATACAGTATATTTCACTTCACAAGCATGAAGACTCACATGTGCCCCCTTGTCTGCATCCAGCACTCCTGAACCTTTGTCTTGAAGTGTCATGAGCTGTAGTTTAATCTCCACATCATTGATCTGATCGATGGGGAAGGATTGGGCTTCTTCTGACACTTCGCTATAGAAAGCGCCCCAGATTGCCCCTTGTTTAGACTGAGTAGGAAAAAAAAAATATTCTCTGTACTTTCATAAGGTATGATTTAATAGCACAACAAGTACTAATCTTGTGCTAAACGCTGCTGGGGAAATCACAATTAGTCCTGTTTGAATTCAGCCATGTCAGTTTGCTATGACCGTTAGCTGTGTTCCGCACTCACCAGCTTCTGTGAGTTTTCATCTGTGATGTTTGTGTTGTAGGCCCAGGAGGCCAGTGAGTACTGGTACATCAGCTGTGTGGCATTCTCATCAAACTTCTTCAGGAACTCCACAGCCCTCTGCTCGAGCTCTGACTGGGCTGCCACTGCCACCCCGACAGCCACGACCAAAACCAACAGACACCGTGCAGACATCCTACAGAGTTACCTCCACAGGAGTGCAGTGAGAAAGTGGTGTTCACAACAGAGAGTCACCTCCACAGGAGTGCAGTGAGAAGGTGGTGTTCACGACAGAGAGTTTTATTAGAGGTGGCCCTGCAGCACCACTTTACCCTTTGTACAAAGTCACATTCAGCCATAAAGGCCCAACCCTTTTGTGTGGAGATTGCTTGATTAGCGAGTACTGTACTCCTCTTGTCAGGCAGTTGCTGTTATGGCTTTTTGCTGTGGCTGTTTACTGAGCAATGTTAACTGAAACAATGTTATCCCCAATCTGAAGAGCTGACATTGTTGACCAATTAAGTGATTAAAAAGAAATATATGGTGTTCATAAAGTCAAAACATAGTTTAGTGATCAAAGCTGCTATATAGTTACATTGGCTTTGTACTGGAATCTTTGAGCACACGTGACCACTTATAGGATCATAAAATTATAAATAAAAGTAAAATTGTTATTATCCTAAGATAAGAACCTTGGTTTCCCTGTCTCCATTTAGCAATGTGACTATATCATTAAGATGTACACCTTTACTTACTAAAAATTAGTTTTTGTATAAAAAGCCTATGAAGAGCCTTCCCAACACCTGCCACAAGACTTCACGTCACACCTAATGTACCCTGATGATCAGCCTGATGATGTGTGCACTGTCCTAGGTCTGGGTTTCCATTTTGTTTGTTTTTTTCTTCTGCCACAAGTTGTGAACCTTGGGATTTCCTGCAGTGCACTATGTGCTTTTTGTTAGGGTTTCCCCTTTGTTTTGTCCAAAATGCACTGCAATGTCTGTGGCAGAGACCTTTTCTAACCAGCCAGTAATGATGTCATGGAGGTGATTTTTTTGTTAACATTATCACATGTGAGGTAAAGCTACATTTAAAAAAAGTGTGGATGGAAGTGAGAGAGCGACAGAAAGTGCTGATTCAAACAGGGAAATGTATGATGTGTGCTATGAAAAATGTATGATGTGTGCTCATTGGAAATGCAGCAGACAGATAATTTCTACAGCCAAAATGTCAGTTGTAACTGCAATTGTTTACTCAATTCAAAGGAAAATACAGGAAAATAGTTTAATCAAAGACACTAATGCTGATGCTTTTGTTGTTGTTTCATTGGTTGTAAATTATATAAAACCCACTCCATGCTGGGAAAGTTGTTGTAATTGGCTACTGGATGTTTTGAGCTACATGAGCCACAATGGTTCAGGGCCTGACAGACCTAAAGAGCATATCCAAATTAGCGAGAGGTGCAAGTTTTTACCTAGGTTACTGTTTATCACCTTCAGATTAATGGAACATGTCCAAACCACAAGATGGCACTGTTTAAATCATTAGATTAGTGTCTCTTGCTGAGATGATGATGTGTCCAAGGCACCAAACAGACCATGTTTTGTGAGATCTTGCAAAGGTTTTGCAAGATCTCACAAAAGTATGTACGCTTTTTTTTCCCTTCATGTTTTATGTCACCTCAGGTGCTCCGTAGTTAATATACAGAATATACGGTTTTCAAGGACTTTACATTTTGTTCAATCTTTAACAAGCTTTTGTCTGATCTTTAGCCTCATTTTCAAAATTCTAATTTCAATTTGCATACCATTGGCCTAGAACTTAGCAATTAAGAAAAAGCCACGACATAAGGCTCTTAACCTGAAGTTGATCTTGGGGAGACTGGACCTGAACAATTGATAGTTGACAAAAATATAAGTCGCTTTGGATAAAAGTGTCCCAATATTTCAATTTCATTTAGACCAACAGAATATACTGCTGCATTTGAAGAGCTCTTTTCTAAAATGCTATCTATCCATTTTCAAACATGTTCAAAAATTAATAGTTAATATCAGTAAATTGACTGTTTTGTTGTTTGAATTGGATAAGGACAAATCAGATAACATTAACCCAGTTGCAATTGTCCCAATGTTACCTGAAAATCAAATTTAAAAAAAGCTTTATTTAAAGGGTTGTTATAGCGTTTTGGAAAAGAACTCTTCAGTTATAAACCACACTGTGCATAGCCTCTGATGTATAGCTGCTATATTCACGTTCACATATTCAAACAGTCTAAAAATGAAAAATGTGCTACCTACAGCTTGCAACAGGTCAACTTACCAATTTTGCAGCTCACCAGTGTGCATGCTATATCCTGAGGGGTGAAAAAAAAAAAAAACATCATAAAATAGTGTGTGACCCAGAAACCAACCACATCCTGTGTAGGCTACTAGGTTATCATCCTGTCTACAGGCTTTTGCAGGCTAGTAGAATGTGCTGTGAACCTTAGAACGGAATCTACACACAGACATGAAAGCATAGTATGACATCTGACCACATCACACACAGAGTATTCTAAAAGAAACACAGCAAAACCTATTCATCCTAAAGACTAGGGAAACTCACCAGGGTGTCTAATACAGAAATACTCTTCCTACTCTTTCTACACCTTCACTAGTAGGTGCATAAATAAATATTTTTTTTTACTCATACAATGCTTCTAAAGTCTCAAAGTGCGTCAAATAAAGAAAACATTGACAAAGAGAAAAAACAGTCTACTGGTGGTGTATTCTTCTGTCATGAACACTTTTTGGTACAACATAATGTTTTACTCACTTCCATGAATGTTAGGGTGACCAGACCGGGGAGAGTCCCTGATTTTGGTGGTCTGTTCCCGGTAAAATACAAGAAAACCCACTTTGTGGACGATTTTTGAAGCTAAACATTACTTGTTTTAATGATACTCACTGTCCTTGGTTCCCAAGGAAAATTCAGGGAAATGTCCCCCATTTTCATCTCAGAGGTCTGGTCACCTTAATGAATGTAACACTTTCTGGCCTTAAAGGAAAAATCCAGTCAATTATCCCACATTTCTGTTGTTTAAGGTTAGAGAGTGCTGTCGGTTGGAGTTAGAAGGACAGCAGACCAAACAGAGACCAAATTTGCAAACTGCTAACTAATGCTAACAAATTGGGGCACAATAAAACAAAACTTCCTAGCCCTCATCAGTTAGTGATGGCAACCATTTTGCTATTTGGTCTATGTTGCACCAAATTCTATCATTCCTATACCTACCAACAGCACTTGGCAACCTGAAACAACGGGGCTTGGGGTTGATTCATTCTGGATAACCCCTTAATTTGAGCAAAGTCCAAGACCAACTAAAGCCAACTGAACAAGTAATAGATTTACAAATTTAACACCATAGGTAAGACCTTACCCACAAGCATAAAAATATCCATAATTAGGCCTAATACACAATAACGTTTCCTGTTGATAGAGTTTGCCCTTAGAGACTATTTAAATTGGTACCTTTAAACTGAACACAGCCAGTATTGACAGCTTGTCTGTTCTTGAATATTTGATGATCATGGTGGTGGTGCTGGCGATCTACTAAATTAATCACAAGCATGGCAGGGTTAGTTGGCAGGTTTGCTAATCAGTCCTTTTTCTCACACATAAAAAGGCCTCTAGTTTGCAAGTTGAGCGTACAGCCATCTCATGCATCTGATAATGAACGTGTGGCTAGAATGGTTTCACACATGCATGACATGACACGCAGTCACACAGAGCTGAACTTTTTATTGCTTCTCCCACAAAATGCTGGGTAGAGCGATGGACTGAGAGAGCAGGAATCCACTGAACTACAGATCAGCTTGAATTTGTAAATAAGGCAAGACTAAAGTAAGTTTTTGCTCTCCAGTGTACTGGCCTAGTTCTCAATTCCTTCTCACGTCCACTGTGGTTTTTGCATAGAAGCTGGCCTCGTGGCTCATTCTGGACAGCCACTTCCTCTCTCTCTCTCTAAAACCACCAACATCCGATCTCCAAAATAACTTATATCAAAACATGAAATGCAGGTGGTGTAATGTTCCATTTGTAGACATGCACATCAGAATTATTATTCTGTCAAGGTAAATATTTTCCTCTTTTAAATTACACTGGATTTGTTTACATGTGCAGTTGCTCATTTTTAACAAAGCCCCAATTAGAGGCCGGTTCAAGCAGAGCCTTCGTCCGACACCCTCAAGCACAGTCTTGGTCGGACACCTAGTGCCTAGTTGAGCACAGAGCACAGCCTGTCGGCCTCGTCGGAAATCTCGTTGACGACTGATAACACAAAGGACAAGTTATGTGAATACCCTAAATTGTAATGCAGTGAGACCACTTAGCTCGTCTAACTGTGTGGTCAGGTACTGAAACTGTGGTCAAGTCACTGTGCGTGTCAAGTATTGTTTTATTATTTATATTCAATTATCCATCTTTCAGACTACTCAGCAAGTAGATAATTTGTGTTATTTTTGTAATTTTAATTACAAAAATTTGTAATTTTACTGCTGTTCGAGTCTGTTTTTAATGGTAAATACTCAAATTGAAACAAATGTAAAAATTAGTCAATATTCCAATTTTCAATTTCTGCGTCGTGGTTGGACTAACCATCTGCGTAAGCGGATGTCCCAATCATTGGGATGTCATGGTTCAGGTGGCACCACTTGCACACTCGTAGAGGTATAAATAAGATCGGTGGCGGTATCAAGTTCAATTCAGCTTATAGTACACCAAGTGCGTTCGAGACGTACAGACGGCAGGTCAGGAGGGACCCCCTTGATGATTAGACCACAGACCTTCGCATAGCCTAAATTGCCACTTGTACTTTTGGCGAATTGAATTTTAAACAGCTTGGCCAGGCTACTTTTAAAGTTGTCCAAGGGCTAATATTTTCAGGTTTTGGGGATATGAACATTACAAAAGGCTAGAGGTTAGGCCACAGCTGAAACATCTCAGCCCCTCGCACAATCAATCTCTATCTCAGAATTGTGTTAAGGGGGGGTAAAGAGACGGTGATGCTTGTTGGGTGTAGCCATGTGTCGCCGATATTTGGGTACTATGTAAGAGTGAAACTTTGTTCGGTTGATAAATGGCTTTACTTTACTGCGTAACCCCCACCCACTGCGAATGAACAAAAAATCTTTGCAAACACAGGCTACCTATAGGCTACAAGCTACCCATGTTCAATAACAAATTCTCACAAAGCTGATGATTTGCCTGCTATTGCCGCAGAGACGCAGATGCCTTTGAATTATTACTATGACACGAGTAAGGCGACGAATGACCTCAACCTCACAGGCAAAGCGGCCATCAGCTGAACCGAAACTTCTGGGCTACAACGGACCTATCCACGGTACCCCCTGGTGCTCATAGTATAGTGCAACTCCAAGCGCAAAAATATAACATTTGAATATTTAGTCATTGTTTGCCTTTTTGAACTTCCGAACAGAAAACCCCAAGCATACTCAATATAAAAAATAAAACAAGCAGAAATCATTTGCTGCCTAGTTTGAAAATTATAATATAATAATTATATTGAAGTTCTAAGACAACCTTTCTTTCTTTTTATGTAAATCTGCAAGTTGAAAAAGCACTGCAAGGCGTTACACGGACCAAAAGTCTTTTAAACGAAAAAATAACGAAAAATAAAAACTCAAAATAACTGCGCAAGAATGAGCAATGCGTTTTTATGCTGCTGAAACAAGTTGTGTAGTAGATCTCAGTGAAAACGTATTCAGTCCGACCGAAAATGTGTGTAATGACTTTGTGTTTTGCCTCATGTTTGCGACATGAGTCAGCAGTGTTTGGTCAGCAGTGTGGCCCTGGTCAACGTTTTACAACTAGGTAAAAAGTGTTACATTTAACCCCGCGTTCCTTGTGCCTCGCTCTCCCCCTAGGCTAACATTACTTGTAAACAACGTATAGTGAGAAACATAACTCCAAATCGAGACAGATTCTCACACTAACTTGATGGGATGCAAAGGGTAGCCTACACCCTGCATTGAGGCTGCAGGTCTGCAGCCGGTGGTACTTGTATTTCTACCCGTACACACGAACTTGTATATTGACCACCAGATGGAGTCATAGAGCCATGTTTCTACAAAGTTTTCTTTTCTAGCACAGTGATGGTATTCATTACCTTTTTATTACTGCTTTAGCTGATTTTTGCTATTTAACAGAATGTTCATATTCACTCCTGCATATAGTTCCCTGTTAGGTGGTATTTGGTCCCATATGCTTCATGTTCCAATTTGTCCACAAATAAAACTAAAACTAAATGGCTCTACAAAGACGGAAACTAGTTTTGCTGCATGAACAATGGCAGGCAGTGACTAGATGCGGTCTGCAACCTTTGCATTTTTATCAGCCACTGCATAGGAAGAGCTTTAGACCTGTCATTTCAAATGATACTGTCAACAGCAACTAGGATTTACAGAAATACTTAATCAGCGATTGTGTAATGAGTCTGACAAAGCATCTCTCATTTAGTGGCCTCAATGTGAAATGGTCCATTAGAATTGCCTGACGTTTGTTCATAGATTTTCATTCACATTACAGATTCATTTCACACATCTCAAATTAGGCACGTAAACAACACAGTACAATCATAGGCCACTGAACATTATATGGGCTAACCCCAAATTTTACGAGCAAGGGCCAGCAAATAAGACATACACCACTGACTTCATTGTTGATATTTTGAATGAATTCTCTGCTGCCACTCCCTGTGCTAACGTAGCCTTGTGTAATGCCCTGACTAACCCAATCCACAAAATTGGTCGAAGGAGCGTTCCAGATCCATGCGTGTTGATAGCCAATCCATGTTTTACGACTCCCCGTTTTAAAAACCCCATTCCACCTCAACTTTGAGCGCTGGGAAAAAATACCACGCCAAGGCATCTGATGCTACGAGGAGCAGCAAAGATCTCTGGTGGGAATCTGCGTTACGCGCTCAGCGTGTGTGATCTCTGTCGCCGGAGAGAAACGATGGAGGCTTGCAAGGAGCACTGGGGAATTTGGGATTGAAAGGGAACCAGAGAACCTGCTGGACTTTTCTTTTGGATTGTTGGTTGTTTTTCTTTTTCCTTTTCATTTTTTAATTCGGATACCAAATTTTTCGTACACTCAAAATGCCATTTGCGAAACGGATCGTGGAGCCGCCGCTTCTGTGTAGGCATCCAATTCCCAATGATGAGGGCTTGCTATTCGAGGATTTGTGTTCAATCAACAATGTGGTTCTTTCGCGGACCTTGCGGCAGCTTTCCGACCTGGCCAAACATGCCTGTTCTTTATTTGAGGAGCTGGAAAATGAGATCATTTCCACGAATCAACGGGTTTGGGTTCTACAAAATAAGATAGGCAAGATCCAGCAAACTGTTAGCGCGTTAGATCCTAAACAGGAGCCAGTGCGTAAGTACCCATCCTTCCTCTCAATCTTGTCTGTATATTGTCTCTGTTCCTTACAGGTGAAGGTAAGTAAGGGTATGTGTGAAAACAAATACCTTATTTTATGCACTGAAGCTCGACAGACGGGTTAATTAATAGAATGTTGGAATTACATTGTGTCGCACGGCAGCATGCGCACACCTGCTCATCTGTCCTTCTTTCCGAGCCTACAGATCGCAAGGCATTGCTTTTCAGCATGTGCATATCAAGCAGCTAGCGCTGTGATGAGAATGTGGATGCATCCCTCACATATATTGCAAGGAAGGATTATTAGGTGAGAGATGGGCGTGTAGGCTGCAGTAAAGACGGGTCATGTTCCAAGCATGCACAACACTCCATGCTTATTAAGATGGGCGAATGCAAGGGCTACATCACTGCAGGTACGGGGCCTCAAGCAAGGACCACGGATCTTTTTCATCCAATCTGGGCGGTAGGACCGGCCGCTCCCCTCAGATAGACCAAGCGCAACTACCGTATAGGTTGAAACATAATTATAGATTCGGATGTGAAAGACCATTGCGGTAGAAATCATCTGTCCGTCGATAACATCATTACAGCGGAAGATATATATATATATATATATATATATATATATATTCCATTGATTATTCCCTTGTTGATATATATATTCCCTTGATGGTGGTAATATATATATTACCACCATCAAGGAAAGGTCCAGTGCCGATTTTCAGAATTCGATGGCCCTAGACCTACCCAGCGTAAAGTGGCCTTGTAAATCTTCCGCCATACAGTGTGTAATCTATAGAGAGAGAACATCCTATGCGATGGGAAATTGAAAAGATAATACGGATAGATGTAGAAGACGTTGATAATATTGGTTAAAAAAGACGATGACTTAGCCAAGAATGGGTTTGTGCACATTTTTGGGCATACGATGGGGCGAAAATGAGGAGGTTATGTCTGAAATATAGCACAGTGAATGTGGTACATCGGTCACTGACAGCGCGCTCAGAATGGGTGTAGCATTGCAGGCTCCGATGGTTAAATGGGTGTTCTCAAACTGCCAATTTACCGGGCAGTAAACCAAAGATTCGCCTGTTCGGTCCATTCTTCTCTGTTACTCTGTCTAGCTCCCAATTTCCTTATCTCACTAGACACAAATTCCTGAGTCCCCATATTTCATTATTTGTCCCAATCTCCTATGAGGCAGTAGGTCCAGCAGTTGGATCATAGTCAGTAAGGAGGGGGGCGTGATGGCAGTGCAGTCTTGCTTTAATTGTAAGAGGATGTGAGGATGCCATGTTCTACAAATCCGGTGCTGGGACAGGAGTTGATGGCTGGATTTGAGACCAGAGGGGTTTTCCCCTCTGTGATTTGGCTTAAAGCGAGAGGAAGCTTCGCTGAGCCGAGAGACATATACTCTGACCTCAAGTCCAATGCAATTGGAGGGGATATTCTATGTGATTATGGCATTTCATTTTCACTGATCTCATCTGACATGTTTTGAACCCCTCCACATTTCACGAGTGACACAAGTAGACGGATTTGACCAAAAAAGATTAAGCCATGTAGGTCACACAAGTGCACACTCTGGAGAGTAAGCTCTTTTTTTCTCTCAGTGAGTGTTTATTAGCAGACGGTCAAACTGTTTACTGAAAACATTGGTTCACTAAGGCCGAGTCTCTGGTAAGTCCCCACACAACTCAAAAGTTTGTCTCTGGCACCATGTCAGTCCCTCTTGGGTATATGCAAGACAAGGACTTCCCTTCCCCATAAATATCACAATAAAGTTCCAGGCATTGCAAGACAGCACAACATAAATCCACCTATAGCACTGTTTGGTAGAACACAGCATGGCATCATACTGACTGCAACAGTTTGGGACCACAATAGAACTAGGGCCTCCTTTACCTTTCCTCCAAAAGTGAAAGCATTTCTTTTGAGAGAGAGAGAGACACACACACACAAAGACACAAATTACGTCAACATGTGGTCTGTACTGCCAGACTCTGGTCTTTCTTCTGCATTTGCCCTGCTATTCCACCTTTGAAGCAGGTCTTGTAACTTCCTCCCTTCTCTGAATAGAATCAAGAGTCCCCTAGGGGCTGAACACACAGATTGGTACCAAAGTCCAGTTCAAGCCAAACCTCCTTTGACATGGACGCGTACACATACAAATCAGTGGTTTGGGGTTGCTTTGAAAGGTCAGCCAGGTGAAGGCTTGCCCTGGGCAACTAATCTCTCCGTTCCTCACATTCATAAGAGGAAGAATAGAGTGATTGTTTGAAGATCGTCATTGATCTTAGCTACATAGTCTCAGCTCGGTGGAGGAAGCTGTGCATTCTCTCTCCCTCTCTTTCTCTCTCTCTCTCTGTCTCTCTCCCTCCTTCTCTCTTTACACAAAGGCAAAGGTATGGGAGGTCACAGTTCCTCTGCTGAGCAGGGTGCTTTGCTCTAGACAGACATCTGTGACATGCTTGTTGTTCAGGTAGTTTCAATATATAATAGTAGTCTCAACTACTTTAATAAAAAATATTTTCTTTATTGAGAGTGGGTTATGAAATGATTTATGCAAGCCTTGTCCATTGCCTGAAGATGTTAAAATCTTCAGGTCAATTGACACCTACTTGTAAGTGATCCTAATCTTCTACTGACCTTTTATTGTCACTTAGTCTGTTGGGAAGCATTAAGCTCAACCACTAGGAAGCATATGTGAAAGGACCATAAGATAGATCAACCCCCGTGCATGTTGACACAGGCTGAATATCAAAAGGTTGAACCTTTTGAGTCTTGAAGCCAGAGAAAGCTGTTTTAAAGAAGCCAAAGTGCTCCTAAAAACACACATGGCAAAATAATTAACACCAGTTTGTGTGGTCAGAGACCAGTCTCTGTGACAGTGTGAGGAAAGTGAAAGCTTATAGACTCATGCTGTCATGTGTCTCTCTTTCTGACATCTGCTGAGCAGTCACCAGCACAAATGATGAATAGCCACACCAAGAATTGTGTGGCATTTGCTGTAGCAACAGAGTGAACTGTTTTCCAATAGAAATAGTCAAATGGTATTGCCCTCTCTGCTCACGTTTGTGACATTCAAATATGCACGTATAACTATATTGTCATTATCCCGTCACAGCGCCTGTCACTCCTTTTAAAAATTTTTATGAAAATGTGAACTGTAAATATTGTTTCTTCATGTAATTCCCCACTCTACCATGTCCAGGCCATGCCTTGGAGATAATTTTTACCTCCTGCACCAGAATTGAACATAGAGGCCAAAATGGGCCTGGGGTCATATGAGAGTGTTTTTTTCCAGGAGTCGGGGGATGGTTGTGGGGTGGGAAGTACACTTTTCTTTGCCTCTTCTCCTACCTCAGTGACCACTGCCCTCAACTGAGGCTGCCGAATCAGACACTCCCTTCCCAGGGGGGCTGTGATCTCCCACACCCCACTGATGGGGAGCCCATGTAGGGGGGAGTGATTAGACGACCTGCCCCTGGTTGCTCTGTAATTAGAGAACGCGTCTCCCTGCTCACGCCAGTTCTCAGCACTCTCTAATTAGGTGAGAGTGTGTGTGTGAGTGAGTGAGTGAGTGAGTGAGTGGAGAAACACCTTTTAGAAAAAGTGTTACTCATTTCTCTCCACAGCTTTTTTTTCTGATGGGAAGACACACTTTTTCTTGGTGAGGAAGAGTGCTGCTCATACAAGTCAAGCAAAAGATTTGCATGCTCGCCGTTCATGCACAATGAAAGTATGTTAAGCAAAGCAGGCCTTTGAATGTTGGTGAGAGGTCATGAAGGGACAAGTTATTTATCTGCTCTCTGTATTTTACCATAAAATGGATGTCAAAGAAGCAGGCCTTTGAATGTACTAAAATATTTTCTTTCACAATGGAGTGTTCTTATTTACACACACACATAGACACGCACACATACACAAATGTGTAGCTGTTGCATTTGATGCAACTGCATTCCACCACCACAATCTCTTTCTCTCCCTCTCTCTCTCTTTCACACACACACACACACACATACATTTGCCATGCAACGCTGGGGAAGGCGAGGCCATGGCTGGAGGCTGGGGCAGTCATGCCTCCACCGAGTCTGCATAGTAACAGCAGTAGGCAGCTGATGTGATCCATAGACCATCCTTTCATCAGACCACCCTACTTTGAGTCAGTCCATTTAGTCCCCCATCGCATCCGACCCTCCAGAGAGAAATGCATTGTCCTGTGCGTTTAAAAGTCTCCCTCCACCCGCTATTTCACCAACACGCATCTGAAGAAACCCAAGCACTCTCTATATGCATAACTAGTAGCATATGCATGCATGCAATATGTACACACACACACACAAACACACACACAGACTTACATATACAGAGACACAGACACACACTCTCAAACACACACCAAGACATGCATTCATGGATTTCAGGGTTGTACTGAACTATAGAAATAAGCAGAAACACATGTGCAACATACACCCACATACATGTGCACCAACACAGGTTCCCAGCTAAGGCAGTGCAAGAGGGGGACAATAGGAAAGGCTGGTAGGCCCAACGTCACAGTGATTGTCCATACATGGGCTTCCGTCACCTGGAAGTAAAGTTAAAGCTTTATGGGCAACTCATCCTCATACTTACTGGTGCTAGCCAGTCACAGCCAATTCCCCTTCCTACTTGAGTGTGCCCACAGAAATCCCCAGTTGTATTTAAGAAATTGGATAATAGGAAGTTGCGTTTAAGACGCATCTAATGTTGTCAGGGTTGTCTCTTTAAGTCTTTGTATGGTTTGTTGACTGTCTAGAGTAATTCTGTTTTTGCTTGCTTTTTAAATTTGAAAATTCACAATATGCTGGTCTCGGGTAAACTATGTTTGCTGTAAGAAAAAAAAGATTGTGTGCTTTGTGTTTTCCTTTGTGTAAGAATCTCAAGAACTCCTGAAATGTCCTGTAAATCTAGGGAAATAACAGGACAATGGCACTTATAAGAAATATATTTGCTTCCAAGTTTCATTATTTGCCAGTCATTTGTATATCTCATCGTAGGTGTGATGCAGATCAGTGTTTAAAGGTCAAAGTCCTGCTACAGTGGCTCCTTGAATCATGTCTGACTCTTGTCATGGTTATACGAAAGTGGTTTCCGGTGAAGCCATAAAGCATATGAATCACAACAAGGCTGGTCTCTCCAGGGTGTCCTCTAGAATAACAGAGATCAGGGCAATGTATAGTGGGTTGGGTGCAGAAGTGGATGCAAATTCAGCACAAAGGCACATCCTGAGTGACTGTAAAAAGTTCATGTGGTTTGAGCTTGTCAGGGGGTAAGCCATAAAACACATGCACACCATTTGCTTTATAGTTTGTGGTGCCCCCTCCATTGAAATAAATGATTTAACAGATTAGGTTGCTTGTATGATTCATTTGAAGTTTAGTGACCCTAGTATATTTTAGTATTTTTTTATTTTTATATTTTTCATTGCTTTTGAATGGCACTGTAAATGATGTTAGAATAAAGTCTGATGATGTTCAGTACTGTTTTGCAATATTTTACTGTCCTTTCTTACTGTAAACTTGGATGTTGTACCAATGTGGCATTTCCATGTAATACTTTCTGTTTCAAGCTGTCTTGAATGCAGCTTAGCATTTACTTGCATTGTGTTTTATACAATTGATCAATGTGGTAGAAGGTGAAGTTAAAAGAGTTTTAGGGCATATTTGGCAATACTGTTGTTGGAACTTTAAGATCACTTGCTGTTATATGCGCCATAAGGACCTCATTAGGCTAATCCCGCCTCTATCTGCTACAAAAACACATAGACATTAACACGTATATACATGTGTTGACGGGCAACGGATCAAGAAAGATACAGCTCAGGCTGTTTGAGGAGGAGGGTCCTCCTAGGTCTGTATCTCTTTGGTGACCCCTAGTCCTTCTGGCCAAAACTCAGCCAAGCAAACCAAACAAAGCCACAACCCCCAACAATTGCAGAATAACAATAACAGGGCGCTGGAATAAAGAAAGGAAGTTTAGCATTTGACCTCATGAATAATTAGTTAAGACAGCTGGCCTTGCGTGGCTTTGTCTTGGTTCCAATAACAGGCCAATCAAGTAGATCTCCAAAAAAGGGATCTAAAATGGGTAACAAAAACATTATACATTTTGAAAATAAAGTGTGATATCTCACTGAAAGATATCTCATGATTATGACTTGTTGAGACCATACATTGACATTCCATACATTGGTATGCTAGTGGTCTGTTTGTAGACTTTGTAGGGTTGGCTATATGTAGCAATGTGGCAGTCAGTTTTGCCTCCATTTTAAAGGGCCTAAAAGCTGGCGAAGACTTAAAGGGCCTTTGAGCAGAGCTTTGCGAGACACTCATCTGCCGCTGTATGTTTTGACTGCGGCTCGCAGACAAAGATAAACACCTGGAAAATGGAACAGCGCAAAGTCCCCTTATGGCGCATCCACTCAAAAAGCTGACCCCGGCAGCCGCTGCTGCCCTCACTGCCCTGCCCCCTACCCGCACACACACACCCGCACACACACACCTGCACACGCACACACAGAGTCACACACACACACACACATATACACACACACACACACAGAGTCACACACATAGGCTACATCCTCCACACCACGTCTGGGAAAGACGCACTTCCCAGACACAGACCACCTGGGAGGCTGCAAGGGTAGCGTGTGTGGGTGGGTGGTTGTGTGTGTATGTGTGTATGTGTGTGTGTGTGTGTGTGTGTGTGTGTGTGTGTGTCAGGTGCAATGCAGGCTAGAAGGGGTGTAAGGGCAGTGATTGAGTGAGTGGGGTGTACTCAGTGACCCCTCTCAAGCTAGCACTCACTTGTTCCTAGGTTGCATGAGATTTCAACAGGCAGGTTATAAAGGGAAAAGGATTTTTTTAATGTAATTTGCTCGTTAGTTATCATGTTTTGCCCATTTCTCGTTGACCTTTTTACCTAAATGTGAATTTAAAAAAAAAATCTTGATTTATGATCAGCTAATCAGCTAAACCATCTTTACTTCCGCATGCTATACATTCTACTGCAGCATTGTGGTGTATGCACACAGCCATACACAGACAATCACACACACACACACATCACATCACATCTGTGGAAATGTATAGGTCCCCCCACCTCCTCCCCTGCCCCTACCATAGACTGTGTGTGTGTGTGTGTGTGTGTGTGTGTGTGTGTGTGATTAAGTAGACAGTTTGCCGCCTCTTAGCAGCCTCTCTGCCCTACTTTTGCCTCGCAGTTGATTTACTTCTGGGCTTTTGACAGCACTTTTAATGTTTCATGCACTTTGAGTTCCATTGGAGACACATCAAGGCCCTCACCAGGCCTGTCTGAAAAATGTGCACTGTGACGGAAAGGAAGGGGGAGACCTCATCCCCCCGCTGTTGCCGACACATTTAAAAGAGCAAATGGAGAGAGGCTAGAGGAGAGAAAGAAAGAAAGAAAAAAAACACACATATGTCTGGTACAGGTGAGGCCATAGTACTGTAGCGTGGTTATAAATATTATGGTGGCCATTTTAGAAACCCCTCTGTGATGCCTTTGTGCAGTACACAGTTTTGGTGTCTGGGTTGATGGTGATTTTTTTTTTATGTCTCATTCAGCAGTTGGTTTTCTGGTCTGTGAATGTAGGTGGCGCCGTCCAGTTTGATCGCCCAACTTTTGATCAAATCATCCAGTTACAGCCATCTCATCTTTTAAAAGCCATTTTAGGGTCGAAATGAATTTCTTTCGCGAGACTTACTGGGCACTCACTGGTCTCCGTGCCTCTCACTTTTTACGGTGCATGGCGCAGTTCCCAGATTTCTTGGAACACACAGGCCAAAGGATCCCTGGTTAACCACCTATACTAACTGACACAGGATCATTTCCAATTAAGCACGAACCCAAACCTCCCCTTCCCCTGACCGCAGCCATTCTACCATCTCTCAATTAGCGTCAGCCTTACGAGACCTTAATGTCCTTTTCCTTAACTGCTCATGGCTAGTTTGACTAGCCTCTGGAAAGCCAGCCACACATGGGCAGGAAATAAAAAAATATGGCATTAAGCTACACTGTAAGTTATATTACTTGTAGGACTATGGAGGTCTATAAATATTGAGGGTTAAGATTGAGCACATGATGGTTATATACTAAACTTTTGTTAATAATTACTGTATGTACATTTGGAAGGTTATTTAACTTTTTAATGTCTTTTCAACTTGTTTTATCTTTTTATAAAGCTGGGGAGAGGATCTCTTTCTTTGAAGACCGTATCAAGTAGCTTGTTTATTGCTTTTATTTCTTGCACAGACAAGGCAATGCAGGCCTAATTAAGCTGTTATCAGTGCCTTGCCTTCTTTTGGATTCCTCAGTGTGAGATCACTGTTTGCCTCCGTCTGACTTGCACCCATCCCCACGAGTCACCACTGTGATGTGTGTCTCCTGTGACTTTGTCAGCCCTGTCCAAACACTCTGTGTTGTTCGCTAATGTCATTGTCATTGGCCTGGAAACGCACCAGACTGATAGTCAGTGAGAGCATTAAATCGTTATTTCTCTCCTGTTACAAATTGCTGCATGCTCTTTCGAACAATCTTGAGAGACATGGCATTACATACAGAATGTACAGAGGACAAAAACAGCACAGTTGCCATAGCAGAAAGATGACAGTGTGTAGGTAAAACTCTGGTATTTGACATTATGAGCAAGGGATTTAGCTGAGGGATTTACCTGTTACCCACGCAGTGGTGTCTCTGTTGAGTGTCAACCTTATTTTTAGTAATGAGGGGCTTCCCTCTGTATTGCAGACATGTTCATTCTTGTCCAGCTCTAGTGGATTGCCTGAAGTGTTTGTGTTGTATAAGATCTCATTGGTGGTCTACATTGTAGTCTATGTGAAGTGACACAGACAGTGGCTTTCTTGATGTGTATAACAACAGTTTTGATTGATGAATTTTTGCCTATCCACTAAATAGTTAGTTTGTTATAACCTATTGACACAGTATATCCACCTATTGAGTGACCTCTGACTAAGAGTAAAAAACAAATAAAAACGAAAAATGAAAAAATGCAGATTCTTATTATGGGAGATTAATGTATTTATTCAGTAGCCTATCAGGACAGAATTTTAGGGCATCTCATTGGAACGTCTGTCAGTAGTGAATTTGAACACTGTTTGGTTAATTTACTAAGTTTGGATAGTTTTCTCCTCCATAGGGCTTGGACTTACCTGGAAGAAATGTCATAAAATACCAAGGCGCAAAATTCCACCTCAAAACTGGAACTTTCTAATTTCCCATTCTGCATAAAGTGCTTTTAGCTCTGGTGTAGTACTGGCGAGGAAATATGGTTCAGGATGAAATATTAAACAGCCCACAGCCATCTCTCCTGTTCTTTGCACATCAGTCCCTAGTGACCAAGGTGCCACTTTGTGTAACTCACTCAACTCAATTTTATGTTTGGTTTGGTTGAAAAAAGTCTGATGGTGCAATCATGCGCAAGTACACAAACACGTTTTCCAGTAATTCCTTGAAATAAAGAGGGAATTCTGTCCTGGACCACTTTCGTTCCTGCAGGACAAAGGCGAACCTCATTCTTTATCTCATCTTTGTTGTGATGTGTCCTCAAACCTGTCTACATGCGCTGGAAATGGCCCAGGTATACCTCAGACACACACACACACACATTCTCTCCAGTCTCAGCACCAACAGCTCAGGTAGAAAGGGAAACATTTCTAAATTATGAATTGTGGTGTCATTCACTGATTGTTCTGTCACTTTGGTGCAGCTAGCTTAAGTGATATTGTCCTTCAAATGGCAAAAGACATTAGGCCTAAAACATTAGTCTGAGAGCCAAACATTCTGCTGCAGAGACTTGTAATGATGTGGAGCTGAGGCCAGAGCAAAACCATAAGAGTTCTGTGTTCAGGCCACAAAGCAGCCATGTCTGTTGAAGTTCTCAGAATACACAGCTCTTAAGGACCAGCCATATGTGTCCTGTGGCAAAGTGTACAGGACACATTGAAAAGCTCCACTTTCACACAGTAACAATTATGTGAATCCATATTTAGACTCTATCTAAAGTCATGTAAAGGGATTTCAGTGAATAGTCTTTCACTTGCGTGGATTTCTAAAACAAAAGATTGTAATGTTCATTTAACATGGATGCTGAAAATGAGTCCCTTTGCATATAGTCAGAAAAAAAAAACCTGATTTGGGTCTTCAACACCCCATCAATTATGTTCTTTTGGAATATACAATGTACATTACAAAGCTAACTTGCATAAAAGGTAAGGAGAAAAAAAAACAAAAACAAAACCATCGAACAAACTGAACAACCGGTCCTGTGCATCACATCTCAGCTGATGCAGTCACTGTGTTGCAAATGACAAAAAAAGAAAAGCAGGCCAATGTGATTACGGAGATGAGGTCTACAGTCTTCAGTGCCTTTGCCAGGGGGGGAAAAGGCGTTGTTTGATCAGTGCGCTAGAGTCGCAGAGCCTAGGCTACTGCTGCTGCTGCTGGTGCTGTTGACATGCAGAAAGGCGAGGCTTGGGCCGGTCAACTCGATGCCAGTTGCTTTGACTATAGAGGGACTCCATTCATGAAGCTTGCATACAATCAACCTTTCCACTCGTCCTTCCTCCACTCCTCCTTCCTCCGTCTTTTGTTCATTCTATCTCCCTCTCTCAAATCAAAGCACTGTAGCATAACTGCAGAGATCTGAGAGAGATTTGACTACCTTTACCTAGAATATGTGCAAGCCTGTGACCTTAGGCCAAAGTGTTACGTAAGAGGAGCCATTTACAGTCCATTTCACCACAAAGGCACAAAGGCCCAAGTGTTCTTAACTAGTCACAGACGCTCTCACTCATTTCTCATTGCGTGCTTCATTATCCTTATTTACCTTCTGTGGTAAATTATTTTTTAAAGAACTATTCATTCATTCAAAGTTCTTTCATCTAATCTTTTTTCTGCCTTCACTTCGATGAATGCAGTCACCAATCATAGCGATATCATCACTGACTCACATAAGATTACCGCAGAATTGAAAACAGACAGGAGATTCGTCGGTGATAATGAATTTGTGATGCATAATGTCATTAGTGGTTACTTATGCAGTGTGCTTCTGTACTGGGTAAGGCAGTTTTGTTTGTACAGGACATTTTCTACAGAAGGCAGTCCAACCTAACATCTACTACTACTACACAATAGTACTAATACTAACAATGCTACTTAAACAGCATTAAAAGCTATAGATTGCACAACATTAAAACATATTGGCACAAGCTCACATTGAGTCTATGGGAATGTTATAGGAAGTATGGAGTTTGTTTCCTGGAAATCATACTTTTCTGTACTCCTTGGGCGTCAGAATGACTTGTCTTTGTTCTTGGTTGCTACGAAAGGCATGTGCCCGTCATTCCTAACATTAAAACCCTCATGTATCTTCCTCCTTGAAATGGCTCCTAAACCACCAACCACAAACTGATCTGTGTTAACAATTACTCCAGTGTGGTTGGTTTGGTGGTCAGGACCATTTCAAAGAGACATTTTTATGTTCAGGCCTGTAGATCTGGATAATCTGGATATCTGTCTCAATATTCTGGCACGTGTCTCCATGGTCTAGTGTGTGCAATGGGGAATTTTGTCAGTAAAATGTCAGAGAAGCTCTACTATTGTACATTGTTCTTAAATATGTAACTTCTAAAGTCACTTATCTTGTATCTTAAATTTTTTTCATAGTGATAAATATTTGCTTTTACATTTTGCGGCTTGTAAATGTCTTTTATGATGAGTGGAATTAGTTCAGAGTTCCATTCATTTTATAACACCGTCTGAATGGGACTCAGATCCAAACAGTAGGGATGAATCAGTGCTTACAGTGGCAGGAAGAAGCCTGGTGTCACCCAAACAGACAGAGCTGTTTGCACTTGACTGCCAAGCGGTCTGTCAGTAAAACATAGAGATATGCAGATATGGAGGTCTGGTTTTGTGTGTAACACTAAGTTAACACTAAGAATGGCTGTCGTTTCAGCAGTAGCTACAGATGAGGATTTTGAGGATTATTATGAAGTAAACAAGGGGGATCTATTGTGATAAATACATTCAAGGGACATTCTTTGTGTTAGGGCACACATGCAGGACATCTAAAAATCATTTGTTTAATCTGTGATTAGACATTTGGGAGTAATTAGACAATGTCATACCATTTAGCAGTTTGGCAGTAAAATTGTTTCTCCAGCTGTTTGTGCATGGCAAACTAAGTGGCAGAATCACTTACAAATGCGGCAGTCAAAGTGGGTGTTCTGTGGCCTGGACCAAGAAGTCATAAATAATGTAACATACCTAAAATAGATTGGGATAGTTTTCCCCCTTTACATCCACATCTTATTTGAGGCCTTAATACCAAACACATGATGTGGAACAATGAAAATGGAGCCAAAACAAGGAGCCTATCTTATGTAATGAGTCTGCCTTATACCAAGCATGGCGGTATACTAGAACACATGTTGTATGAAAGCAACTGAACACGCTACCTGGCAAGACAGTCAGATCCATTTACAAATCATATCTACGATGTTGCTGAAATAAATATAAGACAAGTATGAAGCTCTGAAGGCAGTGACTTTCATCCACCTTTCAGTAGGTTATAAACCTATTCCAAGTTGAAGTGCAGGGTTATGATAGACATCCCAAGCGGTTCTGGCAGTGTTACAATCAGCTACACCTCAGGATTCTCAAGATCCCTCCCTTGGTTGCTAACCCTCACTATAATTAGTAGAGTAGAGTATTATAGCTTATTTGAAAGCATATTATGTGGAATGGCTTTTATTGTTATTATTATTTCTTTGTGTAGGTCCTGGATTCAGGTATGGAATATAGGATGAAGGGTAAAGAGTCTCCGCATCCACAGGCAAATTCTACCCAGCACCTCTGTTATGATGTGAACTCTTAGACACGGCTCCTCTTCTGTGTTTATTTATTTATTTATTGTCTTTTTGGGGGAAGGGGGTGGGATCCCAAACCAAACTGAATGAGCCCTCTAACTGAAAGTGTATTAGAGATTCCCAGGAAAGGAGGCGCCACCATCTGTAGTTCTACAGATGGCAGGCTGACTGAGCCCGCTGTCATTGTAACAGTGTCAAAACCGAAAGATGCTGTGGTGTTGAGGAAACAGGCTGTGTTTGAAAGCCTTAGCCACTGAAGTTAGCCCAACATCGGCTCTCTTTGGCTTTTCACTGCCAGTGATTTTTCAGCTGAAAGGGACCAGCTACTATAATGTACATGATAATGATGGTAAGCAAACTCAAACAACATCTTTACCAAGCTTAAGGAGATTTTTTTTTTGAAGGAGATTATATAAAGGAGATAAGATTGTTTCTTAGAAGTTCTTAATACGACTCATCCTCATCTCATTGCCCCAGAATTTGTTTAAAGACACAATAACTGTGACAGTTGAGCCTTCATTATGTACTGTATATTTGAATATGTATGTTTTAGTAAAACTTTTTAGGTAACTTAAGCTCCGCACATAAGAACACAGAAGATCAATGTGGTTTACTGGATCAGCTGGAAATCCAACAGTGTGTTGGAAGGGATCGGAAATACTTAAAGATCTCCCATGTGGAGACAGATTGCCCCTTAAGCACCTTACGAGACGCCCGTGAAACCACGCCAAACTAATTGGACAGTGAATCCTTGCTGTCGCACAAGGAGCACTTGTGTCTGGGATGGCCAGGGCAAGCTCCCTACACACCCCTTGTTTTTCAACTGTATCTATGCATTTAAAGTTAAAGTTAAAGATGATTGGTATTTAACAGACACATCTCCAAAGCGACACAGACTCACAGCGTGCAGTTCGGGAATAAAATCCGGGTCGCCAGATTGTCATTCAAGGGATGTAACGCCCACGTGTGTTAGGAGCTCCCAGTCCTGACAAACTACCTGTCTTCTCACAAGCACAATGTGTGGCTGGGTAAACAGAGGATTAGATCAGTGTTCCACAGTGATACATCTATCCGCGTTTGACCTATTTTACATTTATGCCGTCAATTTACCTTTTAACCAATTCTGTCAACACATTAAATCTGTGCACCTGTTGGACATTTCATTTATACTCTTTACAAACACAGTAGCTGTTATTCATTAAAACCTATTAATTAAGGGTTAATAAAGTATTCATACAGCCTATTGACAATTGACATAAGTATGGCTATTTATACATTGACTCTTTTATCATTATAATATTATTTTATAAGCCATGACAATATGAAGTAGCACAATACCTTATTTATAATCTTTTACCTCTGTAATGTCATTAGTGATGTCACTGCCATTACCAAAGGGTAAAATAAGCTTTATTTTTACATTATCATATATTAAGCAATGAGTGCTGAGATTTATGCCTTATAAATGTGTTCTAGCAGGACTATAAATACTTATATGTAGCTATAGCAATTATGAATACTTGAACACTATACAGACAATATACAATATACAGATACTGTAACGATACCAATTATGAATACTTGAACACTATAACTTACAGATACTGTAACAATACCACTGGCAAACACACACATACTCACAAGCATACACACACAAATACACACACACATACACACACACACACACACACACACACACACACACACACACACACACAGCTTCCTCAGTCTCAGTCCTCTCTCCTGTTTTGAGGTTTGTGGCTGATGTTGTGTGGAGCAGGACAGGTGTGTGTGTGTGTGTGTGTGTGAGAGAGAGAGAGAGAGAGAGAGAGAGTGTGGGAGAGGTGTAAATGTGTGTGTGTGTGCATGTGTGTGGGGGGTTGTGTGTGTGTGTGCGCGTGTGTAAGGTTGTTATAAGGACTGGCCAAGTCTTGCTTTATTTCTGATTCATACATTATGTAGAAGTTATTTCCCCCAGCATTCTAGATCAAAGTCATTTCAGTCCTATGTAGTTTTTAATAAACAGTGACCTCATTTAGTGAGAAAACAATGAGATGTAGTCAGGCAGGGTTGTCCAATAGTGTAACACACACACACACACACACACACACACACACAAATACATTCATTCAAGCTTTTTAACCATAACAATGCCTGGGCATCTTTGGCATTTTCATAACTGGTTTGGAGACGAAATGAAAGCCACCCGGTAGCTCAGAGTGAGGAGAGAAAGACCGGTTCAGTAGGACGTGCATTAACTGTTATTATACCATGGGCATGGGTGTAGGCATGATGCAAATTAAAACAATTTCCTTAGTCGCTGGTGAGGAGTGAAGCAGGGCCAGTTATGGTGTATAATTAGCCTTCTCTGTCAGTATTGATCTACTCACTACACACACACACACACACGTACACGCACACACACATACACACACACACACACACACACCTCCCTCAGTCTCAGTCCTCTCTCCTGTTCTGAGGTTTGTGGATGAGGTTTGTGGCTGATGTTTGGAGCAGGACAGGTGTGTGTGTGTGTGAGAGAGAGAGAGAGAGAGAGAGTGGGAGGGGTGTAAATGAGTGTGGAAGTGTGGAAGTGTGTGTGCGTGTGTAGGGGGGCGTTGTATTTGTGCATGTGTGTGTGCATGTGTAAGTGTATGTGTGTATGTGTGTGTGTGTGTCAGGGGGTGGGGGGCAGGGGTGTGTGTGTGTGTGTCTGTTTGTGGGGATGTGTGTTTTTCCCCGGCCTGATGAGCGCCATGACATGCCGAGTGCTGACAGCACTGAGAGGCGCTTGCGGGCGCTGGCTGAGCACAGCTGCTCCACTGGACAATGTGCAGCACACACACACACACACACACACACACACACACACACACACACACACACAAACACACATATCTCAATCTCCACTCCTCTCCTATAGCTGTCTCTGTCTCTCATAAGCACACTCTATCCTCTTTTCCATCTCTCTCTCAACACACTGACACACTCTTTTATGTATAAAACATGCACAGAGCTCTGTACACACAGATCACACCACATACCACGTGTGTCTGTGCACTCGTGCACCTTTACTCTGATCCAAACACCCTTATCTAAACACATGCATTCTGCAAAATACATGCAATATACAGACCCAGACACATTCATTCATTCATGTACCCACATCGGTTTACAGTGCAGTAACAGTGTGTGAGGACTATAAGAGCGAAGACAGAAACCACCAAACAGTCGAGAGGGAAATGAGAGGGAGGTGGAGAGAGGCGAGGACAAACACAGGGAGAAATGACAACCACTTCTCCTTTGTGTTACTTTCTCCATAATGATTTAGCTCCTCCAAACTGTGTTGGTCATTACCCTAATTACAAACTGATCAGTCCTACGACAGAAATTCAAATGCCCAGCATCTGTTTTTGTACTTGTTGAGGAAACGTTTTCATCCAAGTCAGTGCTCAAATAATTGAAGGAAACTATTTTTACCCAATTGCGTAATTACAGTCATACACAGTTGCAATTAACTGTCTTGTAATTTCCAGGGGACTCTCTCTCTCTCTCTCTCACCCCCTCTCTCTCTGACATACACACACACACACACACACAAACACACACACACATTCTCATATCCTATACCCTGTGGATGGTTCTATTTGGTATGTGTTCCACCAGATGTCAAACATTGTCGATTTCCTATGTAGGTGCAGGCAGTGGGGCTGAGCCATATGGTTTTTCATGGAGCTGCATGCGAGAGAGTCCCCGCCCCCGCTAAGGTCATTATGTTTATCTATGATGATGACAACATCTGGTGTTTGCCAAAACCACGAGAGGAAGGGATGGGCTGCTTTATGACCATCACCGACGACCCACGGCACGATTGGTCATGTGGGAGAGGCTGAGAGGGGTTTGTGAAACGAGCATGTCTTGTCAATTGCTCCCTTCCAGGCATGCACACACACACACACACACACACACACTCCCAATACTGAACATTTCCTTAAAGCTGCTCATGGGATACTTTCAGTTTGGAGTCATCATGCTGTTACCCTGTTAGTTTTGCATGTAACTTTACAACATATAGATCCTGTAACGGTGTTTTGGACGACAGTCAGTGATAATCTTGTTTTGTTACTCACGTCTGGCAGCTCTTTGCATCCTGTTTGAAGAAAATCCTTCCTGTTTTCACTAGCCAGGTAGTAAACTTCATTTGGATCATTATAGTTTTGTGCAGTAGCAATTTGAATAAGCAACAGCACTTCCTGAAAAAGGAGTATTTCTCTCTGTCTGAGTGTCTAATGTGACGGCAGAGTAGTCAGAGACACGGGACCCCCCCCCTCAAAAAAAAAAAAACCTACTTCCCCTTCCTAATTTAATGCACCATAAATCAGTTCATGACCAGGCGTTGAAAGTCCCAGAGAAACACAAGCTTCTGAGCGAAGAAAAAAATTCTTTTCACACAAATTTTTTTTCTCTCTCTCTTTCTCTTGTTCTACCATCTTTTATTTTCCCGGGCAGTTAATTGTTCCACCGTCAGCACCTCACTCTAAAATTGGGGTAAGTTATAATGAGTGCATTATGCATGAAAAGCCTTAGGTTTAGCTCTGAGTCTGACTGTGTTGAACTGTCAAAAGTACTGTGCAGGGAGAATTGTAGCTGGTACTAGTTCAGAACATGGCAACAAAGGTAAGATGGTGGGGGGGGGGTGTTGAGTCAAAGAATGTCAGCCCTTCACCTGGGAACTAAGCAAATCCTTCCCCTCACAGAGGTATTCATCCGTACTCTAAATCTCATCCCCCTTTAGCACTTAGCTAAAGGGGATTATAATCCATCTTCATGTGGACTGGGTCACGACAGTTTGTACACGTCCTCATGTGATCATCTGAGTAAGGGTGCATTTTAAGTAAGCAGTGCTGTAGTGCTATTTGATAGTGGTAGCTGCAGCAGGTTACTGATCAAACTATAGCCTGTGCTCTTCTGGAAAGCCTCCCCTAGCCTCCCCTTCCTCCTCCCTCTCCTCCTCCTCCTCCTCTCTATTCCTCATTAGGTCCATGCGATGCTGTGGTGGCAGTACAGTAAGCCAGTTAAAGGCCTTGGTCCAGCTTGAGCCGGCTGCCGGGTAGATCACAAGATTAGAGGGAGGTGGTTGAGTGTTCCGATCAGATTATGTCTTTAGTGTGTAAAGATGGAGGGAGGTGGGGGCGTGGATAGGCGGGTAGTTGGTGCGTGTGTGTGCGCGTGTGTGTGTGTATGGGGGGGATTGGTCCATGTCACAAGCTAATTATCCTAGGCTCATATGAGTGGGATTTGGGCTCATAGATCCTCTGAGGCTTGATCTCCCGTGCAGATTTATTGGGGTGCTAAAGGCTAGAGTAATGGCCTGGCTAAATGGACACTGCAGAGTTAATAGTCATCCTCTATTGCTCCATAGAGAAGTGTGTTTGCTCTTATAACCCCCCAGAGACAAACATCTCTATTTGGTTTTCATTGGTTTAGCTGGAAAAAGGCTTTTTAAAAATAATAATAATACTAATAATAATTTAAATGAGAAACAAATATTTGAGTTATTTCTTTAGTGTATGATTGAAAAAAAAAATCACTGCTGCGACATCTACATGAATGTGTTTTTTTAAATGAAACCGTTCTCTTGTGGATGTTCTTCTTATCCATGTTACTCCATTCATTTCTGTGTAACAGTCTGAAGATGCTGTCTGTCTTGGATTCATCTGAAAATGGGTGCAAACTGACATATCTGTAAAGCAAAAACATAATAAATTGAAAACACCAGAAAATACAATCCCCCAATTGATCATGTGATCCTTGCAGGGAAGCCAGGGGGAAACAACTTTGAGAAATAAGCTGTTTAATTATCTAATATAACAAATGTTAGCAGCGCAAATTAGATCAAATTAGTAATGTTGTTAACCTTGTTGCCCATGCTGACTGCCATTTAGTTTAGGCAATATGCTTCTACGTTGGAATGGTGGATGAAATATGTGGAGGTAAACTGTTATTTTACCAGTGCAAATGGGCGTGTACTCTCAGGAGTAGCCTGCAGAGAACCCTCCACAGAGATAGATTCAAGACTGATTCAAGAAGTTTCTGTTCTGCATCGTAGATTCATTCAATTGCGGCTTCGTGTAAACATAGTCTTACTGGGTTCTGTGTCTTGAGTGCTTGTGTGTGTGTGAGTGTGTGTATGTGTGTGAGTGTGTCTCAGTCTCCCCATTAATAATCAGCTGCTCTCTCCACCCTTTTCTATTGTGTGTAGTGACACCCCGAAATGAAACCATAGCAGCTGAGAGTGTGTGTGGAGGTTTTTTGTTCCGGCCGCCTGGCCTGTTCACTCCATGGCTGCTTTTTTTTTGTCTGTCCATGGCTGGCCTGTGTCACTTGCACACATGGCTTTTAGGGAGGAGGGTGAGAGAGAGGGAGGGAGAGAGGGAAGGAGGGGGAGCAGGGCTTGGGATCTTTTTAGAGGGTCCTGTGGGCATCTTGACAGATGACAGGGGGAGAGAGGAGGAGAAGATGGTTGAGGTAGCCGGGGAGGAGTGGAGATGGCTGGGGCATGCAGAGACGGGTCAGGGGGCCCCAAGCATGCCCCGCCTTGCGTTCAATAGGGGTCCCATGCCGCATCTGTGCAGGGGTCACTGGGTAAACAAGTAGGGCTAATGACTGTGGCGAGAGCAATCAGAAGCCATACCCCCTTTTTGAGGCGAGGCTTTTTGGTTGGAGGGTGTTGTTGACCAAGTTCTCTTGTTCTTTAAAAGTCTTAGGGAGCCAATCGGTGGCCTTTTTTCCCCACAAGTGAACACAAATGAAGAAAGGGCATCCTTCATCAAAAGCTGCTAATTCCTGTGGATTAGGGGATGTTTTGAGTGTGGTGCGCGGCAGGGGCCCAGAGGTGGCGACCAGGGGCAGCGGCTTAAGTCGTGACCGACAACAGCGGGCAGACACGAGGGTGGCAGTCGCTACAGAGCCAACAGCTGCATTCCACAGTGACCCGGCACCCTCCTAAACATCAGGGGAGCGTTCAGCCTGCTGAGAGAACAGAAAAGAACAGAGAGAGAGAGAGATGCTCTGTGTTTCCCAGCCTGGGCCAGAGGGACCCGTTTGTCTTTCAGGCCAGACTGTGGCCTCTGATAACCCCCTGTGGCCCAAGATGCCCTCTCTGGCATATTCACATCACTGTGATATGTCACTGCATATTTATGGGAACAAAGGATAGGGTGTATATCCCAAAGGCTAAAAAATGTGACCAAGATCATTTGTGTGTAATATGTTCAGATAGGACTGTGCTGGGAGTCAGACATAGTTCTCAAACTATGAAGAGTCACACTGTGGTTAGTTGCCTGTCCTCATTTAACCATATTAACCAGAGAACAAGTAATCTGATTTAGTAAACTGGACTGGAGAAAGCTCGCTCTCTGAGCTCAAATATGACAGTGGTGACCCTTGTAGTGCATGAGTATTTTATACCCTGCTGATATGTCTATTTTGCATTCTGTTGCAACAAACTCAATGTCAAAATTATGATCAACAAAGTGATGCAGTTTTCACAATCACAGCCCAAAATAGTCTGTCTGGATACATAGAAATAATATGCTGTCCAAACCTCATTTTTCATTTGTTTAATGGCTCCACCACTTGAACGCAGGTCTTTTATCCTTGGGGTCAGTGGGGAACTTTGTGTCACACGTGCAAGTTTTAAATCTGTTAAAAACCATCCACAAAAACAAATGTAAATGTTTGTGTGCTCGGCCTGCCAGAGGTACAAACAAACAAAAAAAAAACGGAGAAGGAGCGCATGCAATCACACACAGTCCCTGTTTTCCCCTCTCAAATCTCGTCTAACAGATGCGATTAGAGTGTCCATGAAATCCCTCCCTTCTTTTAATCTGTGTTTGTATCTAGTGCCCTGATATATATAAATGTGTGTGTGTGTGTGTGTGTGTGTGTGTGTGTCTATGTGTGTGCGAAGTGTGAAGTTTCTTTTGGGCAGTTTTTCATTCACCTTTAGAAATTGTATCCATACACCTGCATCTATGCAACGTGCATGTTGTTTTAAAAAATACAGTATGCGTCTGTGGATCTTAACCAACGCTCTGTCGTTATATGAAGCCATGTTAAAGAAGAGGTTTTTGGGTGACAGTCACAACAACCCAAATATCATGTAATTGCAAACCCCAGTGACAGATAAAGCTCAACTTACTTGAAAGTCCTTCAGTGCTTGAAATTTTAATCAAAGACTGCAACTAATGATGAACCCATGAAGAACCCATCTTACACTCTCTCTCTCTCACACACACACACACACACATACTGACACACTCATACACACATGCTCCAGCTCTGACAAGTTTCAATCTCTGTAGGGTTGTTAATGGATCCAGCTGCTGGCGCCAAAATGAAGTCTAAATCTGCTTCTCCATTCCTCTTCTTGATTAAAGAAATCACAACCTTGCATGCCACAGCATTTGACGGCTCCCTTCTCCATGGGCTGATTGAGAGATTCTGTCTATAGTAGAAGCACAGGCTATTTTGCATGGCTCGCTACTGATCCTGAAACAGTTCTGACCTACTTGACCTGCGACTGACCCAGATTGAATTTAGACCAGGGTTGAGTTTCCTGATAATGTTGGATCCATGCACTTAAGCATTTTCTGTGCGATTGTTCTTAGGTGAGTTTCACAAATGTGTTCATAGAAAGAACAGTATGGATTGTGTTCAAATCTGCAAGTGTTTTTGCTGTCTTCTTATGCGATGGTGGTTTTGGGAAATGATCCACAAAATCTAAAAATGACATTCATGAGAGGGAGAGAAATACAGCCTAGTGCCAGACAGATCCCTGCTGTCTTGGATAGATGAGCAACTTCAGAACAGGTATCTATTGAATCGGAAGCTTATCTGGCCCTGAACTACCACAGATGCATTAACAGCTATTTAGATTCCAGATTGCTTGATAGAGAGATGGTTTAAAGTAATGTTAGCATCACTACAGTAGGGGGAAGCTGTGGCACAACCGTTCTGCCTGAGGAAGACCCTGGTGGGTCGAAACGTTGCCCTGATGAAGGTTTAACTTACCAAAACTTTAACTTACCAAAACTTCAGTTTATCATTAAAGTGGTTTATCAGTTTAGCAAGTAGTATAGCAATTTGCATTTGCTTTATTTTCTTCTATCATTGTCCTGTCTTAATAAAAGTAAAAAAAAAACTCAACCTATATGCATTTACTTAAGAACATTCACAGTCAAAGGAAATATTGCAAGGCTATAGTTTCTCTCACTCTGTTTCTTTTTGTATTTGTGTTGCTCGTGCTTGTGTTGCTTGTGTTGTGTTGTGTTTGTCTTTCTCTCATCGTCCATCTCTGGTTGTGCTGTGAAGTTCCCACGCACAGCACAAGGCCGTGCCAACTACACTTTATTTCCAGCCACGACTCCCACAGCACACTCTCACGTCTGGGTTTGGCCGTACACTATAAAAACAATCCTGATGTTCCATGTTCCGTGTAGAACAACAGAGACTCTGCAGTAGTTGCCCACACCCTACCGCTGTCAGCTGAACACTGCTGTAAAAAGGTGGATGTCACAATTAATTCACTCAAGTCAGTGATTTTGAGTACACACACATTTCATTGAAAACACACTCCCCTTACTAAGCACACACAAACACACAGAGTATCTCTTAACCTCTTTGGTCTCTCAGAGCCTCGGAGTGCATTTATAAGGTCCACTGCATGAGGCCTAATTTGCAGACACATTCTGATGTGAACTTGAAGTAACTCATTTAAATTTGACTGTCTGAAGAGAGAGGGAGAGAGACACACAGAGAGAGGGAGTGCGAGAGAGAGAGAGACAGAGACAGAGACAGAGGTAGAGAAAACAAGAGTCCCAATGGCTCTTTCTAAGACTTCCCTTGCTCCCCAAAGAAGCCCTATGGCTTCCAAAAGTTCAGCCAGTGTGCCACACAGTGACTTTTAAAAACACGAGAGCTCAAAACATCCGACCGGATCAAATATTCATGCTGGCTAAGTGTGTCTCCCAATGATGGCAACATGCCCAAATGAATCTTTAAAATTATATGAACTCATGCGGCAGAAACAACAACAGTGTTTTCTCTGAAAAATTCAAAGAAAGGATTCAACAGCTGAAATCTAGGGTTATCATAGGGCTAATTTCAACAGTGGGAACAATGTGCATCCTGTCCTTAGAACACAAGATTTTCTTAGCTTACTGACATTCTTTCTTTCTTTCTTCCTTTTTTTCTTTCTTTCTTTTTGGCTTGTGCTACTCTAAGACAACCTGCTACAAAGTAATCCACAGGAATTCACTTCTCAGACAAAATTGCAAGGTTTTTATACTGCAGTGATGAAGGGTTGCATGGAAAGTGTGGTCAGGATCCTTGAGCTTGCCGGATTGGGCCGCCCAACCCAACCCTACCCAACCCCAACCCCATCGTGCCCATCTGTTAGCCTGCTGTTGCCAGACGGGCTGGTCTGGCAGTCGGTTGGCATTGACAGCTCTCCAAAATACCCATTGGTGGGAAAGTTGAATTCATCATTCGGTAGATTTAGCATCTGCAATTGGTTTCCTCCCCTCTGAAAAATGCCAGAAGCTCTTAGGCCTTTAAGGAACACAGAGCTTGCTCTTTAAAACTGGAATTTCATTTTGTGGCTGAAATCTTACACTGCAGTAATACTTGGAGAGCTGTAAAATGTGGATGCCGTGTAAGTGCAAATATGTTTTAAACGAGAGTTTGTGTTAGGAGTGAAGGTGGAGGAGAGGATTGTTACCTGATTCATGTGAACTGAGTTGGCATCCGCTGATCTAACGGGCAAATGCCTAATAGCTGAGACAGGGAGAGCAAGACAATGAGATGATCTTGCATGGCTTCACTTCAGAGATGCAATGCTTCAGTAGTTTTACAGCAAGAAACAACTCACTCAACCACCCATCCTCAAGCCACCTGCCCCCCCTCCAAAACACACACACACAAACACACACGCACAGACCCAAACCACCCCCAGAAAAGCACAATGAAGAAAAGAGTTGGTCAGACATGGCAGAATCCTTTACACTGTGCATCTGTCTTCATGTTAATAATTACATCTCCCAGCACAACCCATGGCCACATGGGATCCCACTTGAAGAGACGCTTTGAGCCCAAGTCATTTGCACTGGTTGCCTATGTGCACTGGAGGCCAATACATGTGGGAATATCTGATAGGAATGGATGGAAGCACATGTGATACAGGATACATGTATACTTGACACACACACACACACACACACATATATTCTTTAAAATTGACTATTCAAATCGCACACACACACACACATTCTCACAAACTGGCTCACAAACTGAAACATAATGGAGGAAGAATCTCTTTGGCCAGAAGGCTGTTTAAGCTACAATTAATTTCATTTTTGTAATTGTATTGTTTTAGTGCACAGCACATCTCCCTGGTGTTTTCTATCCTTGAGGGTATGGTGAGGGAGTGGCTCTGCTCATAAACTGAGAGAGAGAGAGGTAGCACCTACTGCCTGGAGAGAGAGCAAGTCGTGTTGCATAAGATGTGACTCACTTGCGTCTTTCACTCGTTCAGGGGAATATCATGAGGTCACTCATGTCAGTTCCTCCGCTCAGTTCGAAACATATCCCCTCCATCTCTCTGCAGGGAAACACTTGGTCTATTGTTGGTGATGACCCATTGCAGGGGCTGTTTTTGAAGCAGCCAAAATAGCAGGTGGATAGAATTTTGTGTACTGAGAAGGAGGGAGAGTGTTACCTAAAGCTGTGTGAGTAGGGAACAGGTAGGAAAGCAGGGTGGAGAGATGGATGGGCGAGAGGCAGAGGGACAAATAGAGAGAGCAAGAAAGAGAAAGAGAGGGAGAGAAAGAGGGGTGCGTGTGTGTGTATGTGGGGGGGGGGGGGTATTCCAGCAGAGTCATCTTCACTGTCACATTGATAAGACAGCAACATCCCACACAAACTGGATTAGGCCACTGCACTCTCTCTCTGTCTTTCTCTCCCTCTCTCCCTCTGCCTCTTCTTCTCTTACCCTCCATCAATATGACACATCATCTAAGAATAATTCATGGTCTAATATCCAACCAAAAAGTGTCCAGAAAGGCAAACGTGTCACTCCATCAAACATCACCATAAAACTCTGCACTTTGTGAATGATTTTAATCACAATAACATGTAGGATTTAGGAACACAGCTCACAAGGTTAAGCTAGTTCCTCTTTTTAATACCATTTCGCTTGTGCTAGCCTCACCTATGGATATTAAGTAAATGCATTCAAATATGAGGTTAGTCACAGGTAAATGTGTTGCATTGTTGCTCTCAAAATAACCTTGCTGATGCTGCTTACTGAAATCTCTAGATAGTTATTATGTGGAGTAACTCTGCATCTGTTACATGTGGCACTTAAGTGTAATATTTGGCCATGCATGTACTTATATATCAATAATAGGACATATATCTATGCATGTATTGACATACCTGAGAGTATCATATGTCTGACAGAGGCCATTTTTATAATACATTTTCATATACTGTATGTGTATATCTGGTTGGTACTCCTGTATATTTGCAAGACACATGCATGGACATACACATTATATTTGTAACTGACATATTTTGACATAGTATCATATCTTTGTGCGGGACTACAGATACAACAGACACAGTCTGTCTCTTCTTTTCTGTATCTTCTGTGCTATCTGTTAGTATTTCACGCTCCTCACACAGATTCAGTGTGGTACATTTTCATGGGCAATAACGGTTCTAACAGTTTCTTTTGTCTTCCTTCTTCAGCCATGACACTCTCGTCTCTAGTGTAGCCACAGGGAAAACATGGGGGAGTGATTAGTGTATGTATACTTTTGTTATACAGTACTTACAGTACCTTGGTCAGGCAGGTGTATGCTGTGTTTTAATATGCTTTAGTCTTGGCAGCAGGGACTCACAGACAGTAAATCATAATAACAGACAGTAAATCACAATAACATTTTTTTTATTTGGTTTTCTTTTTTTTAGGATGGGGGGGCGGGGGGGTGAAATGTGCTTTAGAAATACATTTTACTCACTTACTGGCTCACTATATTTAACCTCAGCTATGTAATGCTGCACTGGGAGAGATGTGAATGGGGGAGAGAGGGACAAAGAGAAGTCGTCTTTCCAGCAGCAGCAGAAGGCTCTTTCAGAAGCGCCCAGTGCAGTCTGTTGTTTGCTTTATGATGAGTACACAACTTCCCTCAGGGCCCGCAAGGCAGAAGCAGCAGCAGCAGCAGCCGTCACTCACAACACCCCCCACCCCCCTCCCCCGCCCCCTCCTTATTGGCTCCTTTCATATCACTAGCCAATCAAATGATGGAGACCATCAGCGCTTAGTTTATTTCTTTAGAAATTAATGTCTTTATGTTTCATATAGGACAACTAATGTTTGAGATTGAGACTATTTTGAAGACATTTGCAATGGGTGCAACATGACACTGCATTTACATTGAGTTGATAATATTTCTCTTTTCCTGTGTACATTTTTGCATTTGATAATTCACTCTATAAAATTCTTAATGTGCAACGTTTAAATAGAATGAAATAAACTAAAACAACATACAACAATAGCAACTCTTTCCTGCATAGATATATGTGTGTGTATGTGTGGCATTGTGGGTATGTAGCGGTCGGAGATCTCCAGCTACTTGTGAATTATTAAGTGCACGGCGCATAAGTGTACCCAGACGGAAAGGAAAGGGGGTCTGGGAGAAATAGGTCACTATGTGATGGCGGTGGCAGCCCAGGGACGTAGAAATGATTCGGCTCCGTGTCCGATGGGTGTTTGCGTTGGCTGGCGGCCCGCACTGTGACATGGAAAGTGCTTCCGTCGCAGGGGCACAGCTTTGAGAGTGGGAACGTCTCCCACGAGAGCCTCCTGGAAAACATGTCCAGGTCAGAAGTCAGAGCACAGACCGTCTGCTGGGCGTCCCACCTATATTTTTAACATATTGTGTTTTATTGCATGTCAGAATGGGGGAGCACACTTTTATGGTGTTTTCATATTTTCTATTGTTTGCACAAAGGTTTATTGTTATGTCTTATCATATGATATGTGTAATTGTTTTAAGAAGATGAAATGGTTTTTCAATTATGCGTGAGTAAAAATATGTGTAAAAATGCAATTAACTAGAAGAGCTACCAGAATAATGTTAAGAATATTACCAGAATAATGATAAGACTGGTAAGTTACTGTGCATATCAGTGTATGTGTAGGACAGAGGGAGCGTGAGATTTTCCGATAACCGAATGTAAGATGTGTTTTTTATGCTGGTGCCCCTATTAACCCTTGTCCTCTGAGGAGATGTAATGGATGCCAGCTCGCCTACCTGTGCGTTTGGAACATTAGCAAACCTCCCTCCCGATACTTTAAGAGTGTGTTAGTCAGTCGACTGGCAGCCTGACTTTTTCAGTCGACTGGCAAGTGCACTCGACTCCCGATCCGATATTGCTGGGAGGTCACACGTTCGAGTGCAGGGTTGGACCGTGTGGGATGACCTCGGTCACAGAGAGGTGTTATCAGGTCACCACAATACATGCCACAATACATTCAATACATTTCTACTCGTACTCTTAATGAATGTACTGTACAAATGCACATATACAGTAAACTGGCCAATAAAACCTTGTAAATCCCACTTGAAATGAATAGGGTTAGTCATGACGTACAATCAGAAAAAGGGTTAACGGATGGATGATTTTCTGGCATATCAAATTCAAGGGGGCCTCGGATCCAAAAAAAAAAGGAATTTAAGTAGATTAAGTACATTTCTTTATTACATTAATTACAATTATTAAGTAAAAATAACAATGTGTGTGTCTGTGTGAGGATATACATGCAGTATATACTGCTCTTGACTCGCTTCATTGTGACCTAAAGGTGTAAGGATATAGTCAGAATATGATTTGGACACTTTGTTGTACGTAAGTCTTTCATTTCACGTTTACTGTACGCATCGTTGTTAAATGACACGAGAGAAACTATGTGTTTACAGTAAGCACGGAAAGTGCTTCATGGCTCCTACAGCAGCCTGTTGTCCCTACTGTCCCCTCTTCACGGGGGCATGTCAGGCAGAACATTGCTGTGCGTCAGGGTTGTTTTGCGACATCTGCAGTGATATGTCAGCAGAGGACGGCGGAGTGATTATGCCTCACATGTGACATGATGACTGTGTCACTGGCGGATATGGCTGGGCAATTCCTGCCAGGTCTAATTATCTTTGAGACGACGCAAAGCAAAAGGCTTGTTTAGAGAACAAAGCCTCTACAAAGGAAGTCAAGGTGCTGATTGTGTGCTGTGTTGGAGACGTGTGTGATGCTTGTTCTGAAACAGCAAGGGCAGTATCAGTGTTACAGATTTGATTTCTTTGAAAGAATTTGATGATTAAAAGAACAGGCAGGTTCAATGTTTTTTTTTTTTGTATATGTGGATGCTGCACATCTTTGCCTGTCAGAAGTCAAGAGACAAGACATAACAGGATTCCACAATTAGAATAAGAACAAAAATGTTACCCTCCAGTTCTGCAATCACTGTGTGTGTATGTCTGTTTGTGTTTGTGTGTGTGTGTATTAGTCTAACTCATCCTCATGTGTATAAGAAACCTTTGAAGCTCTAAAATCTCCAGCATGTATGAATATATCATTCACAGACATTTAGTTCTCAAAAACCACATGGATACACCGATATCTGGACAATATACTGGTATTGTATGAATGATCAATTTGATTGTCTACTACACAGCACTCATCCACATCACACGCTGATGCAGAGGGGAAGGCTGTTTGGACTGTTCACCCATGATAATGTGTGGAATAATTGCCGTTGGTTTCAGCGTGACAAACGGCAGTGTCTGAGCGCATCCTCTGCCGAGGCGGTTCCTGCTGGCAAATGTGTCTTCCTTGCTCGCGCGTGACCTAGATTCGGCAGGGCTCTGTATCTCTCCCTCTCCCCTCTCTCTTTCTCCCTCTCTCTCTCTCTCCCTCTCCCCCCTCTCTGTCTCTCTCTTTCTCTCTCTCTCTCTCTCTCTTTCTCTCTCTCTGGCTGTTAGCGTGAAACTGCCTAACATCACAAGCGAGTTCATTGCACCAAGCGATCCCATTGGCTGGCCGCTCCCTAGCAGTCAGCCATAGTGAAGTAGGGGAGGGGGGGTGGTTGAAAAAAGAGGAAGAGAAGAGGTAGAGAATGAGGAGAGAGAGAAAGAGGGAGTAGAAAAGAGAGATGGAGAGAGGCTGCATCAGCTCTGAGTCGGTCTGCTCTGGGCCAATCAGAAGAGGTGCTGCCACTACTGGGTTGCTGAGTTTGAGATTTTGGGGATGGTGTCCTACTACGAGAGATGAGCAGCAGCAGCCTCACAGTCTCTCACTTTCTTTCTTTCTCTCTCTCTCTGTCTTTCACACATGCATACACACACAATTTCTCTCTCTCTCTCTTTCACACACACATACACACACAGACTTTTTTCTCTCTTTGACACACACATACACACACTGACTCTCTCTCTCTCTCTCTCTCTCTCACTTCCCTCTGGCACACAGAAAATGAGAATGATGATGTGACCCAAAGTCCCAAGCAGCTATCATTTACCACAGTCAAAGCAGCAGCATTTGTACAATCTCGTGCACACATTTTTGTCACATTTGCAGCTCTATGTGCCAAACACAGATACTGAGTGAGTGTCAGGTTTAGGGTACCTCCGCTCAATAATGCATTAATAATCCATTCAGTGTACAGAAAGTGAAGGCAGAGCTACTAGGTTTAAATGTAAAAAGTTCCCACCCATTGCAAAATAAACATAAACAGATTTTCCAGACACTTTGCCAAGCGAAAGAGTCTTATCAATCAGGCTATCCATCAGTGCCAGCACCAATAGTCGACAATGAGTCAGAGACTCAGAGCTGAAGACTGGGCCACAGTATCCTGTAAAGTCATAAATGCAAAGAACTAACTGGGATAAAACAATGACTATTAGTCAAAACTAATGACTTTGTCTAATGGCAAGAACTGAACTGTTCAGATTTGTGTGTTGTATCGGGTATATCATAGGGCAAGTGAGAGTCAAGGGGAGTTGGATGCAGAAAATTAATAGTGACTCAAGAAATGGAGTCAGTATTCATTCTGACAATCCTGCGACAAAGACATTATGTCTTATATGTTTATATTCTGTTATTGTTGTATGATAACTTATTGTTAATGTTATTCCTTCCTCTTTCCTTTCATGGCCTTGCATTTGGGACCTTCTGTTTCACTTGGACCTGTTATACACCATGGTTTTTTTCCTCTCAGGTAAGTAATCTCTACTGACTACCACTTCCGACTGTTAGAAGCCATGCTTATTGGTGTTTGCATGCATTGGTGTGTTGGCGTGCGTCTTGACATCTGGTAGCATTGTGACAGAGGATCATGTGGATTTAATTCTAATGAACATATGGTCACTTGTAATCTAGTTTGGCTGAAGCATGGGATTCATCAGAGTTTTCTTCATCATGGTTCTACACTGCTTCTTCATGTTCCGGAAACAATGACTACGTTGACATGGAAATGTAGCCATTTCGTTCTATTCACCAATCCAATTGGCACACCACATAGACCTCTAGAATGTTTTTGCCACCTAATGTCAGTATCCAGGTTAAAGTGTAAACAAATCTAATATACGCTGATTTCTTTTGGATAGTCTTCTTTTTTAATACTTACAAACAAACACAGTCAATGAGTGAGAACATCAGCACTCAGTCTCATTGTTATTCATTATTCATTTTGTGTGGACTAGACTTAATATGTGCGGTCTGGGTTTTGGGTCCTTCCCTTAATAATTTATATGCATAGAGTCAATACAACTGGTTAATTGATTAATTATAATTGGTGACAATACATCTGCAATGTGCGATGTATTCAAGAACTGAGTCAAGAACTCTCGGAGTCATGGTCAAGAAATACACATAAATGTGCAAGCACACACACATACACACACACACTCAAACCTCTCTGTGTAAGACTCAACAGAAACCAGAAACTTGTGATTTTCCCCCTACATTAATGCGGCATGAATTACAGCACACACATACACTCAAAGACACACAAAAACACACCCATACCAAATACTCATGTACACATACACACACACATGCACTAACTCAAGCTTACACACAGAAACTCTCACACACACAGTCTCCCCCTTTTTCTCTCTCAGCAGGGTGCTCTGCTCTGAGCATATGTGCCGGTTTCCATGGAGACACCAAGTTAAAAATAACATGGGCGACGGTGTTCTTGTGCCATTCGCCAACAAGCCTGACAGAAAATGTCAGGATGCACTGAGTAACACGTCACAAGCACCCATCCCTCTTTACGCTCACACACTGGCAAACACACACACATACACATACAAGCTCACACGATGGCCAAAGGATGTGGTTGCTGTTTTAGTCATCGTAGCCAGGAGAGGGAAAAACTCTATGGTCTATGGTCGTCCCACAGGTTCCGCAGTGCCGCTGCACGATGAGGCTGCTCACTCCACCCTGCTGCAGTGGCATCCTCCCAGACACACACACACACACACACACACATGCACGCACGCACACACACACGCACACACACACACACATGCACGCATGCACACATGATCAGCTGACACACAGGGCAGTGTCGGCAGAGTAGAGGAGCAGCTCCCACCATTCAAAATGAAACACCACTCCTCTAATCAAAGTGTGGCTCTGTGCCACTCACACGGCTTCCATTTTTCAGGGAGGGTTGAACCATGAAGGATGCAAAAATCCATTCTAAAGCTAACTCTGGGAGATCAGAGGCAAGGAATATTGCTCTTTGGTCCTATAAGCATTCCTTTGCCTCTTGAGAGATTGAGAGAAAATATGAAAATAGAGAGAGATAGAGAGAGAGAGTGTGTCCTCTGAAAACTACAATACAGTGAATTGCAGCTGTGTATGACTGCTGTTTTAATGTGATGCCTTGGAAACACTGTACTAACAGCCATGCTTATAAAGCAACATTGAATTGAATTGAATTGAATTGAACTGAACTGAACTGAGAGAGAGGGAGAGAAAGAAAGAAATATATAGAAAAATAGAGAGCCTGAGAGAGACAGAGAGAGAGAGAAAGAGGTTTGATGTCACTCCATCTTCTCAAGAGAGCAGAGCAGGCTCGCACACTGGCCGTGCAGTGGAGAGAAGGCTCTAGAAGGCAGTCTGTCAGTCTGCAACGGGCTGGCAGTAGAAGCGTGGGAGAAGTTATGGTTGCTTTTTTGTCAGGAGGATATTTCTATTTTTGTGTCTGGCAGATCGGTGTATGCTGGCTCAGAGGGCTTTGAGAAGCTTAGGGAGAGCGAGAGAGAACATCATGGGATTTATTCATTCATTCTAGTCATTTGGGTGATACAGCCAAAAAAAGGGAAATCTACAAACCTCTCCCAAAACTGAATAGAATGAATGTCTATACACACAACTCAAGCAGCTCTCTGTGCTGATGAATTCTATTGCTCATCCCTTCAACAAAATGCTGTCCACAAATGTAACCTATACTAAACTATATGAGACTGACTATGCTATTCTTTGGGACAAATACATATTTTTTACAGTTCAATAGTAACATGTTATTTCAAGAGGAGTGTGGAAATCCTGTGACGGCACAATCTCTATATTGAGGACCGGGGGAAAAAATCTTACTATGGAGTTGTAAGAAACATAGACATAAACAACTTCTGTGTGATTTTAGAAAAATGCAGCGCTATGGCATCTGATCAGCACCGGTCCATTATTTGCTTTGTGGTAGGTGTGATCACATGATAACCATTGTCCCTGACCTTTGCTGGTGCCCTCAATAACATCAGAATTGGCTGACTCAGCAACAGCCTCTTCCTGATCCATCTGTGACCGTTTCCTGCTCTATTATAGATCCATTTGTGTCGTAGAAAAATCTGTGGATCCCCCTCCAGTTCCTCACACAAACCACAGCGCTGTCTCCCTGGTTCAGGTTAACATCTGGATGTAATCTAAATAAGACACAAGGGATGTTCTGTGCCATTTTGAACTGTACCATCTGATAACATCTGTGTGCTTGTGTGTGTGTCTGAAAGAGAGAGAGACAGAGAGAGGGGAGGCGTACAAAAAAATTGTGTGTGTGTTTGCACGTGTTTGTTTATGTGTCAATTTATTTCCATGCTTCCCACATAGTCAGGTGTGTTTCCCAAGTCTAAACCACTGGACACACACTGGACAGAACGCTCCCAGTGAGTAGTTTCCATATCGGCCCATCTGTCGAGCCCCTATCTTCCCGTTTATTTACTCTCCTCTTTAGGCCCCAGTGCCACCAGATGGAGACGTGTATATGTACAATGGGAGGAGCTCTATGGTATATGTGCGTTAGTGTGTGTGTGTTGTCACACATGTGTATGCATGAGTGTGAGTGTGTGTGTGTATACAATCCCTTTCATTGTTAAGACTGAATAGGGGCCGCGGGTCTGCTGTGCCTTTTCCGGGCAGACTGCTAATGCGTGTAAAGCCAGCTGCAGTGAGGTGGCTGCCCACTCCCTTTGTGTGTGGCCGTATTCATGGCCACCGCCACACCCGTGTGCCACACGCTATGAGGGACCAGTGCCGGGTCTGGGTAAGGTCATCGGGTTGAGGCTCACTGGGCTGCTGTGACAGCTGACATTGACCTCTGCAGTGAGTGAAAGGACGTTTTGGGGTTTTTTTTGCCACCTTGACCAGGACTCCTGGGCTGCAGAGATTGTATCTCAGTTTTACCTTCCTGGTTAAATCACAGATAGATAGATTAATAAATAACCCACAGGTGTGTGGAAACCCACTTAGGCTACTTAATGTCAAGCAAACGTACGGTAAACATAGTGAGTGAGTGGCATATGTACCTTTGAAATTAAGCCATGCAAAGTCTTTTTTGTTAGTTATTGATGTATTTACAAGGCATGAAAGACTTGGAGGAAAAAGTTTGTCAAACTATCACCAGTGAGTGTATATTTGGTTTCAAGAAAAGCTAATTGACAGTAACTAAACTGCACCTTAAGTTGGAGATAATTCCGGCGTGGATCCTTTTCCTCTCTGCCTCGGGGGAGGGTGTAGGGGAGTGTTTGGGGGGGGGGGGGTTGAACCAGGATGAGATGAAGAAATTTGGCAGAGGAGCTAGGTGATGATAGATAGCTATTGTCCCTCCCTCCACCAATGTTTTTCCTGGCTGGGCCCTTATTTTCACTTACTTCCATGGTTTGGACGGCTTGTTGTTGTGTAACCCGCATTGTGAGCAGCAGTGCCGATGAATACTTCCCTGTACAGTAGTTCTCCATTTGGACTTAAACTGTAGATCGCTTTTACATGGGAAGCAGGAACACTAGCAATGTGGGTATAAGCTATTATGCAGTAGAATCTCCCTTAAAGCGACATTCCGCTACATATCATGCTAGCTGATAAGACTAAGGGATATTATGCTAGCTGGAACGGGGGGAATGAAACAGAATATAACCTTGTGGATGTGTTCATTGCTATTCTGTTTGCTATTCAGTCTAAGTTGCTCCAAATTCTTTTTTTCATTGTCACTTTTGGGAACATAACATACATAGCATAGCAACCTAAGTTGTGATGAGACCAGGGTGAGAAGTCAGGCTGTGGCTGTGGCTGTGTGCTACTGCAGGGAATAGACTATATAGCAGGTAACTTGAGGTCATGATTGCAAGAGGTCTCTGGTGAGAGTTAACATATGCCACCTATGGGACTCAGCCTCCTTTTCCTCTTTTTAAAACACACATACACTGTTTTAATGTGAAGTAAATATTTTTTTTTTTTTCAGAGTAAATGACACCGGGCATTAAATTGCAAGGAAGATAAGCCCTGTATTACTATTCTGTAACACCAGGGGGCACTGTTACTGATGTTTCTGTAGAGGACACTGATTGATGCTTCATGGCATTCTTGGTGTTTATGTAGTCACTACAGAATTCTTGAGCTGTTTCACACGTGTGCAACCTGTTTTGTCCAAATGTAACTGTGTGTACGTATACACTTTTGTGTGTATGTGTGTGTCATTGTCATGTTTTTCCACGTATTACAGTAATATCTCTGTGTAGTTATTTTGGACAATTCTTGGTGCATGTTGGTGTATTATGTACTCAATCTTTTTTAGTGTATTATGTTGTGTGTATTTGTAGTGTTGCATGTGTGAGCTTGTCTCTAGGTCAGCTGTTCTAAACTGCTCTCACTGAGATCAAGCAAACATCCTTGTTCCTTTTTTGCTGTTGGCGCTGTGGCTTCACCCGTGTGGTTGAAGCTTTACCAGGCTCCTCCATCTTTTTCCTGCCAGGCGGCTCTGACAGTGACAACGCTAGGCCCGGAGTGATTTAGGGAGGGTAGTTCAAGGGGTTGAAAGGTGCAGAGGAAGGGACCCAGTCTCTAATAACAGTGCAGTTCACCTCGAACGACAGGTGAGGATAGAAAAAAGACGACTTAGCCCGACGACGACAGGGGCGGAGCGTCGGTTCTTGTGCAGACGACTCTCCCACGCTCTCTTAAACATTCCAGGGATCCAACTCAACACCCTGCCCCCCAACCCCACTGCCTCCTCCCTCAATTCCCAGAGACACAACACAGGTAATTTTAGGGGTGTGTGGGGGGGGACTTCCTTGTCTGTTAAACAGCATTGAGATCCTTGGGGCTGGAGGACCAAGACACAGGTGTGTTAAATGAGGCTTGACTCTGAATTGTGAAAGGGGGGTAGGGTGAGTGTTTAACAAAGACTGGGGTGTGGAAGGGAGGGTGTAAGTTCACTTTGGAGTTCATTTTGCCCACAGTGCAGCACCAGCATGGCCATCGTTAAAACTGATCACATGTAATTCAGACATACTGTTGAATTCTTTACTTTCTTTTCACTGAATAGTAAAACAATCTGTGAAAAGGGGTGTGGGGAATGTGGTGTTGGAAAGAATTATTGTAGACTATTGAATTTTAAAATTGTTATCAGTTTATTGATCACCCATCAATAAAACACTGTTGTGAAAATTGTTGTGAGAGTATTGCAACGATGTAGACGACAACATTGCTAAAATGTTATTCTGGTGGAAAACATTACTCAGTTTTTTTTTGTTATGAGTAAATTGTTACCAATGAATCTTACACTTCAAGCATATGGACTTCAGGGCCGACAACACAGATGATTCAGTTCTGTTACTACTGCCATGTGCTGTACATGTGTTTTGTACATTTTGTTCAGTCCCGTATAAAAGCCGGCAAATATACTGACTCACGAAGCATGTTGCTACACCCGTGCTTTACCCATTGAGCTACAGAGGTAGCGACTAATCTGACAAACTGTTAGCATGTGACCCTGCTGGCTTCGCACCAGGATCGGCCTCCTTGCCGTCAAAACTAGCCTACTGGCGTGGCCAGCTGACCAGGCCCAGTGCTGCCAACCCCTTGTCTCGTGCCAAAGCAGCGTGCAGGTTTTTCAAGCGGGCACCAGTGCCCCACCCTGCGCCCCTGTGGTCGTGCTAACCGCTCACCTACAGCAGCCCGGTGGCGGAGCCAAGGTCACCGCCTGAGTGGGCAGCCGATTAGTGTGGATTAGCAGAGAGGGGGGCCGCTTTTTGCTCGGGCCTCGCATAGAGATGTACTGCGCACGCAGATAGACGCACATACTCAAAAGCACAGTCATACACACACACTCACAGTTGCACAAACGTGCACACACACACACACACAAATACACAGTCATACACATGGCTGTGTGTATAGTGTGTATGTGTGCGTGTATGTGTGTGTACAATCTCTCTCTCTTCTCTCTCTCTCTTTCTCATATATATATATGAGATTTATTGACAAGTCAGTCAGTCAACTCTTCATCCCCAAGTACTCAGCTAAGATCATGCATAAACATTAGTACTGCTGGTGTATCTGGTAAAAGCATGGATGTCCCTTCAAGCTGGCCTGGACATGCTTTCAGATGTTATTATCTCTTCCCAGAGAGGCTTAGATCATAGCCCTGAAGTTGGCATGCACTCCGTCCTCTCTAATTGACTTGCATGGGATGGACGGGCATCCCCAGCTGTCTGGGGCCATTGCGTAAGAGGACTAAAAAACTGATCTGGGCTTACTACCAAAATGGCGACAATTTTACCCAAGAATGTGGGAGCTTAGTTTGTTTTTCTGGACTGGTTTCACCTTGATCTGAAAAGCACTAGTCCTGTATTTAAAAAGAGCTGTTTTGGCAAAACTGTCTTCAGAAGCCTCAGTATGATACACAGACACACACAAACACACACACACACACACCTTTGTCCTTGTCCTGTGTGTGTCCTGGTAAAGCCGGAATCAGACAGGCCAGCATCACCCACTCGTGGGAAGCAGAATGCTCATGGGGCCTGGCCAAATTTTGCATTCAGTGAAAACACAGTCAATCCCCTACACACCCTCCCCATGACACACACACACACACACACACACTCAGTAGCACAGGCTTAAGCACTCGGGGCTTCTCTCTCTCTCTCTCTCTCTTTCTTTCTTTCTTTCTCTCTCTCGTGGATTAGTAACCGGCGTTCTCTGTCAGCTTCTCCATTGGACCATGAGGAGATTAGGGCCAGACCATGTGGAGGCTGGACTGAACCATCTCCCCCATGGTTACTGGAGGAGAGGGTTGGTACGGGGTGATGAGGAATGGTGGAAGGGGAGTGTGTGTGTGTGGGAGGGAGTGTGTGTTTGTGTGTGTCTGTGTGGGGGGGGGCTGTAGCAGCCCATCCAGATGTTGAACTGGAGCTCAGTGATCGAGATCAGACCAACTCAGAAGAGGAGTGAGAGATATAGAGCGAGGGAGAGAGGGAAAGAGGAAGAGAGGGGGATGAAGGGAGCACTAGGTGCTGGGACCATCTTCAGCCATGGCTCTGGTCTGCTGTGTCCCCCTCAGGCCGAGAGGTATGCTCTCCCCTCCTCTCCTCGATTCCTCCATCCCTTCATCAATTCTTCTTTTCCTCTTCCCATTTCTTCCACTTCATTCCTCCTTTTTTACATAATGTGTCCTTTCATCCATAGAATGTATCGCCATTTCTGACTGATCTCTTCAATTTTTTCATATAGTATGCCTTTACGTTCCTCTCTTTTACTGTAATTCACTTCCTCCAGACCATTTGCTATATGCAATATGTTTCTGCTTGCGCTGGTGTTAGAAGCTTGTATGGATGCTTTTGTGGTGTATGCACTGGTGAAAGTGTTGTTTTATGAATTTATGCATTCATCATTTTTACCTTGTTTTATGTATGCATGTTTTTGTTTAAGATAGAAGATGCAGAAGTTTTGTTTTGTTTTTTTTTGGAAGCGTCTCTAGTTCCTGATCCTCTTGTCTGCAGACAGTGACTGAGCCTGCTGGTATTATGATGCACTCATGTGCACATTGCCACTAATATAAGCTGCTGGCTTTATCTTGGCAGTTCATTCTCACATTTTGTCTGTACATCCTGTTTGTTTTCTAACTCTCCCCCAAAAACAAAAACATATTTACTGTATGGAACATCTTCAAGTTTATGAGTATGGATACATGAGATATTGCAGTGGTACATTTCAGCAATGAGAAGATACTTGAGGTTGTGTGTATGTGGGGGTCGGGGTGGGGGGTTGTCCCCATTTCGTCTGAACCAGCCACAGAAGTAATTACAAGGATTCAGAGGCCTGTGGAAGGGCTTTAGGGACTGGGCTGCCGCCTGCCTCCTGCCTCCTCTGAAGAGGCCTTAAAAAGTGTGGGAATAAGTGAGGGGACCCCAAGGGGCCAGCTCTGTGCATGAACTCACTCTCACAATCAACTGGAGTTTGAATCGGATGTTAGTCGGCCTTAGTTGTGCCCTAAGATTTTGGAGCAGAGGAGAGCGTTCACTCTTTAAGTTTTCAAAGTGGTCAGTATATGTTACATTTGGACATTTGGAGGGCACATTTCCTGTCACACTTACAACTTACAGGTTTCACATTTGAATATTTTTAACTGACATCATAGTGCGTGTGTGTATGTCTCCGAAAACATTTAATGTTAAAAACATAAAAACATTTAATTAATCTCATTGTGAGCTGGACCAGTTTCTACTCTATGATACAAGGCTATGGGAAAACATGTGTGCCAAGCAGTGTTAGTATCATAGGCCCCTTTACCAAAAGCTTTACAGTGCATGGCAGAACCTTCTATCTGATAAGGACAGTTCTCTCTCTCTCATGCTCTCCCTCTCTCTCTTTGTGTGTGTGTGTGTGTGTGTAGCCATCCATGTCTGTCATAAGATGCAAACTTTGTCAGCATCAGGTCAAAGCTTCTGTGTGTATGTCATTTGACTTCAGTGTTATCAGTTTGGTCAGTGTTGTTTGTTTCTTGTCTTGTCACATAAAGCACATTTTCAGACTAATAGCGCAGGATCCAAATGCGTTACCCATCTAGACGGGCCTTTGGTTTTTAAGGTGCTTTTCAATGCTGTTGTCTTGTCAGGGGGGAAACATACTGAAATGTTTCTATACAGGTGTTTTTAAGGGAGTAGTTGGATGATTAGCTCATTGTGCCTGTCACTGTTGAATATCACCAGGCATGTTTGGAGGATATTTGGTGAGCCATGAGCCATCACTACAGTTCTTTTAGTGTATCTGCATTATTACAATGCATTAAATGCTCCTGGACTGGAAGCCAGCTGTGTGTGTGTGTGTGTGTGTGGTGCATGTGTGCATGTGTGCATGTGTGTGTGTATCTGTGTGTGTGTGTGTGTGTGTGTGTGTGTGTGTGTGTGTGTGTGTGCGTGTGTGTGGTGCATGTGTGCATGTGTGTATGTCTATGTGTGTGTGTGTGGTGCATGTGTGTGAGTGCGTTCGTGTGTGTGTGCGCCTTGCTCCAGCCCCCACTACACTGCACAGTCGAAGAAGAAGCATGCCAGACTAACGAACAAGGCTTCTAAAGCAAAGCTCCATCTGTGCCAAACATTCATATCACAGACTGGCTGGTGGAAAAAGAAGGAAACTCTGTCTAGTCAACAGTCTAAATACATGGAGAGTAGTGCAAGCATGGAGTATCCAGTGACTGTCATAAATCATTCAAATACATGAGCACATGTTTGTTTACTGGAGGCAATGAGCAAAGATAACAGTAACTTCCCAAATGTAAGCTGCACCGTGTATAAACCTCAGGTCAGTGTTTTATGCAAAGTTTAAAAAAGACTATGTATTGACCTCATTGTTGTATTAACCACACCCATATATTAACCTCAGTTTACTAAACATTACCTACTGAATCACAATTAGATCAGATCAAGTAGAATGGTGAAAAGAAATACCATCCTGTATGTAGCCCTCACCCATGTAGTAACCACATAGATGAAGAAATTTTGCAAAATCAGTGTGTTAACCTCAGTCAATAAGCTGGAAATTACGGTTCTTGCCTGCATGGGAAAAAGAAATGATAATCTATTTTTGTTGTGCTATAGGATGCTGTAGTCATTGTTATTTTAGGTGTGATTCAATTTTGTTGATTTTAGAGGATTTCAGAGAGACGAATGTGACTTTTTAAAATAAAAGGAAGTCAACAAAGTCAACCACTAAGAATCTCTTTTTCTTTCACAACACAGCACTCATGAGAGATAATTCCACGTTCAGTTGGTGAAATGACTTGTTCACGCTCTTGGGTCACGTTGAGTCTTGCCTTGGCTGTTCTGTGCCTCTTTTGCCCAGACGCAGCAGGGAATGTACCAAGTGCCTCATTGCTAAGCATTGCAAAAGCGCTGGAGGCACCTTTAGCCTGGCACCCTGCACATTGCCCAGCCATCCTTGCCGTCCTTTCTCATTGCATGAACATTTTCCGATCAGGCCTGGACTCGACTTGGTCAAGAAATGTAACAGGGCAATAGAGGTGGTTCTTTGTCAACTCTGGGTCTAAGCAGTGTCTTTAAGGAGCATTAAGCTTTCATCTCTCTCTCTCTCTCATTCTGTCTCTCTTTTTTCCGGAGTGCAACGACAGCTTCAGTTCGCATCGCAGCGAGATTTGCACACCAAGTTGCTCAGCTCCACTCAGAAACCGTGACCTAGATTCAGCACTGCTAATACACACAGACTTCTAATGATTTGTGCCTCTATATTCGTGATACCACAGTGAGGCCTGCGTTATAGTTGCAGGGATTTTGTCTGCGTCCACCAATACCACAATTGTCAGTGGAGAGCAAAAGGTGAAGTAAAGTGCCATTCAAACCCTCCAGGGTGGTCAGAATCTGTGCAGAGATTAAAAACTAGGGGCTGAGATTATTCCGATGTCCATGTGTCCACTGATGTGGGATTTAGATTGATTGCTCCCTCTTCATGTAGAGAATCTGAGGAACAGTAAGCAGTATCTGAAGGCTTTCACCACAAGAAAAATCATAGATCAACTGGTCTTGTAACTAATATAAATATTTTGACTTTCATTTGGATCTAATTTGACTGTTGGAATTATCCATATCAATGAACAGGATACCAACAGATCAGGCTGTATTTCAACCATAAAGTTACTTTATTCTCTCAATGTGAACATGAAATTAATTGATTGAAAAATGTATTATTGTATTTTTTAATTGACTTTCTCCATAGGAATAGAGACTGTTTATACACTACAATAACAAACCACCAAACTAAAACATTCTCCTTAGTATGACGATGGAGTTGATTTAATTGACTTTCTTCATTGGAATAGTTACAATCACAGTAACAACCAAACAACCAAACTATGCAAATATTATTCTCTAGTATTAGCTGGAGGTAGGTGAGTCGGGTGTCTTTAGAATGTGAGTGGCAGCTCTGCAGTGGCTCAGCGAGTGTGTTTGTGTGTGTGTGTGTGTGTGTGTGTGATGCAGCAGGGAGGTTGGTTAAGCAGGGCTGTTTGATTGCATTAGGGGAGAGTTTGTCTGTGGCATGCAGCTCCCTCAGCTGTGGCATCGGCAGCCATACCAGCCTCACAGCTCACACTGCTGACAAGGCACCTGCAGGAGGCACAGAGAAGAGACAGGGAGAGAGAGAGAGAGAGAGAGAGAGAGGAGACAGAGAGACAAGGGACTGAGTGAAAACGTCAGGACCAGAACGCAGAGCTTTTGTCCTGCTCCTCCTCCTCTTCCTCCTGCCTTGCCCTCCTCACTCTGACAGTGTCTGCACTGGCAGTTAGTGCTCGCCGTTGGCGTGTCAGCCTGTGGTCGCGTCCCTCGCCCCGCGTCGCCAGCCAAGGGAGAGATGGGCAACTCGCAGAGGAAGTTTGTTCCCGCTCGCCGCCTGCAGCAGAGGGAAAGGGGAAAGAGGAGAAGAGTTGCGGGGCGGAGGGAGGACACTGCAGGTAGGGCATCTATTTGAGATGTGGAGACCAGTGTGTGTGTGTGTGTGTGTGTGTGTGTGCATACATTGACCAGGGGGGTTTACTGCAGATGTCTCTTACCCAGCATCTGACCACAGACTTCGGCTGTTTCCATTCTGGCATTTGACAGCATTAGTGTCTTGCCCCCCCTGCAGAAAGTAGGAAGACAAGGTTGGATCCCTGCCCCTACCTTCCTGAACAGTATACCCACTTGGGGGTCCAAGTCATTTGAACATGCTGCAGCTTAGTTTTGAGTAAATGGCTGTTGGAGACAATCATGTGACAATCAGGTGAGATTATTCTCACAGTTATCAAGTGTTAACTGTGTTAACTACGGTGTGCAATAAAGTGAGCGGCTCCTGAGGCTGGTGCACATCCACTGGGCATGCAATGACGTGAACCTGTGAGAGGTTATGTTTTTGGTTCCTTCATGCCCAGTAAGAGCCTTAGGAGGTCTAATGCAGTGTAGGTCACATTTGTAACAAACCTCTAACTGTCTCCCCTTATCTCTCTCTCTCTCTCTGGCGCTCTGATGCATTTCTTGATGACGCAAAGCAGAAATCATGGGGTGGAATGTTGCTGAGTAATTGAGTCCAGTTGAAATACTGCACCTTAGATGTGATGCCCTCATTACTGCAGTCTTTCTGTGTGTGTGTGTGTGTGTGTGTGTGTGTGTGTGTGTGTGTGTGTGTGTGCGAGTGTGTTTGTCTATGTGTGTGTGCGTGTGTTTCTCTGTGTATTTTGTTTGTGTGTGTGTCTGCAAGTGTGCTTATCTGTGTGTGTGTGTGAGTGTGTGTGTGTGCATGTGTTTCTCTCTCTGTGTGTATGTGCTTGGTTGGATGCACATGTGTGCATGTTTGTAAGAGAGAGAGAGAAAGACAGCAAGTGAATGAACCAGCATGTACAGTACGTATGTATGTGTACGCAGGCATGCATAGGTGTGCGTGCAGACCAAGTTGCACAGACACTGGCTGGCCACAGCTGTATTGCTCCAATGACCTGTGTGGTGTGTTGAACTGTCCATGCGTGCATGAGTGTACAAATATCCAGATGCTCCTCTGTGGACGTCCCCTCAGCTCATCCAACCACAAACCATCACTGTACACCTAGGTTTGTCAGGTGCAGGTCTGTCCAAGAGCTGTACTATTATAGGCCAAATGTGAGGAGGAAAGAGTGGGGGCTAGAACTATGTATTGTGTATGATCTGTGTGAGGTTTGATGTGTCATGTCGAAACAGTCCAGTAAATATAATTTCATATAAAAGATAAGTGGAGGAATTTCACACATAAAATCACATTATTTCAGTAAATGCTGCAGTAAATTAACAGTGGCTGAATCTCTATGTCCTCCCCAGCTAAGCACTGTGCCCTCAAAATGCCCTCAAAAACTGCCATGAATCAGCCAATTATGAAACTGATTAATGCCAGTTAAGTATTTGAGGGTCCGGAGCTTAGGGTTTAAGGGACACATTGGGATTGAGGTGAACTGTTGAATGTGTTGTTAATGAATGATTGAATTAATGAATAAATGTTGAATCCTTTTGTAGTTGTCATGCACGCATATGAGTACATCAGTACTGGTGTTTGAGCCTTTGAAGTTATTGGCAAACAGGGATAAACTCACACACACACCTTCACTTGTGCTGTGTAACCTGATATGTGGAGTCCTCGGTGGTGTGTGTGTGTGTGTGTATGTCTTTGTGTACACCGTCATGGTTGAGTCACCTCTGCTTTTGGTCTAGGCTCATACTGATAAATGACAGTGGTGTCAGATAGCGCAATGCTTTGACCACTGTGGTCGGGGCCATGGCTGATGACCCGTCTATTGTCCCAACCATGGGTCACTGTCTAAGGACAGGTGTTAGGTTCCGGCCATGTTCATGAGCTCACTGATGTCTCCAGACTAGAGGTTTTGGCTATGTGTGTGTCTGTCTGTGTGTGTGTGTTGGGGGGGGGTGTCCTTTCTTTATCACCCTCTTTCACCCCTGGTTATGTGACATCCAGAAGCTACTGGATGCCTGCATATTGGCTATGTGTGTGTCTGTCTGTGTGTGTGTGTTGGGGGGGGGTGTCCTTTCTTTATCACCCTCTTTCACCCCTGGTTATGTGACATCCAGAAGCTACTGGATGCCTGCATTTTCTTTAGAATTAATATATCTATCCATCTATCTATCTCAAATGACATCTATCTGTCTGTTTATCTATCCATCTATCTATCTCAAATGGCATCTATCTATCTATCTATCTATCTATCTATCTATCTATCTATCTATCTATCTATCTATCTATCTATCTATCTCAAATGCCGTCTATATATCTTTTTTTTTTATTTATCTCAACTGCTGTTTCTAAGGCTGGAAAAGCCATGTGAGGACTGGCATCACAGGGCTGGCTAGTTCACAGTCCTGGAGCTAAAGGGAGCACGCTGCTTGCTCATTCAGGCATGGAGAAGATGAGATCCTTTTTTTTTTTTTTTGCGCAGCCTCTCCGTCGCTTCACTAGATGGAACAGACAGTGTGTGTAAACAGTTAGAGTGTGAGGGGAAACAGACTGCTGGCACAGAGGCCTCTTGTACAGTATTAGGTGCCAATACTACATCACACTATGGCATGCTACAGAGATGAAGCCAGCTTGCAAGACGAGACGGGTTGTTTTCCCCCTAAATGTGGACTATGTTGCATTATGAGCATAGTGCTGATGACTTCTGGGGTTACATGAGCTCTTGTAACTTGGTCTTGGGTGAGACAGATTGGGCACCCCAACAGATTTATATAGTATACCCCAACCTTAACTCAAAACCAAACCCTAACCCTAACCAAAAATAAAAAAATGAGCATAAACAAACCATGTTCTGGTCTGTGTTGCCAGATCCTCTCCATCCATGTAAAGTATAGTAAAGCATTTTCCCATGATGCATTGCTCAGATAACTTCTGCAGCCGTCTTTGCTTGGTAAGAATGGAGAATTAGGAGAGAGACAGCATATGTGTTCACACGTATCTCTCATGTTTGCGTTGGTAATTACTCTCTGATGGAGATCTAGAAACTCACTGTAAATGCACTATGATAGGTTGCTCTGATACGGACAACTCTGGGTTCTTCAGACATAGCACCCCAAGCTGAATTCTAATGGGCAGATGCTGCCCAGCAGAGAGATGTGGGGAAGAGAGGAGGAGAAGAAGGAAAAAAAAGAAGGGATAAAGCTCCTCTCTATTTTCCATCATCCTCTCAGAGAAGCCAAATCAATACTCTCTCTGTCTGTTGTGAGGCCTGTCCTGGAGAACAAACTGTGTCTCTCTTGATGTGAGGCATTTAGGCATGTTGCTTGTATAGGATAATGATTTAGTAGGGTAGTGGAGAGATTTTATTACCTTGGACCAACAGGGTGGCTTTATTTTACTGCTTTTCCAATATTATAAACATATCCTATTATCCAACACATGGTCATGTATGTATGAATGCATGATTCTCTGGTGGTTTGTTATTCTCTCTCTGGATATCAGCAGAGTTCTCTATATATATCTTATATAGAGAATATCTATGGTCCTGAAGCATTGACTGCAGCTATCTGTTTTTCTAATCTCATATGAATGTTACAACAGTGATATGACTGGTGCTTAACTTTGCCTGGACTGTGTCAGTTTAATCTGAAAATCTGGAATTAGGGTTGTATAGTCTCTGATACTATGCACATAGGTGCTTTTGAAATCAATTAAAAAAAAACAAATAACAGCGGACACTAATCAAAGCAAAGGTTACTTTTCATAGAATTAATTTATTTATGGTAGTAACCTATCCAGTGTCTGTAGCCAATAGACATGCAACATTTATTTGTGAAATAATTTCACTTTGTTTGGAATTTATCTGTTTAAAATACGGAATTTACGGTATTTAGTATAAAATAAGTCTGCTTGGGTCTGGTCCATTGTCACCTATTCTCTTCCCACTTCCCCTTTTCTGCAGCTGTGTCTAATTTAGACATAGAGAGCAAGCTGACGGCGCACTACCAGGCCCCCTGGCACCAACAGCACAATGTGTTCCACCCTTCAACACGGCCACCCTGCGTGGAGGATCTCCACCGCCATGCCAAGCAGAACCTGCGGGCTCTCCACAGAGGTGCCCACCATAACATTTCCCCCACCACACACACACATACACACAAATACAGCCAGGTGTGCATCAGACAAGTCTCACTCACAGGCAATAGTTAGGCCTTGAATCCTGCTAGTTTCTGTAACGTATAGTTGAGCAATTAGATGAATTCTGGTTTGAGTGGCTTTGGACGATAACACATAAGCATGAGTTGTTTTTCTATGTGCTGTATTTTGAAACAAATGTACATAATGCCCTTGGGTTTAGATGCTGAGCAAATAAGGTTATTTACATAACTGTCTGGCCTACATCTGCCATACAATAATAAAGGTTACTCACGTAGCCGGTCTGCTCTACCACAACTGCACTTTTATGTGACCTAGAGTCAACAAGACAGTCCATACTTTCATTTCATATTGTACAATGTGTAAATAACAAACAGTAAAATGTTCCAGCATCAGTGAATTGTTACTGTAAACAATGGCAGAAGAAGCCTCCTCTCTCTGCCTCTGACTGCCTGGCCTTGACGATAATGTTGCTTACACTGCCCCCTTGTGTACAAATGGAGAAATGCTGACAACGACCCACCCTTTTCAAATTCCACAAATATTATCAAATATAACGTGAAATAAAGAGGTTTAAATATTTATTAAAACATTTTGTTACAAGTTTAAGTGTTTTTCATTGTTTGCAAAAATAGCACTTCATCAAAAAGTGTTTAATATTCCACGATACACAGGGGGTTATATTTGTCTGAGTTCATAAGCGACAGAAAAACCAGCATGCGTGCTCACTGTGTGTGTTTTACAGACCAACAGCAGCGCCAAAGGTCCACCAGCCGGGAGCGCCATCAAGTAACCATCTCCATCTCAGTGGCGCCCCCTATGCCCAGCTACCCTTCACCACGGACCCTGAGGCGGAGAGAGCAGAGAGGCAGGCACTCACGCACGGTAAGAGTCCAAATACATTGACTGAAATCATGCATTACATATTTCTCATAAAACTTTTAAGTCACTGATTTAAGTATCACATTAGAGAAATTTCTTAATATTGACATATGTTCTGTTATATTTCTGTGTCTTTAGCAACATCTTTATTTAATTTAATTAAACTACCTGAGTTACTGAGACTTAACTTCTACATCACCACTTTGAGAGCTGTCACTGAAAGCTAACAAACCTATATCTTTAGTCATTAACAGTACCCTTAACAATTAACTAGATTGCCACAGGAAATGTAATATATAATTGATATGAAGTAATATGAATATAAATGTAAAATTAAAACCATTGAATCACAAACCCTAAAATGAATGTTTACTCAACAACAGGAGAAGCCAGGCAGAGAGGTAGAATATCAGCATGTATCAAGACAGGTAAGCTACATGCTACTGTAGCATGAGACTCCTAACTGGTGTTTTGTGGTTCAGATATCAGTACAGTACTGAGATGTGTGGTGTGTGTTTTTCCTTTTTGTTTGTCATCAGTGGCCAACTGTCTATCTGTGTATATCTGACTATCTTACTCTAAGTGTGTCATGTGTGTATGAGTGAATGACTCCTACTGGTATTAAAAGGAGCTTTGTGTACAGAATGTAAAGAAACAACCGCATTGACATGATGTGAAAAACCTGAAGCTCTGAAGTTAGTGTGAAAATCAATCATAGCTTTAGTCTGGCTTTCCTGTGACACAATATAACTTAAAACCAAAAGCATACACATATCTTCTTTGAAGCTGTAATATCAGGAGCTTTAGATTTAGTTTACCAACCCCTCTGTCCATTCCTCTCTTGTGCTACCTTGGAGTAGGAAAGGACAGTGAGAGAGTCTGAGATACAGACCGTACAGAGAAAGGTAAATGATGCACATTTTGCCTGCAAGAACAGAGCCATTGTATCAGTCCACCTGTCAGTAAATAGACATTTCAGACATAGTCATTTCATCTCTCTGTTGTTTGGGTTATGTTATGTCTATTAATTATTTGACAATTTAATCTCATTTATGTTGTAGTCATATTCAGTGGACAGCATTCCATTCGTCTTCTTAACAATCTTTCCGTTTCTATGTTTTGGAAAAAAAAAACACGAAATGGTTTTTCAGATGATGTGCATGAGACCATCCCTTAATTTCATATTTGTGAAGTTTCTAAGTGGTGGTGTGTACTAAGTGCATTATCTGATAATTATCTGACGGTGCATATTTCCCCAATAATGCTGCAGGAGAGACCTGCAAAAGAAGCTGACTTTCAGCCTGTACCACGAAAGGTAAACTTTACAATTAAGGATGGTCTCGAAGTCGATTGAAATATGGCCTTTTGTTTATTTATTTGGCTTCATTGCACTGGTAGAGTAAAGAGATAGGATAAGTGAGAGAGAAATGGGGTTGAGATCGGGAGTGGAGGTCGGACTTGAACCCGGGTCACCTTGGGCACCTGCCTATTTAGGGTAGTCATTATATTCTTAAGATGTCTACTCAAGGCACTGAATCCTCTGTTCCTCCTGCCAACAGAGTCCACAAAAGCAGCAAGTGGCCTGGAAGCTTTTCTTGAAACAGCTGTTCAGCTACATCTAACCATACTCTGATTTTTCCGCAGTGTGACAGCACCTTGTGACTTGGAAAAACAACAATACACTAATCTGTCATTTCAGTTCACTTCACATTTATTTTGCTTCTCAGGTCTCTGTTACAACTTGTTGGTTGATGCTGGTTCCTGTCCCTCATTCTTCATTGTGTGTATCATAGTTTTTTGTTTGTGTGATTTTCTCTCACAAGCACCCACCCCCATTTTGTTTTGTTTTGTCATGGTTTGTTTACTGTTTGTGTTTGTAGTTTGCCCGAAACCGCCCCTCATCCCTCACAAAGTGTTGTTTCCTCTTCCCTTGGATTAGAAAGGTATATACTTCCTCCAGTCCTCTCCTGAGAATCGTTCCGTCTATAATTTCCACCTTTTTCTTTCACTTTTTTAATCTTTTTTTCCTCCTGCTGCTGATGTTGACCTTTTTTTTCTTTTTCTATAGTCTACTAATCTGCTATCTTCCTTTCTTTTTCCTATAGAGTCTTACTCTATAGGTGACGGATTCATCCTAAAACCTGATTATTTGTTATTTTCAATAGTGATCACAGTTTTATGCCGTTTGAAAGTCTTTGGTGAAAGAAATGTAATTTATTACAGAAAGATTTTTACCATTTTGGAGAAAAGAACTTTGACTTTCTGCTGTAGCACAGTGATAAAAAGTAATTTAAATATATAAGCTTTCATGTAATTGTCAAAAGACTTTGCTGTTGCCGTGGGAGCCGAGATCTCCGTACTGAATGGCTACCCTTGAGCACTGCTGTAATTTCTGAGAAAAGACATAGTCAGAGCTTTCCCCAGATTTCCATTTAAAGTTGTTTTATTACCCTCGAGAGAAAAGTGACTTTCTGCCCTTCTCTGTCGCAGCTTCAGACTTCATGAATGACATTCTTGTGCACTTGAGACTGTTCTGCATCTTCATGCTCTAATGAAATAGCCTCTGGAAATGAGCCAGTGACAAAATCTAAAACTGGCATTTGGCCCAACCACTTTTACACCCCTTTTCTTTCTTTCCCTCCTCTCAGTCTCTCTCTCTCTATATCGCTTTCTCTCTCTATCTCTCAAGCCTCAACTAGTCTCAACTGAACTTTATATCCAAATGAAAAACCCACAGTGTTTTATGGGAATAGCAGCTGCAGAGTAACAGCTTTTACAGAGATTGAAAGTCCTAGTTTGAAAAAAAACATGTCACTGCTTTCTCTGTAATGCTTAACACATGAATTCGCACATTGGGCATGGAGGTCAGCCAAAGTGCTGTCAATCAGCCCCACTGAGGAAATCAGTATTTTCTTTAGTAGCTTTTAACAAACCACATTTTACATTCCCCAGTGAAGGAATTTATTATTATCGGATTAGTTTTTTTTTTTTTGAAAGTTTCAAATTTACTGTTAGTGATACTGTTGGAATAAAATTCTGTCAGTTTTGAGAATGTGAAAACAACTTTTTTTCCCTTTAAAACTGTAAAAACAAAAGATGAAAAGGTTCCTCTTGAAGTGAAAAGCTTACTCTCTCTCTCTCTCTTTCACTCACTCATTGCCTTGCAGGCAACCTCTACCACAGACAAAGACTCAGAGGTCTCAACTCTGGGTCATAGGCCCAAGTGTCCAGTGCCGAACCCCCCCACTACCCTAGACAAGCAGACCAACTGGTCCAAGGCCCTGCCCCTGCCCACACCACAGGAGAGGATGATAAGTGACCCACATGTAGCTTCCTCCTGTATCATCCCCATCAATGTCTCTGGTAAACACCTAGCTTACTGTGGTCCATTATTCATACAGGACACATTTATTTATTCACATTTAAAGCTAAAATTATATCTGCGAATTCACACCCATTCTGTTCTACTTGATTTGAGTTTTTGTTAAGTAAAGGTAGTGAAATTACCCTGAAAATAGGGCCTAGGTTCCATAGGGTTAAATGATTATTTGACAAGGCCAGATATTTGTTTGACCTTGCCAAAAATTAAACTGGTAAAATTTATATGAGTCAATTCTACCAAAACAAAAGACTGAGAAAGAGTATAATCCATCCTTCCTAACAATTGCTTTAATTCACATATATTTTAACCATCCTCTCCAGAACTGTTGTAATTTTTTTGTTTATAATCAATATAGTATTTTCAGCCATAATAGATTTTGAATAAAGTTCATGAAACGGAAGAGTTAAACTAATATAAAGAGACTGTTACAGACTTAACAACAGAAGTATGATTTGAGACTCAGTGGTGGTATTTTGCTCTCTGCAGGAGTGGGCTTTGACCGTGAAGCCAGTGCCCGTTGCTCGCTTGTGCACTCTCAGTCAGTCCTCCAGCGGCGGCGAAAGCTGAGAAGGAGGAAAACCATCACAGGCATTCCAAGAAGAGTGCAACAAGACATGGGTATGGTCCACCGCCCACCAACTCAATCTGTTTGTCTGGTTCGATTCCATCTAGGATGACATTGTGGGCAGCTGTAGGATGTGGTTTTGAAAAAAAAAAGAAAAAAAACATCATGTTGTACAACAGACTAAAACATAATGACGCTCTCTCTCCTGTATAGAGATTAAGCTCTTGTCCGGGATTAAATGTGACTTGTAACTGCAGAATCTCCATTCAAAATGTGATTCTATCCAAGACTCTGGCTAATCCCTGTCTGGGAAACTGGACCCACGTCTGTCATTTAAAAATGTATGACTCAATACAGTCTCAGTAAACAGGAAGGACCAGACAAGCCCTGATTTACAACACACACACAAACACACATATATACAAACACACACAAACACACACAGAATAAGAGAACAGAATACTTACAGTAGTTGTAAGACTCATCTGTTGTGGTCTACCTGCAATTTATAGACCTGTAACCTAGAAATCTAGACGTACCCTAGCGGTAGCAAATAATTTTGCTCAGCCGGTACATCTAGCCACGAGCCATAGGGCCTCAGTAGCTCTTCTCCCAGGTTTGGCCAGATCAATCACAATGCTCTATCTTTATAGAGAGTCGGTGGGTGGGCTTAGCACAATGACAACACTGTGACAGTGCAAAACAACTAAGGCTGTAGCCAAGGAACTGCAATCGTTTGAGTTAGACTTGGGCTTTTCTTTGAAAGTTGGGCAGAAAAAGGCACTCAAGTCATTAGTTTCAAAGAAGGACGTATTTGCTGTTTTGCCTACGTTGATCTGATTGGTTATAGCACAATCCTGTAAATAAATCCTTTGCCCAAATTTGCTCATGTTCTGTCACATCAATAAAGTGGAATTACCCACCTATAGATTTCGGCAGCATAAGTGAAGAGAAATGAATAATTGAAATGAATAAGTGAAATCAATATTATGAAAAAAACTGAACTTAATGTGTTTCAGATTCTGATGAATCTCCAGTTGCCAGAGAGAGAACGGTGATCATCCACGCCAACCCACAACTGTCCCTGTGCCAAGATGAGCTCTCCATAAGCAGCCGCCTCAACACCAAGGACTCTGGCTGCCAGACAGACGAGTTCCTGATCGCCGCCCCCTCCCGCCGCCGCATCCGTGCCCAGCGTGGCCAAGGCATTCCAGCCTCGTTGTCCCACTCCACCGGGAACATCTCCTCCCTGCCTGACCGCTCCGACTCCATGTACACCTCCACCTCGGGCGGCCGCCTGCGTTCCCGAAGTCTGCCGCGAGAAGGCGGCCGCATCCGGGACGAGATGCAGGATGACAGTGATGAGGAAGATGACGAGGATGAGGATGAGGAGCTCTCCCCTTACGAGGCCGAGGACTTCCTTCCTATGCCAGGCCAGCACATCCTTAAGGATGAGGAAGAGAGCACAGATGACCAGGCAGTGCCAGAACTGCAGCTGGGCAGCTTGAAGCGTGGTGTGACGAGGGCTGGCAGCCCCGACCACAGTTGGATAGAACGAGGCCGCTCGCGCCTCCCACGAAAGACAGACATGGGTAGCTGTGAGATCTCCTCCAGCTCGGACACCTTCAGCAGCCCCATCCACTCTGTCTCCACCACCGGTGTGCTCGGAGGTCAGATCGACCACAAAGAGGACCACCAGTCCTCCAGCGGCAACTGGAGCGGCAGCAGCTCCACCTGTCCCTCGCAGACGTCCGAGACCCTCCCACCGGCCTCCTCGCCCCCGCTGACAGGCTCGTCCCACTGCGACTCAGAGCTCTCGCTCAACACGGCCCCCCACATCATCGACGACACCACCGGCTTCATCATTGACCCTTACCAGAGCGACCGGGCCCAGACGCAGGGCCACAGATCCAGCTCCTTCACATCCTCTGCCACCGACCAGATGGATGACGCCGGGGTAAGCACTGCCAGTGAAGGCGAGTGGAACTACACGCAGGACCAGCCTGAGCCGGACCAGCCGTGTCCGCAGGACTTCAGCCCCAAGCGGTCCAGGGACAACCAAGAGGGCGACTTGGAGTGTCAAGGCTACAGAGCCACCTATGAGGGCTTCAGTGGGAAATCCTCTGGAGAAACAGAGGGTACGAACTTGCACTATACGGATACAGAAGGCATCTATGCCACGATGCACTTTGATTGTCGTCTTAAAGAAAGCAGGAGCTACGTCTATAACTATGCAGCTGAATGTGGCCCCCAAGGGACAAACACGGGACCCAGCGAAGTTGGTTATGCTCAGACAGACTACAGGGGCACCAGGACACTTGGAAGGCAGTGTCTTTCCCTAAGAAAGCCAAAAGCGAAGCCACCCCCACCAAAACGGAGTTCATCGCTGAAGGAATCGAGCAGCATGGAAATGCTGGATCAGAGCGAACCAAAGACACTGATCTGTGACCAGCCCCTACCATTGTCTTCCAGGGAGATGAAGCTCGAGCTAGATCTGGCCAGTTCCGTGGGTCCGTCGGAGATGCTGGGCCTTGAGCCTGAAACCCTGGGTGCCTGGGGTGTTGAGAGTTCTCGAGAGGTGGACGACGCATCCCCATTCTGTTCCAGTGACACACACTCCTTCAAGGATGAAGGGGCTGTGCAGTCCGACTATGCAGACCTGTGGCTCCTTAACGACTTGAGGTCAAACGACCCCTACCGGTCACTGTCCAACTCTAGCACAGCTACAGGTACAACTGTCATCGAATGTGTCAAGTCACCAGAAACCTCAGAGTCCAAGGCACGGCCAAACTCGAAGCCCAACTCGCCATCTCATCCCCCAACTGCAGAGAGTGACTTCAAGCTCTCCTCCCCTGAGAAGTTGGCAGGTTTGGCCTCTCCTTCCAGCGGCTACTCCAGCCAATCGGAAACGCCAACCTCTTCCTTCCCTTCAGCCTTCTTCCCCAACCCGCTCTCTCCAACCACAGGCAAAAGGAAGCCCAAAGTCCCCGAGAGGAAATCCTCGCTGTCTTCGCTCCAGCAGCAACATCTCACTGGCTGCTCGTCCAGACGGGACGCCGCCACTGCCGAGCTGCTGCCCGCCACACCACCTCCCGCTCAGCTCGACCTAAGTGCTCTTCACACTGGTCCCCCTAAGCCCCCACCATACCGGATCCATACTCTCCACCACAACAAGCAGAGGGCCGCGGCAGCTGCAGCCGCAGCAGCAGAGGCTAGGGCAGCAGCTGCTGCTAATGCTGCCGCTGCAAACGCTAGCTCCATAACAGGCATTAACACAGCTGCTAATGCTAACCCAGATGCAGCCAGCTCAGCCCACATAGCTATCACACCCACTGTTCTGAGGTCAGTCCAGCTGCGCTCCATTGGAATGAGGGAACAAGAGCAATTCAGCACGGATACTTTGACAAGGCCAAGGTTCCCTGCTCAGTACTCTGAAAATAGACAGATACCATCCACTAAGCCCCCTGCCTACAAATCCCATGATGCACCATCTCAGGAGTTAAGTGATATCGGGGCCTCATCAGGAGAGAACATCCAAACCACAGAACCCCCGCCACCACCACGACAAAAGCCGAGACAGCAGAGACTCGTCCCTGGCACATACTGGGCCATGACAGCTTTTAGGACACCTGTGGATGTGACAGGAGATGATGATGACCTCATACCTCAGTCAGGAACCGAGCCTGACTCCAGAGGAGTGCTGGGCAGCTCAGGTTATCAAAATGAACCCTCTGTCCTCAGACCCAAGCACCAGGTAGGAGGTGGTGATGCTGAGGCCGCCGCCTCGTTATGTCTGACCAGCACCATGTCCCCCACTGCTCAGAGCGAAACAACAGCAAGCTGTGACTTTGTACTGTTCAACAGTCCTGACAAAGTGCCTGCCAAAACATTGGAAGCGTTGCACACTTACGAAATCAGCGACGCGCAGAGCAGAGAAGATGACTATGAACCTCTAGGTGGTCAAGCCAGAAGTGCCTCCCAGGACAATCGAGACGAGGGGTCAACTCCAGACACAGAAGATTACTTTAGTAAAGGTGAGACATAGTTAAGACATAGTTGAAATGTTGCAACTAGTTGCAAATGGTCAAATAAAACACTGTAAATTTATTTAAACAGATAAGTTTACTGAAATGCCGCAGGTATAGATTTCAGGACTAGGAACAGCCTTTTCCAACCACAGTGCAAATACATTTTAATATATTTATAATAATATGTTTATATTCTGGGTTTGAAAGCAAGGTGGAGTCTTCTTGTACTGGATTGGTAGCCTACAATTGAATATAATGATTAGCGATTTGCTTGAAATTTACTTTTTATGCCTTTTTGTCTTTTTGCAGAGTCTACACCTAGTGACAGCTCCACCTCTCCACTGACAGATGACACAAAACCTGATGATGATGGTGTTTTCCCGTCACCAAACAGACTGCGCACAACTGAAGACCTGTTTGCCATGATCCACAGGTTAGTACTTATTAGTGCTTGATTGGGGAACTTTGAGTCCAATCTTTATCTCAGTATTTCTCACCAGGAAAGAGCCTTCCTGAAATAACTTGAGAATGACTAAAGAGATAGCTAACTTTAAATGAAACAGGAAACAGCTCATAACACAACCACTGAGGTTAGAATTATATACTTCAGGTTTTCAAACGTGATTTTATTTCATATCTTGAGGTAATATTTAAATCTATAAAGCATCATCTGTATTTGTTATTTGATGCATTATTTGTAACACATATTAATGTACTCATCAATAAGTGACTGGTTGGTTTGTAATTATTTAAGGTCTAAGAGGAAAGTTCTGGGCCGCAAGGATTCAGGGGAGCTGAGTGTAAAAAGTCGAGTCGGTCCCCCAGCAGTCAGCATCCCAATCCCCATCCCTGTTAGCATCCCAGTGACATCGCCTAGCACCCCAACTGCCCCCAACACCCCTGCTGGCTCCCAACGAGTGCCAGGCCCCATCTACCGCAGCGCCAAAAAGTCCAGCACCTCCAATGAGGAGTTCAAACTGCTCCTCCTGAAGAAGGGCAGCCGCACCGACTCCAGCTACCGCATGTCGGCCACGGAGATCCTTAAGAGCCCCATTACGCCCAAGACCCCTGGCGAGCTCCTGCTTGAGGGAGTCAAGCCCGAGGAGCCCCCTTCACCCCAGCAAGAGACTCCTGTCACTGTTCCAGAGCAGCAGCAACAGCAGCAGCAACAGCAGCAGCAGCAGCAGCAGCCCAGTCCTCAGTACCCGCGCGCCAACACGGAAGGATTCTCGCCCAAGACCCTCACGATGACGGCCTCCTCCAGGCAAGGCCGATCCCGAATCCCGCCCGCGGCCAACAGCAGCCGCTACAGTACCAGAAGCCGGCTTTACATGGCACCCATGCAGGCCATCTCAGAGGGGGAGACAGAAAACTCTGATGGAAGCCCTCACGATGACCGCTCCTTATAGATATGTATTTTTCTTATTCAAAGAAAATGTATTCCCTCAACAGAAAACAGATTGGGCTGAAAATAAGGAAGGAGAGGGCTCAGACTGTGTCGTATACACACACACACTACAGACACGTTTTTTTTTTTTTACTAATAACATATATCTCTCTACCCAGAGGACATTTACAGTGGAGATGATATCTCATGTTCAACAGAAACTTTTTTATCATCTAAAACATCAAAAAATGGCCAGAGAAGAATTTTGAGTGCTAGAAAACTTACATTTATAAATGAATTAGGGAAATTCCCATTGCAATTTTTATTGTTTGGATATAACACATTTTTTCCTTGTGTTTTGACGGAACAACATTGGTGTGTCAAGAGGTATCACTGTTTTATGAACCTCTACATATCAACTACAACTATCAACCTTCACTGATTAGATATTACTATAACTATGCCCACCAATACAAACGAAGTAGGCAACTAACTCCCAACTGTGTTTAAAAAAAGCTGAAGGACTTCTATATCTTATACATCATGCATACATATGTCACAAAATATGCATATGTTCTGCACTATGGTGCCACAAAAGGGAAGTATTTTTTCTGCAGTCATAGGCACACACATATCTCTCAATGGCAGGCATACGTGGGACAGTCTTACTGTTGCCACAGGTGATCTTTTGTTCTGCACAGCAGACGTCTGTGGAAAGCAAAATACTACAGAACAATTGCAAGTGCATTTTGGGATATGATTGAGAAAGCTGATGCTGCAGCTTGTATTTGAGAGCAAAATCCATGATTGTGGAAAGTCTGCCTTCCCCTAGAGACCAAGGGTTTTATGTCTGATTTGAGCATGAAGGTTTAGGGATCGGAGGCCTGGTTTAGCTGGTCTTGAGAGGACGATGACAGAGAAAATAAGGACAAAGACCACTTGGTACAAAACTGTTTGAGGAAAATTCCAGTGCATTTCAATCTATAGACCTGTTGTTTGGATCTCACCAATTGCTATCTCTTGGAAAAAGAACAACATTTGATCCAACATAGACCAAAAAGTAAACCAGCAGCTGACGCCAACTGAACTAGGCACTGAAACTCACTTTCAGTTTAATTTTCCTTGTCTGCATTCAGTTATCATTGGCTGCCGGTTTGCCTATGTTGTACCAAATGTTCCTCATTCTTATTCTTACCGACAGTGTGACTTTGAACAAAAGGCTATGGGTTGAAATGCTCCAGAATTTTCCTTTAACATCCACCAAGGGGGATGCATACAGTCGTAAGTATTACTGCTCATATTCTCTTTTGGCCCTTTTTTGGGAAGAGATTGAGAAGACTGTTTATAAAAAAAAATCCTTTTGCACTTGATGTGGAGTATACAGTATATCTTAAGTAGACCACACTAGATTATGTTTTTCCTAAATATGAGTTGATTATACTATTGAGAAGTACACTTGAACAGTCTCTTGAGGTCAAGGCGCAGATAAAATCTCCTTGTCACTAAGGCAAGGTAATGTATATTACCAATATTTGTCACAGGGCTACAATCTATAGATAGTGACATTTTAGTTGTAGCTTGACATGGTCTCCACACCTTACCAATGTATGGGTCACGCTACCTTGAAATAACTATTTGAATTAAAAAAATCACATCATTTTGGGCCCAAAGTTGTCAGGTATATCAAATCGCTGCATAATTACCTTACCAATGCAGAGTAGATGTTCAATAGACTATCTTTGAGGAAAAAAACAAGTCAAATTTCTTGGTGTATTCTATGAATACCGTTGCATTGAAATTTATTGTAAATTTTAGCCTGAGTGGAGAGAGTGAACAAGTGTCATGACTGATGTGATATGAACTTTTTAAAAGAAAAAGAATAATGTGATCTGCTGAACTTACACTGTGCTAAGGAGACGTGAGAGCTGACGACTTAATCAATTTTGCATTCATCACATCCTTTGCTGGACAGAAACGTTTAAACTGTATCTTCGTCTTAAATGTTTTTTGAATTTGTTCTAACTTGCAATAGCACCAGATAATTATTACAGGGAACTTATCCAGTGGCAAACATTGCCAGTACACAGAAACAAAACACTAACATATTTCCAGATGACTTGAATTTATTCAATAAGTATGTTCTGTAAATGTCAAAAAAAATTTTAATTTTTGTTGTACCATTGCAAACTTAGTCAGAGCTTTTTTAGTGAGTGGTCAACCAGACAATCTATTGAGTCACTGCTGAATCCTCATTCGTGGATGATGGCATTCAATGCAAGGGTGCCTAATACACACAGGCTACAGTACGAGCAAGTGTCCAGGGTGCTATGTCAAAAATCCTACGTGAAAATAAAAAAAGAAAAGTCAGAAAATAAACGGGGGATACAACATTTGGGGGAAACGTGAAGTCACAGACACACACATATCTCTCAATGGCAGGCATATGTGGGACAATCTTACTGTTGCTTTTAACAGTTTCCACAGGTGATATTTTGCTCCGCACAGCAGATGTCTGTGTAAAGCAAAATTGACAAAAAAAGTGACAGTCAGAAAATAAATGGGGATACATTTAGGGAGAAACGTGTGAAACACAAACTGGATTGGCCCCAGTGTATGATCTCTGATGTGCAATTGTTTTGGCGTCCTTGCCTCTCATAGATTCATTTGTTGCATAAACCACAAGCCGCCCCCCCCCCCCCCCCCTTGTCCTGTATGTGGTATTCTAAGCTCAGTACCGGTAGTTGTCTCTGCCCTTTCTGACTCACGAGTATACCCTTACCAGTCACTGAACTGTTGTTAAAGTGCCATGTACTCTATGTCTTGGCTAAGCTCGGGTGATAGTTTTATAACGCACAGCTGTGCTAGAACGAATGGATTGCGGCTCAAGTATGCTCTCGTTCATAAGGAAATGGTCGGGGGAAGGAACTGGGTCCTGTTTTATGCTTCTCACCTGTCTTCTCACTCTTGTAATTACAGTAGTCAATTGTGTAAATGTCTTTATTTATTTTTGTTACTTTGAGAGAAAAAAAAACAAATGAAAAGAATATGGATCAATGATTTCTCCATTTTGTCTAAAAAAAAAAACACACTGTAGTGTTTGACCTTGGGCTCATACTTAGAGGACTATTAAATCTATTGAAGCTGTTAAATGCTGACAATATGATAAATAGAAAATATTTTTAATTATGGGATATTTTAATCCAGAGAATTATTTTGTTAATAAAGATAGAAATGACAATAAATCTTTATTTAAATTAATGCTGGTTGAAGATATTTGATATGAGAGGATATATCAACACAGCTGTGTTACCATAAAACAATGAACTACTATGAACCGTTCTGAGAGTAGCTGTCATTCACAATCTTTTAAACAAAATGATAATAATAAGCTACTGTGTATGCTATTGGATTCTAGTTAGATGTTTTTGGTGCTCTGAATCTATTCTATATCATTGGACATATTGTATTTTATTGTTACCATGGAGAAATGATTCCTGTGTTTTTTCATCTTCCATGGGTTGCAAATGATTGGTAATGCCCACATTGTGCTGACTGGACACATGTGCTCATGAACTCACCTGCAACACTCGTGATGTCTGGATAAACCTGATGTTGTAGCACTGTAGCCATGTCTGTTTGATCATTTTTATTTTGAATCCCAAACCAATTGTGCTGTACTCCAAGAGGCGGATAACATTCAATTTGCAACTGTTCAAGCTTTTTAGAAATGTTTTAGAACGTTTTTAAAAGGGAACAACTTGCTGGACACTTGACTTTATTTTGTGTCTCTGTACAATGACTTAAGAAAACATGAGACCCCAGACAATTTGTCATTGTCTTTTTTATCTTTCTGTGCTGAGAGAGAGAGACACCTCAGTTTAGGACTGTTTTCAAGGTACCTTGGAGTATAGTTATGCATCATAATCAAATGTCATTCCATTGTCCAAAACATGTTGGCACTTACACAGTGGACATTTTGACATTTCTACAGACAGAGGCATTAATATATTTTGGTCATTTTTTTCTCTTGGCTGTATCTTGAAGTTTGTGATCATGTGATGAATCACCATAGACTGTTGCTGTGTTGTTTTTTAAGAAAGAAAAAAAAATAATAACATTTCATGATTCATTGCATCTTTGTGGTGTTTGAATGGAAAAGCACAGTTCTTCTGTTTGCCAAAGGGTATGTACAGATGTGATAGACCTATGAACTAATAAAAGGCAACAAAAGAAACCATTGGGCCAGGGTGTAGCGGACTGTCTAAGACACATCTCATTCAGGTTGGAAGCTCCAGTTAAACAGATTTGCATCCATTTTTGTATTTTTGTATAAACCTGTACATATATTCTTTTTAAACTGTTGGACAAAAAATGTTGCTTTTGTTATAAAAAGGTTTGAAAAACATTGAAAAAAAAACATTGAAATGATTACAAGAAAAATAAGAAGAAAAGAGAAAGAAGAAAAGAAGAGTTGAGACAAGTTTTCAAAAGTTTACATTATTCCAAGCCTTTGTATATTTTTGAGCTTGTGCTACACTTTCGTTCTTGTATTTATTTTTAGTACACATTGTGGAAATCTCATTGTAAATCTGAACCATTTGCCAGGCCGACTGGCTGCTTAGTAACTGTGCATAGAAAAGGCCAATAAATGTGATTGCGTTGAACAATAATCTGACTGCTTACCTTATCAAGGATGCTGTGGAATTCATCACTACTAAGGGTATTAAGGAGAGATCTGTTGTTAAACTCCGATTTGCTCAGAAGGTGGCAGTGTGGAGCTGAATGAGAAAAAAGATACTCTTGTCATTTCTGCAGAAGCAGGAAACTCAAATGTAGAGCCTACATTCAAAAACGAGAGGGCATTGAAAGACTTCTCATAGAACAGGGATGCGTTACATTTTGTTTTGGTTTGTCCTACTGGTGACTGTCACGGAGAATTTAAGAAGAGACTCAGGGTTTCATAATAATGCAGTGATCAAATACCAAATACAGCATTCTTCCATCTAATCAGCAATCACTAAACATTAACTTGTAGCGAAGAAATCGTCAATCACTTTAATTATGATTAGAATAAGTAGGCGTATTGACGTTCATCAACAGGAAACTGAAGTTAGACACTTACTTTCAATTTAATTTCTAAATTAAAAATAATTAATTCAACTTGACATAGGCCTATTCTGCCTTTCAGCTACATATACCTAATATAGCCTAACTAACAAGTCAAGTTGCATAGAACACTGAACCAAAAAAAAAAATCTTGATTCTGCTCAATCGAAAATTGGAGGAATGTTTTAGTTGTGATTCAGTAGGTCTCCCACCTTTTCATGATGGTATTTCTGGGGTCAACCTGTTGCACCATCTGGCTTTTAGACCTTAATCGTAACAATGCTGCATTCAGAGGCCACTGGTTCAGACGCATTATCCTTTCTCTAAGGGCAAGTTCGTGGACAGCGAACTTTGACTTGGTCCGGGCCTCATTGTTCATCTGTCAGTTTGCTTGAGTAAGACATTAATGACAGCAGAGCAGCAGGGTTTTGACTTAATTTAAGTTGCGCTCAAAGCATGTGGAACCGTTTGCGTTTGCGTCTGACAGGAGGGTCAAAATCTTTGGCCAGTCACACTGTGTCTCTTGGCTGGTATGTCATATGTGAGTTTCGTGCGAACTTTTGACAAAGTGATATGTTATATGAGGGGCATGGCATCAAGAGCGTCTGGTGAATCTTTACTATGTCTAGGCTACTTCAGTGTTCAGCAGCTTCATCACGCTTCTTGTTTTCTTTTGAGTACAATTTGAGACAGGCCCATAAACATTCAGCATATTTTTCTGAGGAAAGAGATACATGGATTAGCCATTTTGTGTTTACTGCCACAAAATTTCTCCTTCCACTGACCTTATATTAACTGGCGACTGGTTGTGGAGTAAAATGGTGCACTGATCTCTGAAAAAGGTGACAGCGAACACACAACAAACATACAGACACATTTGAGTCGCACGCTCAAAGTTTTTCAACCACCTCACGCACACAACAGTCGCAGAGACAGAAAGTAGGAGGTACGCGCGAACAGAACGCGACTGTCATTGGACCCTCGGTCTGGTACAGATGATAGTTTTCTGCGGTAAATGGGTATGATGATATATCATCTGGAGCCAATGTAATAGTGCACTCCATTTCTGTTTCCAAAACCCAATGCAAATACTGCGCTGTGTAATGGAAGGCTGCATCTGAATGTGTTATCTCCAACAGGTAAGGTGAAAATATCGTTTGTTTCTCTCATGTTTAGCTAGTGCATCCCGCGGACATCTTTCATTTATCTAATGTTGTAAACATCGAACAATGTATATCAAACCCGGGGAATTTCGCCGTTTAAATGACAAGTTTAATCGCATAGCCTAGTGAAGCCAAGACTCCCGTGTCTGTAATTGTAGGCTACGCAGTTGTCCTTTCATTGACTGGCTCTAAAACATGGCATCACTCGTGTGAATTAAAATTATGTGCATGATTATTAGGTTATTTCATTACTTCCGGTCAATTATAATTTGTAATAATTATAATATTATTAATTAATTATTAATAATTTGCGCATAACTAAGGTATTATACATAACTGTTCTGAATAAGAATTTAGTGTAGCCAGAGTTATTCCATGAGTTAATTCTTTTACAAAACCTTTGATAAACAGGCTCAGTATAATTCTTGCACTGATTGACGGTTTGTCTCATACAAACCAGTCCTCTTACTCTTGCATTCGGTATAACAGCAGTTTATATTGTAAACATTTATCTACCCGATATTTTTTGGACAACGTGTAGGTTAGTTTACAAATTACATTTTCGTCGCCATCGATCCTTGAAAGTTGTGTTCGTGCATCAGAATGCGTTAAATCGGCAGAATGGCACACGACATATAGGCTAGTGTGTGTTTGTCAAAGGGCTTTGTTTTTCGTCTTGTTTCCCCCTCTCCTTGTTTTCACGGAACGAGAAAGGAGGGTGGAGCGCACGTCAGAGGCGAGAAAGGGACGGACGCAATATGGGTGTCGTTATTATGGGCTTTTAAGTGTTTCTTCCCCTCTCCCTCAACCACTTCTTTTTGGACTTTGGTATTGGGATGTGTTTTGTGCATTTGAGAGTAGGATTGTATCTGATTTTGTGACTCACTGGTCATGCTGTTTTAAGAGATAGCCTAGACTATCTGTTATTTAATTAAAGTTTCATTTGGGAGGTTATTCATGGTTTAATTGTGAGTCCAATTCACTTTTGGTATGTTGACTAGCCTACTAAAGATGGCTGCCTGTGTGCATGCATGTGTGCTGGTGGGGTTTAAAAAAGAATGAATGCAAATATAAGACTGTAACTTGCTTGATGTTCTGCATAATGATGTGCATGAATTTGTTCTGTCTGATGTGCATTTCTCCATTTACAAGGATTTAAACAGTAAGGCTATTGAAGATAGCTTCATCTTAACACACAATTGATTTCTCAATTTACACATCCCTTTCACAAATTCTATAATTCTAACCACACCTCTGATTATCTTAGCAGACTCTGAAGTGATCTGCCACATAGAAACATAGAAAAGTCTTTGATGAAAACAGCAATTATAGTAGTAATGACAACTTTCACTGGTCTTGTCCAGTCCAAACATCTGACCTTAGTTCTCTTCTGTGGTAATTCTCAGTCATCATATAAACTACTGTCTGTGTCTAAAATGGCTGCTTTTGCTGAGAGCAAGCTGCACATTTAAGTGCAGTGTTTCCATGACAACAACAGCTTTGCAATGAAGTAGCCTAAGTAAAAGATAGCCTTCCAACTCTCCATTTTTTATTTTAGTTCTGGCTACTTGCTTACTGTCAGATTTAAAGTTTGGCCACCAGGTTTTTTTGGGTTACCATAAATGACAGTTGAAGAAGGCATGAAGAAATTGTTCAAGACATGAACGTTTTAGTGTTTCGCATTCATCCAAAATATTTTGAGAGGCCTGTCTCCTGCAATTAAGTGGGTTTGTTGTGGCTTTATAAACAATTGCAGGTCAGCAGGTCCACAGGGCCATCTGGGTAGCTTGCAATGTATTGCCTTGTTAGCATCTGTGCTACATCAGGTGGAGTTCAGCTGAGACAGGGTGATGGTGGGTCTACAAGCAGACAAACAGGCCGACTGACCTTTAGGGGGTGGTATTTGTGTCCTTTCATCTGGAACTACTAACTTCTGGATACCCCCACCCCGGATGTTTATTTTTCACAAAGACAAATATTTATAAAATAAAACACAAATATAACTCATGTCTTCTGTGATGTTTCATGTGGTATTTATCACAAGGTTTAAAGCACTAGAGCAAAAGAGCAAAGGGATACCTTATAATTCTATCTTGATATGCATGGTGTCTTTGGAGGTATAGCAGCAGCAGTTTATTAACAGCTGCTGGGGTCAGGTAGGCTATTGGGCATGTTTGAAAAGTTGAATAGGAGAAATCTGTGCTTTACTGAATTTTCTCTCTGCAGAGAAGAGGAACTCGAGCAGAAATAAATCACCTCCAAAGCCAGCAGCCAGCAGCCAGCCTTGTAGCTTTTCCAATTCTGGATTTATAAGGCTGTTTTATAGAAGATTTATTTTGGAGTTCTTGGCAAGCTGTTTAATAGATTTCAGACCAATAAAGAAGACTTCACGGGGTTGGTAGCATTAAAGTCACATGTTTGTTTTCCAGAGATTTTAACGTTCTTAAATTTATATTTGATTCTTGATTACATCATCTCACCGACTTGAGGAGCCATGAAAAACTGAAGTCAAGTCCATAAAATATCGCCCTTTTAAAACACAGCACATTTGACAGCCATAATGTTGAGAAGTGCTTGGTTTAACAGCTGACCATTTTAGTCCTACAGACACCAAGTATTCAAAATATTATGTTTGGTAAAGAGTTCTCAGTCATTTGCTGACCAGCTTGCAGCCAGGAAACATTTCCTTCTCTGCCATATTCCTTGGAGAGCAAAGAACACAACCAATCATGTAAACAATTCACATCATTTTACTTTATTAGAAGCCAATGTGCATGGGAAAGCAAAGCTGTTGTTGGGTTTGAGAGCATCAGTATTCTGCCAGATGCTTTCAGGCTATTGTGTTTTGCCTGAGATTTGTGTGTGTGTGTGTGTGTGTGTGTGTGTACCGACAGAATGGTTGGCTTCCACAATAATCAACCACAGGCTCTTTTCAAATGGAAAGGTTCCCGCTAAACTGCTGCATATGGCATATTACCCTCAGCTTAACCTCCTCAACTCTAGGTTCCAAATGTGGAAGTGGAAAGAGAGTCCTCTTTGACACACACACACTCACATAACGAGTGAGAGAGAGAGTAAGAGTTTTCCAATCCTGGATCTCTCCACACACCAGCAATCAGAGGGAAACAGTAACATTTCGCTCAAGCAGTTAGCCTCTTTATTATTTCCCAGTTTTCCCCATTAGCATAGCTGCAGAGCTCCAGAAGCTGGAATCTTTCCCGTGGGCATGAACTTACAGCTGCACACAGACAGACTCACCATCACTCTATGCTGTGACCGCCTTTGTGGAATCACAAGGATGAGAAGTAGAACTATGCAAAAAAAACGTGAATGTCGGAAATTGAAACCTCAAGTCAAATTGGTTCAGCATGTAAGGTTTAGGTGTCATTTGAGGCTTTGCCGTTTTTGATGACAATTACTTTATATTTAATATTCACTGAGATACTTATTTTTTTGCTCTAGAAGTTAGGAGAAATGTTATTATCTGTAATAACATCTTGCCAAGAAGAGTAAAATAGAATACAGCCTTGCGATGTTTGCTGTTCTCCTGCTGTGAATCTATTTCATAATTCTTTCAAGACATGGGATTTATTGTTCATTATAAGTGAAGTAAGTGAGCTTTGTGCATTTGTCCTCCGGTCAGGAGTTTTCATTAAAGCAAAGCAATACTGATCTCAACAGTGATACTGAAGTGTTCGAGCGGAGCTCCTCAACTCTTCATGCTGAGTGTGTTGTCGAACAACTCTTTTCTTCTACGTTTGAGGCCTTTTAAGTTGGATCCCTGCCCCTGTCATCTATCCCGGTCGTGCTTGTTGTGACATTTGACAGTGAATAGCTGATTGCTGACATATGTCTGACAAGTCTTTGTGTTTCTTTTAGGCTTTGTGAACCCTTTAACCAATGGACTGCAGAGAAGATACAAGCAAAAAGTAGTGGCTTGTGTGACACATCATTTGAAGAATACGTTGATAAGAGAATTCTCGAAGCCGTTGCAAGAGCCAGCATGGCAGATGTAAACACTAAAAGCACAAGTGTTCCTCAGGCTGGAAGCATTGACATTGCAGGGAGAGGAGAAGATGGAGGGAAGAAAAGCCAGACAAATGGAAGAACTCAGTGGAGCAGTGTGGAAATTACAAACAATTCATGCAAAACAGCACAATCTCAGAAGGCTCAGTCTCCAGACACTTTGGTCACACAATGCCCAGCTCAAGGTTCCAACCTGGAACCTTCTGGAACAGTAACTCTAAAAATGCAGGCAGCAGTTTTACCATTGTGTCTCGGAGAGAGCACAGTGTTTCTGCCAGTGCACATTCAGGTGCCCACACCAACTGCAGCAGCACAGGTTAGTCTGTTGGGAGCCACCACACCATTTGTCCTGCCAAGCCATGGTCCAGTGTCCCTGCCCCTGATGTTAGAGCAGCAAATCTTCCAACAGTTAAACTCCCAGTTTCTCTCACAAGGCACTGTCTGTTCCGCACTGCCACAGCCACTGCCACCACCAGCATTGCTGCAGAGCAACGTACTGTGCCAGAACTCCTCTGTCAAGTTTTGTCAGCCCTCGCCCAGGGAGCAGAAGGTGGTTGAGCCAGCCACTGTCGAACAGGACAAGCTTGCTTTCACTCCAAGCCCTGGATTCACTGCCAGATCGCAGGACCAGTTCACCACCTCCCACAACAGTTTTGCACATATCGCTTGCCAAATGGCTGGCCAACCCAACCTGACACAGGCCTTCGCCCAAAGTTTCTTACCCACTCCCTCATCGTTACCTCAGCCCTACCCATACGCCTCTCCACTGGCACCTCTGGTACCCCCACCCACACTTCTTGTTCCCTTCCCCATAGTTGTCCCTCTACCTGTCCCTCTGCCTGTCCCTGTACCCATTCCGATTCCTGTCAGAACTAAAGCCGATGTGCGTGAACCAAAAAGCACTGCTTCTGTTGGTACACAGACTTGTGATGGGCTGAGCTCTCTGTCACATTCAGCAGACTCTGAGGGAGGTGCCTTGGATCTTTCTGCAGCATCTGGGCTGACCCGGTTGAAACATGAGGTGTTGAGTCCTCAAGACTCTCCTCTTGACCTGTCTGTGGCGGTGGCGTACCACGGTTGCAAGCCTCTGGTTCAAGTCGAGCAACCAGACATCAAGCAGCCTGTGAGGGATGTGCAGAGGTCGGGACAGTCTCTGGAGGTCTTCCAGCCACTAGGTTATGGCCAGAATCTGGAGTCGGAGCTCTTGAGTGGCCTGACTCCGCATGAATTCAGCAGGCACCGCACGTGGCTGAGGGACAACCATTGTCGCAATGAGTCAAAATACGACGCAAGAAACTATGAGATCGTCAGCACCTCGCAGACTTCTAAGGTCATTGTGGCCGTCAAGGACAGTGTTCCAACTATTTTCCGTGGAAAGCTGAAGGATCTCACCGGAATGCCGCCCAACACCTTCCCTTCCAAGCAGGACACAGAACTGGGTGCTTTGGTCCGTAATCACTGTAGCCCAGTCTGCAACGCCCAAGGAGAAACACACCATCTTGCCGACCCCAGGAGAGGCTTTCCCCGAAACAGGACAGTGAAATTTAAGAAGGTCAGCTCGCAGGAGATACATATTCTCCCAATCAAAAAGCAGCGCTTTACTGCTTTCTTTCACGGGGAGTAGAAACTCTGGTGCAGATGCAACTGATGAAAAGTTGGACGAGCTCTCAGCTCCTGGCTTTGGTGAACAGGGAAGTATTTACAATATTATGAACTTGACAGACAATATCCAGGCACTTTCCATTCCAGGATCACTTCAATTAATCAATATGGCTGCATTTGGCATGTACAGTATTTAGTCTATCCAGCAAAGACAGAAATGAGTAATGGAACTATTTTGCTGCCCCGTACCATGTATCATGATAGACAGTTTATCGGATCTGACTCAAGTCATCGTATTTTATGGATACATGCTGTCTGAAGAGGCTGAAACCCACGCAGCTCTTTAAGACTGAACTAGTGCGTTTTTTTCTTGTTCACCACATGGAAACATTTAACAATGCCATCAACTTCACAGAAAGGTTTGCAGTAAATCATATTTGATCCTTCCTCAACTTTCCACAACTTTAGCTCAAAAGCAGTCATTTAGACATGAATGTTTATGGGACAATGGTTTTAGTCTTGGTACATTAAATACATGATCAACTTTGCCAAATCAAGTGTCCTGGGTTTTTATATACCTCACAATTTAAGCAATTATGTTCTTTAAATAGTGCTCATTTAGTTCAAAACAGAGTGTTTACAACATTTTATAAAAGATGACAGTACAGTGTATTTTCATTGACAATTTTATAAAAATAGGTGAAGAGATGGCCAGTTATTTTCATAAAATGAGCAGACATTGTGTGTGATGTGTGTAATGAATCAACTTGCACTCCACACCTTTCTTGAGTGCAGTCATATAAAAAAGTATCAAATAATCTGAATTACCAAAACCTGAGTATCAAAATAAAGTCGCCAGTCTCCAGAAGAAGCTGCTACTTAAACTTAAACGTTGTATACAAAATGATGCATTAAGAAATAAATCCTTCCCAATCAGAAATCTTCAACCTTAAATATGTTACACAATGGTAAAAATGCACTGATCATTAAAAATCAACATTGCTTTCCATTTGATAGATGATTGACAACAAAAGATTTGACAGAAAGGTAAAAAAAAGCAACAATTATACAAAAGAATAATATTGAATAAATAGAGTTCACAAACAATGTTCATTATTGTTATGACAGGCAATAACATGAGCCCATGTTGGAAGGTAGTCTAACTGAACAAGCTGCCGGTTTTGATGGTTGCCCACAAAAAAGCAGACTTTTAAATATCCCAAGGGTTTGGTCTTGAGCATCCGCAAATCACTTGGTTCACTGGCATCAGTTTTGGCCAGTGAACGCAGTCATGCCACAAGTAATACCAGCATCATTTATGTGACAAGTAGTCTCTCTAACATGCGATTTAAAAATTGACAAACTGCCGGAATTTGCCACCATGGGGAATTGTGCTACAGCATCCTTACACTGAACATTAAATGTTCCTGAAAATGAATGTTTGAGGGCATGGTCCACATTGGAGACGTTACACTACCATGTAAAATTAAGATGAGGTTTAAAAGTATTCTAATTTGCATGGTGGTCTATATAGGATTGCATATACATTGTGTCAAGACATAGCAAATGCAGACCTCCAAAAATATGTAGAGTAGGCTACCTGTCTTAAGGTTCACACAAAGGATGACGTCTATATGGCAAAAACTGTAGTTTTTAAATGGCAATCTGGTTTATATGACTTAACATCCACACCACGTGCTATAACAACATGAAGAAAAACATTGTTGGGAATCACATTCAGATCGATTTTTGAGAATGATAAAAAGATGACAATTCATCAAAATCAATCAAAAACCCATGAAATTTTGTTGATTCATGAAACCAATATGGGAGAGACTTAACTCATCATTGGCTGGTGTAGATGCCAATTTTATTATAGTTACAGTAATTAATAGTTATCAGCCCCTTGTGTGAACAGCTCCTGATTCCTACATGACCACTAGTAGAATATGACCCAGTACTAAGTGTCTCATCAGAGCAGCATCTCCATGTTTTGATGAAAAGATATACTGGACTTGTTATTTGCAGGAATAGGATTCTATGACAAGTGCCTGTCCAATGACAAACATACAAAACATGAGCGTCCTGAGTTGTATCTTATCATATAAATAACAGCATTTACAATGTAACAATAGTGAGCTTCTATGTAGACCAAGTCTGATTTTTGCCAGACCACACTGTTCACTGTTGTGGGAAACACTATGCAGGAAAGCTGGTGTTGAAAACGGCAAAAGTGATCTTTGTCCTGCTTTTGAAAGCATTTCTGCTCACATTCTGATAAGCGTAACGGATGTTTGAACAAACCCGAACTTGAGCGGTCAAAGCCAGTGACAGAGGAGCTACTAATAACATACAGGTAAATAATGATTCTTTACCTTTTTTTTTCTTTTTAACTTGAGTCAGAATCTTTCAGGTTAACATTTTTACAGTCTACACAAGTCTTTTTTTTTGGTTGATATATTCAAAGAGATTCTGCACTTATTCTTACATATATTATTACAACCTATGGTTTTGCATTGATCTTGAATGGATGCTTCCAGTCATTGTCCAAACAGCAGCAGAAACCACAAATTAATAATACCCCCCCGGGACTCCACTGGATCTGCAAGAAATGCAAATGTGCCCAGCTTGAGTCGCCAGATACTTCATACCAAAGGCATGCCTACTACAGCAAAGAAATTAATATACATTGGGGAAATAACTCCCCAGAATTTTGCTTTAAGTACCCTGTGAAATCAGGGTCAAGCCTACACATTTGGATTTTCTTTTTCAAAGTTTGGAAACCATTTGTTCATATAAACCAATCCCCATGGTAATAATAAACAGTGTTGCTTTATACAGACAGCAGAGGGTCAAATGCATAAACTTCAGAACATCAGAGTATCCTTTGGGCTTCAGCGGGACTTTATGTCAACAGCCCCCTGCATCCGTGTGCTTGAGAGATGATGAGGTAACGTGGCGTTTACGGCACAGTTGACGCAAATGAATCTAGTCCTCACGAGAGCCTTGGAGAAGACACTTAGCCAAAGTCTGAGTCAAGATCCTAGCTGGTCAATGAGAAGCTACTTAGGTGTCAATGTTTCATCCACAGCACTTCCATCTGTGTGTGTATCCATGAGTGTGTGCGTATGTGTGTGTGCATGCATGTGTGTGTTTGTTTGTCCACTGGGTTCCTCCTAGGGCTTGATCTGCTTGAGTTTCTCGATGTGGTGGCATAGCTTGAGGGCTGGGCCAAGTTTAAGTCCCATGTACTTCATGATCATGTCACTGCGCAGCAGCAGAAGAGCCTTGCCGTCAATCTCCTGAGGGTGGACAGCAAACATACAAAACACTTCTGTCAGACACTGCAGCAACATACCTCTTATCAAGAGAATAATACAAAATGACAGCAACGTATAGCATGCTCATGTTCTGTCACAGTAATGATGAGGTGGGTGTAAGAATCAACTCATTACTCATTTGAAAACATAACATTAAAAAACTATTATGATGATGATGATTATTGTTATTATGTCAAAAACACCCATGTTCTATGTTGCCCAGGTACACACTAGTTGGCATTCTAACTAAACTAGCTGCATACTCTGCACCTGCACCATTGATACATGTCAATAGGAGAGCCACTTCAGAAGTTCACAACAGTTCTTTTATTCACACTTGGCATTTGATTCTAAAGTATAGTACAGGACTGCCATCTCCATGTATACAAGAGCCTCAGAAAGCCTTGAAATGGAAATAAAATATATTATGCTAAGACAGCTCCTTTCTAGGGAAGCGGGCTGTCCAATGCCACTAAGCCACATTGGTCAGGTGAGTAGTGCACATTTTACACACATTTTACATTTGTCCATGAGAAGATAAGAAAATGACAGTGGGTTACCCATGTAACCCCCTCATTTCTCTCTCTTTGTCTCTCTCTTGCCCTTTTTTTTTCTCTCTCTCTCTTTCTTTCCTCTTTCAGTATGAGGCTGATGTTCCCCAGGCATGCAGGGGGTCTGGCAGGTGAAGCATAAACAGAGACTGAGACAGAGGCCAGAAGAGTCCAACGAGAGGCTTCATGAAAGTGGGAGAAGAGAGGAGAAGAGAGGAGAGGAAAGGAGAGGAGAGGAGGAGAGGAGAGGAGAAGAGAAGCGAAGAGGGGAGGGGAGAGTAGAATATACACATATATACACATATACACATACATGTATACACACAAGGTGACGACTGTTTTTGCTAAACAAACACCACTTTTCTCTGTGGGTGAGTCACTCACATGTTTTCTGAAGAGTTCGGCGTGGGGACCCAGCGCCTGCGGATCTGCGTCGCGCACAAATTGCATCACTTCCTCAATAGTCCAGGATGAGGGGCCCCCAGCAGGGGACCTACTGGCAGCGTCGTGCTCCACCTTCTGATGCTCAGGGCCTGTAGTGGAACTGGCTGCTGCAGGAGATCCACAGGGAAGGGGAAGAGAGATAGAGGGAGAAAAGGAAAGAGAGAGAGAGAGAGAAAAGATGGAGAGATGGAGGGAATGTGTGTGTGTGTGCATAGAGAGAAAGAGAGAGAGAGACAAAGTGAGAGAGAAAGAGAGTGACAGAGAGAGAGAGAAACAGACAGGGACAGATGGAGAGAGAATATTAAATAATGAACATGGTTCTGGTGCCCGTCTTTTGAGTATTTCGGCACTGTAACCAAAGTCTGCTGACTAAAATGCATCTTTAAAATGACTTCAGAAGTGAGCATATGCTGCAGATCATGTGCCAACATGTCCACCAGAGGGCAGCAATGTACACCGACAGGAACGTTCAATTTACTTCCAGAGAATGGGACGGATGTCATTCCGGATCAAACAGAACAATAGAGCTTTTGATCCGACACCGTCCGCCCCCTCGCTGAGATCATCAAGAGATGTCTTAAGATGTCTCCTGTTATTCTCTGATGGATAATGAACCATTGAAATTTCTCAAATAATCCTGGGTTGTAATTTGCCCCTCCTTGTACCTGTCTATAGCTTATCCAGATAGAAGGGTATTTCTGGGTCTTGATTTTAAAACCAGACAAAAGGGGTCTCTCTAAATTAAGGCCGCTGCTAACACGATTCCCTCTGAGTCTTAAACTTCAAACAGAGCATCATCCAATCATCCAAAGAATGTTTGTAAGGTGTGCTAACACCCACACACCACTGATTGGCATGTTAATGACATCAGACTACCAAACAAAGCCAGACAAACAAACACACACATATACACACACAGTTACAGACACATAAACATAACATGCATTCAAACATACACAAACATACAAGCTTACACCAACACACACACAGACATATAAAACAAACACTCTGTACATGCTCAACAGCAAAATAAAAACTAAACTAAAATATAAACTAATTAAAAGCTAAACTAACCAGTCCACTTCAGCAGGTGGCACTGGCAGTTAAAGAGAGCGAGATGGTCCATAAAAATCTCTTACACGGCCTACCTTCCACTTGTCTGTGCAGGCGTGTGGCAGGGGTGTTGGAGGAGAGGCGACGCAGGACCGGAGGTGTGCCCGATGAGTACGACGGACCCCCACTGGATGGAGGCCTGTAGTCGGTTGAGTTCCGCAATGCCTGTGGACGGGGGGACATACCGTTGGGTGTTGTGTCCATTGCGTACTCGGCTGACTGGTGGTCTGAAGTTGAACCATTCTCACCATTGGCAAGTGTCTCTGTCAGGCAGAAGAGACGAGGATAAGGTCAGAGAGCAAAAGACAAACGTGCACAAAACACCCCCACAAATATAGATATACACACTAGAAAATATGAGAGGGGTGCAGAAAGGTCCATGTGTGAACACTGATAACATTTGTGTTCTCCACAAACTGAGAAAGGCACTACTTTAGTTTTGGTGGACTATATATAGAGTGATAGCTGTTGCTACAACTCTGCCTCAGTCTGTGGTCTGCCAAGACCTTGATCTACCAAACATTTCGACACCATTTAAAGAAGCTATGTGCAATACTTTTAGGTAAATATCCAAAATGATCTAGAAAGAATAACAGAGTGTGAAGAAACAACTCTACTGACATTATGTCAAATATGCCTATGCTCTGCATTGTCAAGAAATGCAGATCAACTAGCTTCAGCCTGGCTTTCCTGTGTCACGTTCTACCACGTGTGGTTACAGTATTAAATGCAACGCTAGAAAATGCAAAGCAGTGCTCAAGATGACTCCAAACCAAAAGTATTTCACAAGCCTGTCTCACATCATTCAGTTTCATCTTGCTTCAATTTCATTCTTTCACACACACACACACACACACACACACACACACACACACACACACACACACACACACACACACACAGCATGTCTTTGCATTCTACATCAGCTAGCAAGGAAACAGCACTGTTACATCGCACACATCCCTGCAATTACGTTTTAGATCTGGATTTAATGGCAGGTGATCAATTGTTACACAATGTTTTTAATGCTTAATTAATGGACGCCATGGATGATTTAACAGAGCTGTCAGCTGCATTAGTGAGAGCTTTCAATCATCGGACCTGAAGAGGCACGTCAGTGGAGGACCAGCAGCCACTAAACATGACCAACTGGAAGTACCTAACGCTGGCAATTAAGTGAAGTGCTCTGCCCAGTCAATCACTGCACGTGGGCCCTAAGCCGTGTGAAGCAGAACAGCAAGGCATCGAGTGAAGTGGTACAACCGTAACACTGCTCAACCGGCCCTGACACAACTCACAACTCCATTATGACACACTTGACTCGCCTAGATCAAGGATTCATTTAGGTACGATCAAGGCATGTACAATAACTTGCGGTGAGCTAGACTGAAAGAAAGCCTGTCATGATGGGCAGAGAACATTTTCATAGAGTATCCCCTCAACAAATATAATTTAGTTTAGGAGATGTATAGCATTTGGGCAGTGTCCAACAAAAGAAAATCAATGAAGGCATGCATTTAGCAGACCTACGGTATATCACAGTATACTGTCTACTACAGCATATAGACGCATCCACAGAGGGGAGGGGTACCTTCTGAGGGCTGGTGCTTGGAGCCCAGGGTGTCCGAATACGTGGACGACTCACTGGTGAAGCGCCGCAGGCCCCTGGTTAGTGATAAGGCATCAGTGGCCTCCTCTTTGACTGTGAAGCAGAGAGAGGAACTGCTATTACCTGCTACTACTACTCATGGTTCAGCCCAGAGAGAATAAAAAAATGCTGCTTAGTGTCTAGTCATGCGTGCACAGTGACAAATAAAACACAGGATTTCAGAGCAAAGAATGCAGATACGTACTGGAGGGGTGTCCAAAAGCCAGCACACAAAGGTAGAAAATACAGCAAAGTCTCATCATGAACAATTCAATGAGATCAACTTCTTGACATCACTGATTGATGTTATGTTGTGCCAGTATTCATAAGTCAGTCCTTTAACATAATCTGCGAACCTAAACAAACAGTGCACTAGTACTAGTATGGAGCATTACATCAAAGACTAATTTGTGTAACTTGGTATGTGGAATGCGTTCATAAGGTATGGAAAAAAGCTCATTTAATATAATTTAACATATAGCTAACAACAATATGTAAGTTGTTTTGACGTTAAAGACGTTAAAGACGTTAAAGACGTTAAATTGCTTCTAATTTCAAGCAAATTCATGTGCATTTTACACTGTGCGTTTTGGGAACAAATTAGAAACCAAAGAGGTGCATGCAGCTCAGTTCAGTAATGGTGGAGCTCTTAATGTAATATATACAATTCCCAAGCATGTTTTAGTTCATTTTTAGCCAAGGCTGCTTTTGTTTTTTTCTAAAGAATGCTTAAACAGTCCATATGACACCACTTGGCCAACGACATTGTCTCATCGTCTCTCTCAGGCTTAGATCTCAGGTGTGCCAACTGGTTAAGCCTACACACTTGGCACAGTAACTGAGACACACCATACGTGCATCATGAACACAGATGCACAAATGCATACACACACACACACAAACACACACACACACAAATGCATGCAACATGTCCGCACATAAACATGCCTCCCTTCCCCCCACCACACACACACACACACACACACACACACACACACCTGTCTTCCTGTCGTAGGCGGAGTGTGAGGGTGATGAAGAGGAGAAGGGGCTGAAGGGCTGGCTGCTGAAGAGGTTGTCACACTGCAGGTGGTGACACAGCGTCTCAAGGAAGCGGAGCACGAAGGAGGCACTGGAGGCTGATGGTAGCTTCACATAACTAGTGCCACCGTCAGAACGCACTGAGGGAGGGAGAGAGAGACACAGAGAGAGAGAGAGAAAGAGGGAGAGATGAATAGAGGGAGAGAAAGAAAGAGACGAATGGAAGGAGGGGGAGAAAGAAAGAGAGAGAGGGAGAGGGAAAGAGTAAGAGAAAGCGATGGAAGGAGAAAGAGATGTAAGGACAGAAGGAGAGAACGAGAGTGATGGAGGGAGAGAGCAACAGATAAAAAGAGGGTGAGAGAGGGACACACAAAGGAGAAAAAAAAGGACAATCACATGGGCAAAAGTGAAAGAGACAGAAAAGAAGAGCCAAAGTAAAGAGAAGTAGGGAGTGAACAGTTATCAGTGCATAGATACATCAAATACACAGTATACAACAAGTATACAACAGTGTACAACAAAAACATTCATAACTAAATAAACAAATGCATTAATTTCTACATGAATATTGTTCCCAGGATATTTTCCTATAGTGATGGCAGTTGAAGGGATTTGCATTGTGAAACCCATAGTGTGGCTTGGGCTCTAGGGGGTCTGGGTGGGGGTGAGGAAGGGGGGGGGTGGCAGATGGCCCAGAGGACTCAGCAGGACCCCTGGGGAGACCCCCAATCAAACGCCCCCAAAACCAGGTTATGCACAGATGCCATTTCCCATTACGCTCCTCTAGATTACATCAGCTGCGTGCACAGCGCTTCTTCCCACCCCTCCCTATGGAGATACACACACACACACACACACACACACACACACTAGTATATACAAATACACCAATGTGCAAAACACACACACCCAGATACAAAAGAAAAACACACACACTAATACACAAAACACACACACACCAAGACACAAAAACACACACACCCAGACACAAAAACACACACACACACACATACACAGGCCAACCCTAATTCTTGGAGCATCATTTGACACCATGTGACAGGGCAAACCTGTTCAATATCAAGGGCATGACTGATTTTCTGCCATGCTCCTTCGTTTGAAAAGAGAGATGTCTTATCTAAGTAACAGCGAGTGTGACTGGAGACACATGACTCCAGATGGGCAACCCTCAAAATGTATGCGATTTATGCGCAACTCGACTGGAAGAGGTATATAGCCTGAAAACGTGGGAGACAGATGCAGATGACTAATAGGGGAAGAAATAGAAAGAAAGAAATTAAGACAAAGAGAACGTGGAGTCCAAAAAGAAAGACAAGAGAGGGAGTCAAGTTTGTGGAGGGATGGGAGAGATGGGATCAGATGAGTGGATGAATAACAAGAGAAAGTAAGAGGGAGGAATGAAGACTGATAGGAAAGACAAGATGAGGAGATTGTGGAATGTGCAACGCATGAGAGAAGGATGAGATGGATGAGAGGATGATTTTTTTATACTGCACTTTATTACACTATTGCACTTTCAACTTAAAATAGTGCAGTTTTTATGTTAGCAATATGCACTCTTTATTAGTTTCTTTCATTGTGTTGTAGCTTGAATGTTATCCTGTTTTGTAAGTCGCTTTGGACAAAAGTGTCTGCTAAATGCTTAAATGTAAATGTAAAATGTGAATGAGAAAAGAAGAAAGAGTGAGGGAGTCGAAGAGGCAAATAAGGAGACAAAGCAGAGCAGAAACAACAGGTGGACATGGAGGAAGCCTAACACAAAAAATGAGAAGCTGGTGCAACAGCACACACACACACACACACGCACAGACAAATCAGGAGGGCATACCTCTGATGATCTCCCCGCCGTCTGACTGTGACTGTAGGAATGAGTAGAGCAACTTTGGCTGATAGGCACAGTCCACGCAGGCCTGGACCGAGTACTGCAGCACCTTGTTGACGGGCCCCGGTCCAAAGTGGTCCGGCAACTGCAGAACAAGCTTGCGGTCCAGGTGAGGCCCACAGTTGCCGTGCTTGTTCACATATACACAAACTAAAGGACAAATCAAGGACACAGCAGGAGAGATGCATTACACCACTGTGATGCGTCATACATCATGTGTGTTTGACCATAATCAAATCAACTTAATGCCTTTAGTTGTTATGACACAAAACAAGACTCCCCGCATTCTATAAATGACACTGTCTGGGTTAATATAGCCTGGATTTCTTCAGACAAAAATGATCTGATTGAGCGCTGTCAGAAAAAAAACAACATCCATGCACTCTATACTCTAGTGTAACTTAGACTCTATGATAACACCTTATAATCTTTCATCTACTGCAAGTCATTTTCATTTTAAACTGCGTTTGGAGCTGCTCCGGGAAGAGTTTTCATTTCCTGTCCTCATGTTCCTCGGTGCACGCAGAGAGAGAGAGAGAGAGAGAGAGAGAGAGAGAGAGAGAGAGAGAGAGAAAGAGAAAAAGAGAGAGAGAGAGAAAGAGAGAGAGAGAGAGAGCGCAGCATGGTGGGAAATTCAAACACGACGCACTGCAGAGGCGCCTAGATAATACGCAAAGCGCCGCGCAACCCAGGGTTCAAAGTCTGCAGACGAGGGCCATTCACAAAGATTACATATAGTGAATGTACTGGTAGGCTTCATTAAACACAGTTTAAGAGCCATATCATAGCCTGGGCCATCTCAACAGGCAGACTTAGCATACAATTCAGTGATTCATTGCCCATATTTCTTATAGGACATGGAAAGCCAAGCAGGCATGTTTTCTGGCCCGCATAACTGTGTGTGGGTGTGCGTGTTTATGACTGTGTGTGTTTATGTCTGTGTGTGGGAGAGAGGAGGGGTGGAGTAGTTGTGGGGGAGAAAGGGAGAGGGAGAAAGCAAAGGCGAGAGAAGGAGAGAAAGAAAAAGAGAGAGACTGTGTGTGTCAGAGAAAAAGCTTACCCGTAGAGACGGGGTTGTTGGACCCATCCTTTGTCGTCTGCATGGCAGACAGTCTGTGCTCAGAGGTCAGGTTGGACAAGCCTGAGCTGACCAGAGACTGAACCGCTCGAGGTTTCCTCTAGGGGAATCAAAACAAAGAACAGACTTTGCATGAATACCATGAATACTGTACTCAACTCTTCCCTGTTCTGCATTTCCGTTAGTGGTTTGGCTCTCAGATTCAAATTAGGAGGGCTGTTTAAGCAGCAGAGGGAAAAGGGGGGGGGGGGTGTTAATTTATTCTGTGCTTGGCCATGTGTAATCAAAAGCTGAATGTTCAGATGTTGACCTTGCATTCAGTAAGCATTCATGGCAAACACACACATCCTCTGGAAACACACCTGACATCCTATAACCAATTAATGAAATATGTACACATCTTTCTTACCATGTTATCCTGAAGTATACATGTCTCCGTGTTACCAAATTAGCAAAATTAGGAATATGAAATTAGAAAACTAAAAAAATAAATGTGACACTGTTTTGCACTGAACTGTACACTAAACAGTGGGTAAAGAATGATGCACCATTTTACAAATCTATTAATTCTAGCAAGCAATCTAGCATATTGAATAACTGCTCAATACACAACTCAATATATGCCAAAGGGCAACCACTTTTAAATGTTTTAAAGCTCCACTTCAACTTCAGAATACTTCTATAGCTTTTCTAGTTTGATAATTCAACTTTTTCCCAAGCATAGCTGTAATGTTATCTGGGATAATCAAGCCAACTACCAATAAGCCAATTTCACAGAAACTACTGGAAAAAAATAACTTCTTAGAGAACTACTTTCTGAATGTATTTAAATGTTGTGATTAAAAAAATTAAGTATACCGAAATCCCTTGACATAGTGAATGAAATTAAAATTGCCAGTGACTGAGTTCACTAGATACTGCTGCTGTTGTTGTTACCTTGCTGCCTGGTTTGGGCCCTCTCTTCTTATGAGGCCTGGGCGCAAGCTGGGAAACGGTGCTGATTTTGTTAGCTGTGCCCTCCACCCCAGGTCCGTTGAGCCCAGCGGCTGCGGCTGCGGCTGCCGCCTCTGCGGCAGCCTTCAGCATGGCGATGGTCTGGCTCTTGGGCCGCCGGCCCCGCACCCCCTTCCTGACGGGCAGGGGGGGCAACGGGTGAGGCAGGCGATAGGGGGACTGCATTGTGGAGGAGGACCGCCGCGACGCTTTGGATAGGATCAATGGAGCAGGAAGAACCTTGGTGACTGCAAGAGAAGACAAGAGAGGGAGAGGCACATTTAATCATGTGTCACACAGTGGTTAGACACAGAACCTAAATTGAGAGAGAGAGAGAAAGAGAAAGGGAGACAGAGAGAGTGATCCTAATTGAAATATTAGTTACTAACTGATGAATTAATGTAAAATATGGTATTATTTATGAATGTGATGGACGGTAACATAATTTGTATAATTAGTGTTTTAGACTCACATCACACATTAATATTCTTTTCATGTCAGGGAAAGAGAAAATGCCTTAATTCATTAAAACACTCCATTTTAAAAGGAATGACGGTAAGCTGTGATAAAAATCACAACCATGTCAATGGCTATATCAGCCAAACACATCAGTTCATTTAAAGAAACCAGCAGCAATATGCCATCAGAGATGGCTAAAGCCAACACTTTCCACATGCAAGTAGAAGTACAAATATTTGTGTTGAGAACGATCAAAGTAGAATTACTGACTCAACTTCCTTTCATAAGTAGAAGGACTATTTTACACACTGTAGCCTACTGTAGGCAAAAAAATGCATAAGAAATTGTGTGATGTTTTCTGCCAATGGTTAACAGAAAAACAACCATTCTGTGCATGGAAGGCTCGCTAGCAGAATAAGCCTAGTAGGGGAATCAGGAAACTAAGGCGGTTTATTTCAGTTTTTAAAAAGAGGAAATGTAAATGACAAAACAGACACTCCTTTTTTTCACCTCCACAAGTTCTGATAAAGATTAATCAAAGAAGCTTTACTTTGTTGTGTTTCTGATTCTTGAATAGACAAACCCACAAATTACTGGCCTACCCATTTCTGTTGGAATTAACCCTGATGTTAGGAATGTGTGTCATTGCTCTGAAATGAAAATAAATGCTAACTTTCCTCACACACATAATCACAAATGTAACAAGCCAGTACATGGCTTGATAAGCACAAAATGCTACTTAAGTACAGCATGTATGTATTTGTGCTTAGTTAGTTAGTGCAAACAATATGTCACACACTGTAAATGTGTATTACATAACAATATGACATTATCATTATTTGACATATATCTCAAGACTGAATAGAGCTCTTGAGTTCATTTTCAAAGTCTCTTTGCTCACACTCAGACAGACACACACCAACATCATACAGTTCCTGAGCTCCATTCGTGAGTTATGCCTGCATGGACATGCATAATACCTGGCAAAGTGATTTTATGATAACTTGCTGACCTATTACATTATTCTGTGTGAGATAAAGCACTTTACTCTGTCATATATTAAACTGTGCTTGGCCTCTACCTTGACATAACCACAGTGACTGTCAGCACACACTTAAAATCAACTTATGTGAATCATAAACCATAGCCATCATCTTCCAGTTGTAACATGTGTCTGAAGTAGTGTGAAAACTTAAGTCGTTTGAGCTCAGGGACGCACAAATTTTTAGTCGCAGTGAAGGTCATTCATCATTCAGAGCAGGCCAGACCATTCATTGTAGGGTGCTGTTCCTACATTGTAGCTTTCAGGATTAGCCTTATTGATTTTGCTTTTTCCCAAGAGCAAAAAGGTTCGACTCAAGCAGCAAATTGGAAAGGAAAATGGAAATGTGGATGCCAAGCTAGTCTGGGCAACCACAGGCTACAATTTTAACCTGAAATAAGCCAGCCCTGGTTTTCATCAGAACTCTTACAACCACAGTGGCTTCTCTGAGTTTTAATCTAGCGGTCATTTTTTTTTTTTTTTTTTAGTTCTGTTTGGTTTGGAAGAGCTTGAATGTTGTCTCTGTTTTTCTTATGTATATATCGCTCATTCACACAGTCAAGTGGGACTTCTTGATCAGCACCAGTGAAATCCAATGTCAGGCATTTGTGAGTGATTGGGGATGCTGTGAAGACTTCTGACGGAATATCCGACAAGCGTACAAATCACAGCTAAATCAGTCGGCGGCAGAAGACAACACCAAGATGACACGGGGGATTACGGACGCAGCAGAATGCGAGCTCATGCACCAGTAGACACGCTTGCACACGCTCAAATCAATCGCTGCTCTAATGCGCATTAAGGATTCCACACAGGTGAAGCTGTCAACATATTCTCAAGACAAGGAGATCAAAAAGTAAAATCTGCATGAAAAGAAAAACGAAAAAAAACAAACTTTGATCTAACCACCACATACCCATTGCACCCCCTTACCCCCCCCTCCTCCACACACACACCCTTCCAGTTAAAATCACAATGCTCACAGACACAATGCTCATGCCGTGCCTTTCAGATAACTCTTCCCCAAGCACTTCGTATAGAAGGGGTGTCAGATTTCAACCCCTTGCGTCTATCTCTATGGGGGGAGCATCGCTTCACAGTCTTCAGTTTCTTTAAACAGGCAAAAAAAATACTAATGACCTCAATCAGAAACGGTTGTGGTGATGAAAACAAGATCTAGTGAAGCCAAGAACACAATAGCTAAAACCTACAAAGATATACTACTGTAAAATAAACTTATTATTAAACAAATGATTGTGTTAAAATCCTTACCATGTATCTGGCCTGATGACCATTAAATGAACTATAACACTAAGATGAACATACAGCAGCTGACTCACACTAGGTTGTATTGCAGATAACAAGACAGGTACACCAAAGATCGGTGTGTCAGAAAACCTGTTGTGCAGTCAGAAAGCATTTTTTCCTTCTGATTAATGCTGTGACTACTCCAGTCACATCTGGGGATAACAGAAGAGAGATGGGTTCAGATGGCCATTAATTCTTTCTCATCTGGACATGTATTGAAAAGACTCTAGCCCATGTGCATAGCCTCCCCATGTCTGTGTTTGTGCCATTGTGCCGGTGCGTCTCAACGGCAGCTGTCTGGTCACAGGTCAGCTCTCTTGGGCCTACAGGTAATCCTCACTAGGAGTGGCGCTGGCACCATGCCTCACCTCCACACCCACACAGTCTCTCTCTCTTTCTCTCTGTTGCTCTCTATCCCTCTCTCCTTCTTTACCTCTCTCTCATTCTCCCTCTGTCTCTCTTTTTCTCTCGTTTTAATCTCTTTTGATATGCTTGGAGTGCTTGGCCATCTTGGGCCTTTCTCTCATTTTCTCTCCATATCACAAATACACACACACACACACACACACACACACCATTTTAGTTTCTTGCTCATGCTTCACCCCATTTCTTTCTCTCCCTGTCTACTTGACAGCAACCTGGGATATTTAATTTCCTTATGCCATTTGAAGTGCCGAACTTGTTAGAACACGTGTTGGCAATTTTACACGAGCGCTATTTTAAGTCATTGATGACGTGGGTCAAGCACTGACACAGCAGTGGACGCTGGCACAGTCTTTCAGGCCTGTGGGCACCACATTTGTTGGTACATTTGTTGTATAATGTTCAGCATCCCTCATTTCATTGGTCCAAGGCAAAAGCAACACAGCTGTGCTGCCGGCTGATTAGGGAAAGCTGTTTGTTTTGCATCTTCTTTAAAACAGCCCACCACCGCACACACACACACAAACCACCTTCATATCAATTATTGAATTTGAGAGTGTTGTGATGACTGCAAGGAATGGTATGACTGCAAGGAATGGTATGACTGCGATAAAGGTTTTCAGGAGGGTGAGAAAACACTGTTTTTTAAAAAACAAATGCATTTTTTCCTTTCTTTTTTTAAACTGGCCCACATGAATATTGCACTGAATTATTCCCTCATTATAAATTCATCAAAATTCAGCAGAGGCGTTAAGGCTATGGTAATAAAATATTTATCGACATTTGCAGACCCTGTCTGATACACAATTGCAATATCTTATTTGAGAGTATGCCTGTATGTGTGTGTGTGTGTTTGTATTTTAGAGTGGGACCCCATCCACTCCATTTGTTTTCTCAGTTTCAGCTGCCCTCACAATGGACTGCAATGGAGTATCAGATATCTGCAATTCAGAAAGTGCAGACCCATCCGTCAGTGGAAGTGTAAGGTGGCACATAGAGAGATGCTTTGTGTGCATTGCACAAAAAGGGGGGCCCTTCTGGTCCCTGTGCGGCCCAACTCGGCCTTTATCAACTCGCTCTGGCGTCTCGGAACTGTGATCAGATAAACTTCTCGCATTTCAGCACGGCCCGTGCGACAGGGCCGGTCAAAGCCAGGGCTTTTCGCTAAGTGCATCTCGTCTGGGAGACTTGAGAATGGCCACAGCTGCCTTCATGGGAGACGGGTGGGGGGTGGATACAGAGCTGAACAAGCTTCATTCCCAAATGTGCTTAATTAGGAACGAGCAGAGAAAGTGAGGGAGAAAAAGAGGGAGGGGGAGGGAGAATGAAAGACAGCACCATTTTTTGCCACTAGAGAGGAAGGCTCATTTGATACACATGCACCCACTTAAAGTCTCCCTCACTCAAATAACAACCTCCTATTACCATTATGCATACAAGCCTTATGGAACAATACAGCCCAGAAGAAAGAGGAGGAAAAAGCCCATCCATCAAATCTCATCTCGTACTCCTCACTATTTGGCTTTTGCATATGGAGTCGATCACCAGTACGTCATTTTCAGCCTGACCCAGTGACCTGTGGGTTGACTGGGTAAGGGGTGGGGGGATAAGGGGTCTACCCGCTGGCTGGGGGAGGGTGGGCTAAAGGAGTTGTTGTGCGAGTCAGGGGTGCGAGTGGGTTGATGGGGGCAGCAGCAGAGGCTCCAAGAGGGCTACAGTGCTAATTGCCCCTCTCTTCATAAATATTTACATTAGGCTCTGGACCGGCACCAGCCTGGCTCACTGGAGACGGAACGGACTCAGCACTGAGCTCAGGAGCAAGAAATCAGAACCACATGCGAGTGGAGTGGACCCATGGACCAGCACACCAACATGCACAGAGGTGGATAGGTTCATTTTGGGGGATGGGGGGTGACCTGAGGGAGGGATGTAGTAGGTTGCCTGCTGCAGCCCAAGGCAGGTTAATTAAACAATACAATCTGTTGGAGTATCGGATGTCAAAACAAGCATTACAGTCTATTGTAGAAAAATCCTTTGACTAGAGTCCTGCTGATACCATCTCAGACAGAAATCCTTTTCAAATAATTAGATTTTGCCCATTTAATCTCATTTCAGCCATATTGAGTTTGGGAGGTTCCATCGCTACATTTCAAGATCTAAATATGTTATGCCCAAATAATGAAATAAGGAAAATTAAGTAATGCTATTTTTAACAAAATTACAGAACATGCTTGGTTTTGTTTTGTCTTTATCCCTATCAAATCTAAAAGAAGCAATCTAAATGTTTTAAAGCCATTTCCCAGGACATTGATCCCTTTTAAATGTAATTAACTTCAACAATAACACACCCAACACGGTGCAAAGCTGTAAAGATAATTCAAATGTTTTGTAAATAAATTGTACCAATATCTGATCAACAACAAAAAATGTTGAAGAAACCATATCAATAGTAAACACTCAACAATATCTGCTGTTTAACACTTCCTCATATCTCAACAAATCTAATGAATCTCTAATGCTGTGCCATTTTGCCAGTCTGTCCTCTTCCCTCCTTTTTGGACACTGTCACCATGAAGTCAGATAGCGTTCAAACCACACGGGAAGCAAGAACACTGAAGCACCATCAGGAGCCAAAAAAAGACACAAACAAAAGCCTGGTAGCATTGACTGAAACACAGAGAAGCAAGCGAGAAAGAGAAGGAGAATGAGCGAGCGATAGAAAGAGAGAGAAAGCGAGAGAGAGAGAAAGATAGAGAGAGAGAAAGAGACAGAGAGCACGAGAGAAAGACAGAGAGAGAGCACTGGAGACACTTACCACAATGTTAGCTGGCTGCCGGCAGCTCAGAATAAATGAGGAAGGGGAGAGAGAGAAAAAAAAAAGAAACCCTGGAGCTTTAACTTTCAGCGGGGCTTCTGCTACTGCTACTATTACAAGCTTCCACCACACACACCAAAAAGCCAATACTCTCCACAAGCTCTTCCCCCTCTGTCTTTTTTGCTGATCTGGCGTTCCTCCCTCCGTTTCCTCAACAGAGAGCCGGTATGCGGCGATCAAGGAGCTCCAGAGTTTTTCCCTTCAGAGAGTGCCAGAGAGCTGGAGCTGGAATGAGCGTCAGTATAAGAGGCAGCAGCCCATAACAAAAGCCCCCACGCTGCTTGCTGGAGCACACTGCACCGTGGCAGGGAAGCAAAGAGGAAAGACTGATTAGCATGGCAGAGCAGGGGGGAGGGGACGCCACAGAGGGAGGGAGGGAGGGAGGGTGGAGAGGAGGGAGTGTCTGTGTGTGTGGTAGTGGAGGAGGAGGAGGAGAAGGTGGAGGAGGGTTGTATGTGTTATCAGTGGAAAGTATTGGCAAGCGACGCTCATCAGTCACATGGTCCACATAGGCCCCTCCTACTCTTTCTAGGCGTATGGGGCCAGAGCGAGGGAGGGGGGTGAGGGAGGGGAAGGTTAAAATGGATCAGAGAACCCCGATTGGGGTGGGGGCGGATGGGGTTGTGTGGGCCATGGTGAAAGGGTTGCTTCTGTTAGCTGCATTAGTAGGTTCAGACACCCCGCGAGGTAAGAGTCGGGTGGTGTGTGTGTGTGTGTGTGTGAGTGTGTGGAGGGGGGGTCCTCCCAGTAAACCAAACCCATTCTGCCGTTCCCCGGAGAACTGGCTGTGAGACAGCTTTTAAGAACCAGGAAACGGTGACACTACACAGCAACAGCACTGCTTCTCACAAGCATGTTTCCCCCCCTCTCTCTCTCTCTTCCTCTCTCTCACTCTCCACCTTGGTCTCTAACCCCCCTCCCCTTTCAAGCCCCTTCTCTTTTTTTAAGCTGAACACAGAGAGAGAGAGAGGAAAGGGCCAACAGAGCGAGCTGACACGCTACACACAACCTTAAGACCAATTATGCCATTTTTAACACAGCACCACTTCCTGTTTTGAGAAGACGGAAAAAAAGAAACTAAGCAACAAACTGGTTTGACTTGCCACATGCCAAAAAAAAATACTCTCATTGTGTTGAAATGACATAAAACAGAAAATCCAAAACTGCAGTGAAAACACATTTGAGAAAGGAAGAGAAAACGAGAGAGGGGAAAAGGGAGGGAGAACAAATAAAACATTAAAGAAACTCTGTAGCACTACAGGTGTGAGCTCTCGGAGAGAAGGCAGCATATCTAATGCAAATAGGGCTTTAACTGCTCAAAAAACAAAGGCAGATGGAGGGAAATCAGCATGGGCAGAACAAAGGGATTTTCCCCTTTTCTGGCTTACAAGAATATTGGCAGAGAAACAGTAAATGCCATATTTTCCTAGTCTAACGTAGCGCCTTGAGATGTACTAATTAAATCATTTAAATTCATTTTTGTCATTTCATTTAATTGATTTCATATCATCTTTAGCTTTATTTAATAAACGTATAAAAAATCTGAAAATAAAGACAAACACGGAAAGGTTTCAGAACAGTAAAATTAAAATCATGAGGACTTTTCCACTATCTAATAAGTTGAGAATTTTAAATAAAATGGATTTATATTTATTTACTGAAAAAAAAAATAGTGTGTTAAATCTAAAAAAAGAGACTCAGTTAAAAATTTTATAAAAAATGTAATAATTAATCAAATAAAAGTTACAACTGACCTACAATTAGCTAAAATAAGCAATATAAAGAAAATTAAGATGCAACAGTCCTCTGTATCATAACCTAAAACGCAAATAAAAACTAAAAAGTAATAAAAATAAAAATGCTGCAGTTATGTAAATAATTCATGTTTTGCTGCATACAATCTGCCAGAACTGAGCTATTCCTTCTCTCTGCTCAGGGTTTATGTTTTTTGTGAGTCTTTATCTCCCATCTTAGCTACTGTTTATTTCATCTCAGTCACACACACACAGTTACACATTCTACGCCCCTCCTTCCCAAACACACACACACACAAGTCAGGAGAGGGGTAAACAATGAAGTGTGAAAGAGGGGGGAGAGATACCACCCTACACACGCACCCCCTAATCCATTGCTACGGAGGCAATAGCTGCTAATTATCTGCTAAGGAGCTTCAGTCATGAGAAAGAGAGAAGCACAGTACTCAGGAGACCAATTTATAGTCCTTCAGAAAAAAGTACTCTCGTATCACAGGTAATGGCAACACCTATACACAGACGACAAAAAAATTTATGTTAAAATTTATTTTTATTTTATTATATATTATTATCACCAAACTGTAAAACAGTACTTAAATAATATGACCTAAAATTACGAATTTCTGGAGTTATAAACAACCACGAAAATGAAGATCTAAGGAGGCATTTCTTTGCAAAATAAAAATCAAACACTATTCATTCTCAGCACTATGATGTCAGCCATCTAAACAGGTTTTTGCTAGGGCAGCTGATTAAAGGTGAATTTAGTGTCACTGACAATAGAAGTCAGTTGAGGAGTTGGCACAAAGATAATGGGCTTAGCCGTCTTTTGTTTGAATATGCCCAAGAAATTGAGGAGATGAACTCCTATTCCACAGGGAGTTTAAAAAGAGGGCCAATTGGCCTGCTCACAAGAACACCAAGAGTAAAATGGAGCAGAATTGTTGGAAAAAGGCAACCGATTGAATTTCTTGTGAATTTAAAATAAAACAACCAATACGTTGAAAAAGAGTGCATCAAAGGGCTTGCAATTGCACAGCCTCTGCAAATCATAATGTCACCACACTTTGTCAGCGTAAAACTGGGAATTGTTTTTCTTTAAATAAAATTCATAAAATCTGCACCGAAACTGAATAAAAACATCAGCCTGCACTAATGATATCAACGACATAAATTATTCTTTCTTGTTTTCCCCTTGGAAATGTCTTGTGGTTTTAAAAAAAACTGAAAATGCCCTACATGTGTGGTTGGAAATAATTATCCTTCAAAAGCCAGGGACCCTAAAGCTTGCTGTTACCATTTAAAATTTTTCTACTCTTTCCAATAAGCCAAAAAATATAATATCCAGCCCAAGGCAAGAAAACAACAGAGAGTTTTTGTTGAAAAAACTGAACCAGCTCAAGGCAATTCACTGAAATAGGAAAACTGCAACATTTGTTTAGAAATGTTTTTTAAATCATCCTTAAGACAACCTCAAGTAGGCATCCATTTTCTACAGCAGTTAAAAACTGGGGCTGTGGAGAAGATGGATCCCAGTGTCACCCTATATCCTCTGGACAGTCATGTTCTGGCCGATAAATACAGGAAGCAGGCAGTAAACACAAGCACAGATTGTCCAGAAGTGCAGGACCTGGTGGGGAGGGAGACTCCTGAAGGACATGTAACTGCCCTCATCAATCAGGTGCGAGGGGATCATCCAAGTCCAGATCCATTCCTCCATCCGTCAGGATTCCGGGAGCTATTTAACAACCTGCCCTGGTATTTCACTCGCCACGAGCAGAAATAAACAATCTTAGTTGGCTACTGAAGGAATGGCGTATGTGGAGGACGAACAATTAGAATTTACGATGACATGCCGACTGTAGGTCATGGAAACGGCCTGCCATCGTAAAAAAACATAAACTCAGTGTTATGTTAATTATAAATAAAGTGGAGCTTCAAAACGTTCAGGCAACTCTCTGAAAGGCTGTGTGTACCAACTTTGAGGCCAATGCCTCAGAGGTCTGCTTTGGTTTTACTGAGTGAACATGTGCAGCAATGCAGTTAAAAATTTTAAACAATCTTGGTGACTGAACATGAGAGAAAGCTGCTGTAAAACAATTAATCCTCACATTTTTTCCTATTAAGAACCTGCTTGTGTCTACAGGCTTTCACTGTTTTTTCATGTTCCTTGTACATTTAAGATACAAAAAGAATCCCTGAATGACTCTCTGATCACAAAAACCTTCATCCAGTGGTACAACAAAAAAGAGGATTTTACACTGAATATATGGTAGGGTACATAATAAAAGTAATGCTTTCAGATAATTTCTCAGTAGGGCATTTTCTGAGCACTGCACAATTGAAGATGCACAGCCCTAAGGAGCTGTCCAGTTTTTCAAAAGAGATGATTGACAGGCTAATCCTGGCTTTTTGTTGAGAGAGGTGGGTGGGTGGGTGGGTGGTTGCCATACCATGGCATCTTAATCACTAAAATCTGTCTAAAGGGCGGTGCACTAAATATGAACAGCGGGAAAAAAATAATAGATATATCCCCGTCATAATTTGCATGGGGTTAAAAGGGAAAGCAGGGTGATAATGAAGGAAAGACGGTTGACAGGAAGATCCCAAAAGCTCACAGAAGAGGGTCCTTTGTTTGAGAAGCATCAAGCCCAGGCTCTGGAGACGACTCTGCTCGTGGTGATAAGGAGGAAAAAAATGGTCTAAAGATGCTATTGTAGTAGCTATGGCTACAAAGTGACATCACTGAAAGAACCATTTAAATTCTTTTAAAAATGCATTATACTGTCAAGGCTGCTCTGAATTTTGCATTTTGATGCTAGTGAACTACTGAGCATGTTTTTCAGGACCAGAAACACCAAAAAGGGGAAATGCAGCTTTTGAAAAGAAATGCAAAAAGTGTAAATAATTTTGTGAATTAAATGTAAAGAAATTAATTTACACCGAATTATTCAAACTGAGCTTCTTCTTGTTTATTAACATTGCTATTGCTCTACTTAATTTTGTACTGGAATATACCTCAGGTTAGAAATAAAGTAGTCAGTGAAATGCAAATGTGGTCTATTCTCCCTGTATAGGTTTTGACTTTATCATCATTAAGTAACTCCACCAGCCAAATGCTGCCTACATCAACAGGCCTTATTCTTCAACAGTAACTTTCCAATGTCCGTTTTTGAATCTTCAAAAAATGTATTTCCACCACAGTCAGGATCAATTCAACTAAATACATTTCCTGTGATATAATCGATTGCTATAATAATTGCGAAATCCAAATTTGACTCAATATATATATATATATATATTTTTTTCCCAGGCACATTGGGTAGTCAGACTGCATTCAGAGTAACTAAAATAGAACATGATCTCACCTATTGATCCTATTCACCATTTCAAATTTCATTAAGTGAGTCCTCCGTGTTACACACCTCTCTCTTCTTCAAAACAATGTTTGGAGGCCTTGTGTTGAGCCATGACGATTCGTATTGACCCAGGTTGGGCCTTTCACAGGGGTAAATATTTGAACCCTGATCTGCAGAATAGGTCATGACCCTGGTTGGGATGAGTGATATGAAAGGAGCTTTAGTTCTCCCTTTTCAGACTGTTAAAAACCCCAAGGCAACACACACATCCACACAAGTCAGATGGAACACAGGCAGTGCTTTTAGCGTCTGGACGGGAAGACAATACAGGATGAGGATGAAGTGTAGACAACAGAAAAACGTGAAGAAGCAATGAACACTTTTATTCTATAATGGTAGGCTATCATTGCTATCTACATAAGGCACTGCAATAATTGGAGGTATCTGTCAATTTGAAGATGCATAGTAGCCCTGCTTATTTTCTTTAGACAAAATGCCTTTGCACCTTAATTGACACCTTCACACAAATCACTATTATCTGTAATTGGATTTTACTTCATGTTAATTTCTACTATCACTATTGCAGTGCAGCCCTAGAGTGATTGAAGGGTATTATAATTAATAATAAACACTAATTACCTATTAGTGCAACCAGAAAAAGTGTATTAATAGTAGCAATTACAGTCCAATTAAGATGTAACCGTTTCACTTTTAGAGAATTGAATGTACAATCATACACCATCATTAGGTAAGCTTTATATAGACATTGAGTTAAATGTGATGGAGAAATTAATCAATCCATCAAACTATATTAAAAATAATATGTACAGGCATCTGTTAAATACTTTTAAAATGTATATATATTTATAAGACAAACTCATAATTCCCTACGGAGCCACATTTCATGTTGTGTGAAATTAATTGAGTCTAGTGAAGATATCAAGTAACATTCCTAACACTGGTACCAACTGAAGTGGTTTTACAAGCCAATAAAGCTAATTTCTTGGAAACTTATTAATTCCAAGGCAAGTCCGCTGAGAGATGGAGAAACTAGGACTGTACTGCCCTCTGTTGGGGTTTTGAGACACCAATATCGGACGACATTGCCCAACACCCCCTGGCACTTGAAGCCAGCCCTACATGTTAATCCTAAAATGGGCTATTTTCTGCTATAACAAATTTAATATTTCATTGTGATTGTGATGTCACTCAGTGTGTGCTATCTAGCCCAAGCATATTAGCCTGTTAACTGTCTACATCTGTCTTCATCTACTACAAATAGCTTGTAGCAATTGAAACTCTCAATGTCTGTTGCCACAGCATCATGCCACAAGCTATACTATATTGTCTCTAACCCATTATCCAACAGCTTTACCAAACAGAGCTGTAGAAATGTGAAGTATTATAGCAGTAAAGGGGATGCACATAAACTTACAGCTGTTGCCAGGCGGTTGCAGACTGTGTTTGGTCAAAGCACACCAGCCGATGGGGAAAATGTCCCTGGAGTAGTACTTGCACCAGTAGTCAAAGGCTCCTCTCCAGCCATCAAACATCACAAAGATCTCATCACCTTTCACCTCTCCAATGGTGGCGGGGCAGATGAGGTAAGGATTCTTTCTGTCAACGGCTTCCAGTTTCATCCCCGAACTGAAGTGATTCTGAGAAGGCTTTGGAGGTTCCTGTGCAGAGGTCAGTCAGTGAACAGTTAGTGTATGACATAAATATCTGAACTTACATAACATTATACGACTACAATTACATATTTAACATTACGTCAAAACAAGGCTACTGATAGCAACACAAAAAAGACACTAGTACCTTGGCTTGTGCAATGGTATATTACAAATGCTACAATTTTCTCATTTTGTAAAAAATCTGTAATAAATGCTTGGTTTTTGGTTGATTAAAGAGACATTTAAACCAAGACCTTTGTCAGAGTTTTTAATAACTATAAAGAACATACAGCCAAAAGTACAAAGCCTCCATGTGACCTTGTAAAATAGGTCACAGTCACTAAAAGTGGGTCAGTATATAATAAGGTGATCAAGGTTGCACTCCAGCAGTTTGAGTAGATTGTCTTCAATAGCACTAGTGATTAATGAGGGCCCTCAAGCTTTTACTTTATACGTTGTCTAAATTTATCTCTGTCATACCATTTAAGATACACCTAGTGCAACAGTGAGTCTGAAAGTCACTATGATCAAGTAATAAAGTAATGTTCACATAAATGAAAAGGGCTTTGAATGTTTACTTTGTAAATATCTACAGACACCTGGAGAACTGTAATGTATCTTGGACTTGATATGTTGTTGGCACACACATTGACATAGCATACCTGACATAGCATAGTATACTGTACAGTACATATCACTGATTTTCCAAAAAGCTATGCTCAGTGGGTTGAAATCTAATGGATACATTGCTGTGTTGCAAGAATTCAATGTACCAAAAGTGGTGCCACTACCCTTTGGTATTTCATTCTTACATATATATACATACATACAATGATGACGGGAGGTAGCTGAGGAAGAAGAGAGTGAGCGTGTCCTGGTCCAAATATCTTCCTAATCAACCTCACCAGAATATATACAGTAGATATAAAAAGGCTGCAAAACCCTGCTATTCATCATCATTAACAAAATTCTCAAATGATTAGAAGTGGACTATTTACACTCAACCATTCATTTCAATGGGAAATGCTAGGCTAATACATTCTAAAATTGAATAACAAATAAATATAATAATAAATAGCTAAAATTTAATACATTTTTCAGTTTTCAAAATGTAGTTTCATGGGGCTCGTTTCCAGCACCATTTCATTTAGCCAATTAGGTCCCATGTTGCTAATGGAGGTGAAGGCACAAAGCTATGTCATGGGTGGACATTGGACGTTCTCATAGGGGTAAAAAATGTCCACACGTGAGGGAGCTCATGCACAACACTAAACTTGTGCACGAGTTGGAAGGGGAGAGCCCACCAATCAGCACAAGGGAAATGGTCCCGGAAATTATGCAAAATGATGCAATTTCTGTGAAATGGCAACAAGGTAGTACTTTGGACTTATCAGTTGCTAGAAGTGTCTACAGGCTGCTTTCTCAGCTCATGTCAGCATTATTGTGATTATTCCAGGGGAGTGTGCAGCCCTTTGCATCTGCCTAGTATGGCACACTGCATTGTTTCTGCTAATGTTATTTCACAGTTGAGATTACTCTTTCTTTAGTTTGCCAAACTGTGGGGCGTGAACACGACAGGTGGGACGTTACAACACTGAAGGTCGCACCTTGCCTCCCGAATTCACACCCATTCTTCTGTCAGATTACTCACAGCACTTTTGTCAGACAGATACCATGCTCATTTCACATGAAACTGCATGACCTGCTGGTTTGCTCTTCAGTCTACGATGAAATTTTCCTGTTGTTTTTCCTACAAACTGAACTCTGTGACCTCAAGGAACAGAGGTATGGATTCAATCACACTGGATTTCTCCTTTAATATCCACTGTATTTATTTCAGGCTGTGAAGTGTTTGATTTTTGTTTTTAGGTAGCTTCATCCACATCAGTTCATAAATATTCTATTGCGTAGCGTTTTTGTGATTGGTTTCAGATTTCAGACTTTTACTAGTCTTATCCTACACTTTTTTCAGACTTTTGCTACTCTATTCCTAAAACCATGGTTGCTAGCTAAGCACATTGCAATGCAATTATTTACTGCCAACCACTGAAGGTGCTAACTGGTTAACAATCTGGTCTGTTTTGAATTGATTGCCGCCATTGTACTGCATGATGTCACATACGTCTCTGAAACAGACCTTCTTAAAAGCACTGGCTGGGGCCATCTCTGCGCCACTTAGGGTTCTCAGCAGGAACATGGGCCATGAGGAGGCATTCATTCGAAATCCTGGAGACAACAGTGTACAGAGAAATATATAAAGCATGGTGTAGTAGAGAGGAAAGAGAGAGAAAAAACAAGAGAAAGAGAGCACAAAGTAAGCAAGGTAAAGATGTAAGTAAATTATAAAAGGAACAAAAAACACTCAGAATTCATGTGTAGAAAAGAGTTTTGATGTAAATTAGTGAGCTATCTTCCTGCACACAACGCCTTCCAAACACTTCCCAATTGGCATGGCTAGAACATGTCACTCAGTGTTTGCTGGCAAAATAGTCAGCAATGATTTGCTGTGACAGGTGCAGTAGAGAGAAAAAGGAGGAGAAAAAGACAGTTTTATATTTTGATTCTTCTTGTATTGTTATTCTATGAGTTTTTTTGAAGACACAATTTCAAGTTGAATGGTCATGCCAATAAAGACTATTGAAGTGCACTCTGAACTGAATTCAATTGGAAGTAATGCAAAAAGTGTATATTAGAAACATAATTCAAAATATCCTTAAATTGAGACATAACTTACTATACAAAGCATGCAACCTTTCCTGGATTTTTACAAGGATTAAATCTTATAAATAGCTCAGCATTTTTAATATATTCTCATGACTAGGTTGTAGATTTTAGTAAAAGTGACAGTACAAATAATTAAATTTAGTAGAAATAATACAAAAATTCCTCCTTAGCAAAGAACCCGTGAAATGTACAAATGTAAAATTTATATGAGAACATATTGCTTCTAAGAATATTTTCGGAAGAAAATATTAATGTGGATGTGCTTCCCTAAAGGCTTTAACAAGCCTGTCTTGTTGAACAGTGATGAAAGTATAATGTATTCCCTTGTAACATTTCTCTACAAGTAACAGCCTATCAACAATCAAAAACTGGTGAAGGTCTCACTGTATATACAGTATATAGCTATAAAAAGCTAACACATAATCTATCTTAATTACAAAATACAATTGGTGCTCGCAGCTTTGCAAAACATACACATGGGCAGCATTTTGCACATTGGAAAATCATGCTAACTGCACACAAGGTATGCACAAACATCATTACATAACTATGTTGTGAGTGCACAATGTCAAAAATGCCATCAATTGTGATTGACCTTCAAAATCATATACAATATCTTCAGGGTAAATCCGTACTTATAATGAAGTCAACTTTGGGAATAGAACAATCTCTTTTGGAGATGTGTGATGGATGAACATTTGCAGGATAATGGTGATTATCCTGCAATTGTACCCACCTAAAGGTGGCTGCAACATATCCCCACTCCTCTCGCAGGTGCCGATGGGCTGGATCTCGGATGAGTCGACCAGGCGCCAGAAATCATTGGTGTTATCACTGCCATCCAGGCGAAGGCGCAGACGGGTGCCCATCAACCCCATCACCGTGGCGATGCACACGGAGGTGGAGTTCCGTGGGTCGCGAGCCTCCACCTTCATCCCAATTTTGAAGTCATTGGTAGGTGGTACTCGTGACTGAATACACAAGCGGAAGAGAGGGGATTGCACATGACTCCACATCAGTGGTGTTTAGTTTGTAAAAACTAAGGAGTTGTAGAAATAGAGGGAGAAACAGAGCAGGAATGCCAACCATTTGACACCAAACTGACCCAAGGCCAAATCTTTACAGGCTACATTATCCTTTTCACGTTACTGTGTTCTTCAAGCACCCAGGTTGGTGACTACAAACTTTCAAATTATTGTTTCATACGTAGGCCCTGTTTACATGTTTCTAGACATTTTTTATAAACAGATATTTTTTTTTCTGTTTATCACCTTATTAAAAAATCTAGATACTTGTAAACAGGGCCTTAAATATTACTTTTTTATTGTATTTAGTAGACACTGTGGCCAGGGCGACATACAAAACTCAAATTCCAAATTAATTAAAAATAATTAAAAGCCAATAAATACTCAGATTAACCACATTTGTTTATAGTAATAGCACTAACATAAAAGCCACATATAATAAGCAACTTTGGCAATAAAAATGTGCATGCAATGCAAATGCATGCAATGACTTCTGTGAGCTCATTATAACCAAATGTGTGTTTAAATATTTTTTGGAAAGTGATGTAATGAGAAATTTCTCAGTGAAGTATGACCAATTTTATGCTCTGTTAAATTCTTATGAGTATGTGGTGAAAAAAGTTTGAAACTACCTGTCTGAAGCAGCTTGGTGAAGCTGCGACTGAAGAGGTCTCCTTGAGATAGACTTCCCATGTGAAGGGCTCTGAAAAGAAGAGCAGCAGCAGTGACTGGGCTTTCAGTGTTGAGAAGAATCAAACGTAACAGGAGCGCTAGTGAATTTTAAAAGCTATAATCTATTCTAAATGACACCTGCAATTAAAATGTAATACCTTCCTATGCTAAAACTGACAAGCTGTAAGCCAGATGTAATAATCAGAGGAAAAGAGTATAGGTATATGAATGAAGAATATTAGTGAAGACCAGTGATGTGCAGTAATACATAAGTAGTGATTTGCAGTCACTTTTACACCATCCTCCCCTCTCCCCCCCTATGCACCTTATCCAACCCCCCCCCTTTTTCTCCCACCCCGCATAAACAAATAGGCTGAGTACATGGTTACACTCCAGTACAGTAACCACGTGCATGGGACTATAAAATTTCCTTGTTTTTGCCTTCTTAACAGTGCTATCTTTCTGACCACTTTTCTATCATGCCATATCTATCTTGCTAGCATGTCTATCCTAGCAGTGTTCCTGTATCACACTGTAGCAAGCCATTTGTCAAAGTTTGAGTGAGTTTCTATGATTGTATGTAAAGTCAATTGAACGGCTTCAGAAATTTCTGCACATATAGAGATGGTGTTCACAAATGAGCTGCATAAACTGAACTGAACAAAAAGTTATTGTATGTTCCAAGCAGATCACAGAAAAGGGTCATACCATCAGAGTTAGTCTGAGAAGAGTCATAGGTGATGTCACTCTTACCAGTTTTCTCTTTCTTACTGTCTTTTTGGTCTGTAGAACAAAGCACAAATGAACATGTCAATCATGTTTTATATGGGTTTAAAATACCAAACAAAAAACACTGGTATTAGCCTGAACACGCCCTCCTAGCACTTCCTATTGATTATCATCTCCCTACAGCAGTGATTCCCAACCAGGGGTAATTATAATAATAATTTATTTCCAAGATGATAAATAAATATTCTCAGTCATTTCATATTAAGCCTTCCAATAAAATATGTGTGCGCTACAACTACACAATAACCAGACAATAACCTGTGGCATACATACATACATGATTTTCATTTAATAATAATTTGTGTTACGTTCTACTTTTGAAGAATAAACACATATGAGTGTGTGTGTGTGTGTTTGTTGTCTCAGGAGGCATTTTAACCTGTCCAATCAGTGAACATAGAGAGGGGTTGTGAATGCAGAGCTAGAATGCTATCAGTCAAGGCAGGGTATTATTCAAGGGCTAATCTCCAGCCCATCCTCCAGCAAGCAATCGAGTCTCACTACCGAATGTCCAGACCCTCTGTCCGAAACAAAGTAGAGAACGAGGGGCTGGTTTTATTAAAAGGCTACACTGTTATTAACCTAGCTAAAAATGTTTTATCACATAACCATCAAATGAGTCACACCCAGTTGTTTGAGTCTCCATATTTTGCCCATTTCCTATTATATATGAAATTTGGTAGCTAATAGGCCTATGTAAAATGTGTCAGTCTAACTTCTTGTATACAATAATACCTGTGCTTGTATTCCTGTATATTATCAGCTGTATAAACATTTTCTTTGGGAATCCAAACAAGCTGAACATTATGTAATATTCAATAATTTTATGATACCTCAAAAGCAATGATCTTTTGCTGTTCCATTCCCTAGTTACACTCCATACTATAAAGATTCAGGTTCAAAGAAATCACCAACCAAGTCAAATTACATGTCCTTCAAAACATTATCATTGTCATTCCATGCCCTGGAATGACATATCTTGTACTTTTCAGCAAAGATATTTCGAAAAGTATAAAATACATCCAAATTATTACTTTAAAAAGGTTATATACATGTTATAGCATATACATGTTATTGGGTGCATACCTATGTTATTATAGAGGTTATATATCATTAACTGCTTATTATGATGCTTACATCAACACAGGGAAACCTGGTTAACATCCCTGTATACATAGTGAACAGCAGACTAGAATCCCTGCCCCTTGTTACAGTGTTCTGCAACACTAGCCTGCTTCAACGTGATGAGTTATCCTCCTTTGGTTAACTCCTAGCCGCACTGAAAAGATGTCTTTGATAGCCATTTTGAGGTGATTCTAAAAAAAGGTTAAATGTACATCTACATCACATGACCACTAACGTCTGATCGGAATAGAATGTTTGCTGCATGTAAACAGACGACCCAGAATTTTTCATCAGAATACTTTAATCGGAATATCAGATACATCTATCCATGTAAATGGGGCTACTGTGTTCATTCAAAGGTGCCCCTCTACTATCTTTGGTTCTAATCAGGAATCTTGCACAACGTGCTTTCTCAGCACCTGTCACAAGAAGAAATTGGGATAAAGTAAGTGCTTCCGTATCCGGACAACTGGATTTTTTAACACTGGATGGCCTTTTCAAGGGTTTTGAAATCAGGTTTCATGATGTTTTCATGCACAAAAAATAAACTCCATCCCAATCAGAACTGAGATATTGAAGTCCATGTAAATGCAGTCACTGATTGCCAGGCAACAAATAAACTGCAAAAAAAACATGGAATGTCTGTAAAGAAAGCTAACGAGGATTGATGTAACATCAGTTACCCCAATACAATGGACAAGCTAGTTAATCATCAACTTTAATAAGGGTAGCAAGCACCTACCCCAGGGCTTAAAATCAAACTGCAATCAATGGTTTTGTGTGCAAGTAAGATAAGGGTTTTAATACAGAAAGTGATTAACTGGTCACCTCTCTGGGGTGTTCGGCCCATGGTGACCATCGAAGGGTGGGGAGGAAAGGAAGTAAAGCAATCAGCTGACAGCGCAGTGTCCCTCTACAGATCCACTGGCATCCTGCTATTGAAAGAAAAGAAAGAAAGAAAGAAAAAAAAGAAAGAAAGAAAGGATATACAAACAATCATAGAAAAGTTGAAAATTTGCCCAGTGTGCATTTCCATGTTATCTCTAGAGGTCTAGACAGACTCACTGAGATGGAGCCAACAGGAATCACCCCCAGAATTTTTTTTTAAATACCTCACCAGCAATGGTTCCTCCCACATGGAGATAACACACGTGAGCAATGGATGTAAAATGGAAGTCCAGCCCGATAGTCTTAATTTCCTTCAGCTAAAGCTTCATTAAAACACTAGAAGATTAATTTCCTTTGGGGATGGTACAGAATGGAGCACCAAGACTGTTATCTCCACTTAAAGTGACTCAGTGGTTCAAGGACAAGGGGGGGCATAAATCCACACAAACTATGGGAGGAAGCTTCCAGAACCTGACAATCTCCCAAATCCCCCAGAGAGAAGAAAGACATGATCTCCTTACACACAATCTATTTTCTTAAAACACAAGAAGTCTGGGACAGACCTTCCCTGAGTATTCATCACTGATCCATTTCTAATGTGGGGGAGGATGGTGGTTGAAATCAAAGCCGTACTCTTTAAAGATGCATTTTTTGCCAGACCACAACTGCAATAACTTACTCTTCCTTTAGCCCATGCCACTGCCAGGGATCAAAGTCTCCCCTTCCATCTCCCACCAGTCAAGAGGCAGACCACTCCCAAAATTGACTACAGCTGACAAACAGGCAGACAGCGAGAGCCTGGAAAGTTTCTTTTGTTATCCATCATGAAGTTCTTTCAGAGCATGGAATTAAGGATTGTTACTGATGGTACCGATGGCCTGAGTTATCCAAAGTCTTCTTGGCCTGATTCCCACCAGCTTCTGAGGGAACATATAAGGCCTCTCCACTTCCTTACAAGACTTATTGACTAAAGTTGACATGCAATGGCTCTCTGAACTTATAATACATCTGTTAAACTGGCTTACAGGTCACCAAAACAAAAAGAGTCAGAGGCAGCTATATGCTACATATACATTTTTAATGAAGATGACGTATAAAAACATGAAAATGTTCAAACTCTCAAGTTCGTCTGTCTAGTGCATATAAAACCAGATCATGAGGCCTTAACAATAAACACCATTTCCACAGAGGTTAAAAACTAGACCCCTTTCCTGTTACTGAATCAAGGAAGAACTCTAAGGAGTTCAACAGCACTGAGTCATAAATCAAGTGAACAGACTAAGCTACACTCTGGACCAGTTGAGAAACCGCCACCTTGTTTTCACAGCGTCTAGTGCAATTTAAAACATGCAAATAAAAGTTTAGTGTAACCTTATGCATGGTGAAATAACCATTGATAACTGACTGAACAACATTAAAGGTTCACTGACAAATGCTAACCAGCAATATAAGCAATATAACTACCATTTAACTAACAAAAGCAACATAACCCTCACAACAGAGGTGAACTCTATGTATTTACTGCAGGTTTTACCTAACATTAGCATCATATCTATTACCTCCAGTTAATCAAAAAATGGCAAGATCATTAAAACAAAGGTGAGCCATACACAGCTCCGAAGATAAACTACAGATCTTACAGTATGAAGGAAAAGTGTTCCACTCTAGATAGAAGACAGAAGATCACACAGGAGAAGGTTCCGGATAATCATATGCTCCTTGGTCGAGGGAAAATCAGCTTCACTCCAGCACTTTCTTAACCAGCTTCTGTGGTCCTAAAGGGTTTCAGGTTGTGCACTGCACTGACTCTCGAGCACAAACCCCCAACCTTCCCCCGCCACCACCGTCTCCTCACCTCCATCTCCCCTCCCACCCGACCGTCTTTGGCTGTGAATCCCATTGAGCGGCCGGCCATAAAGATTCCGGGCCACCGTAAAAAGGCCATTAAGTGGCGTGCATCTGGGGGAGTCTGGCAAGAGCACATGAAAAGGATTCCACCGCCGCTCATTAACAGACGATGTGTAGACGAGTGCTGTATCCCCCCACAACACTCCCTAAACCCCACCCCAACCCCCTCAACTTCGGCTCACCAATGTCAGAATTTCTCCCCCACCCCTGTCAGACAGGAAGCACTTAGGGATCATACTTTACGACTTCTGAGGAAGTGGCAAGCATATTAGAGGATCAAATGAAGAGATCTGTTTAAGCCACCAGGGGGATGAATTGGGATAGAGATCAACAGAGCATCTCATTTAATTGAGCATGATTTTTTGTAGTTAACACATGTACTCAGCTTGGCCCATGGACATTAATCTCCCCAAAGCACGTAAAGAGGCAAGCACATTAATCGTTCAAAATCAGGCCTGAGATTAAGTGTCTGACCACCTTCTGAGCGGATGACAATTCAACACAGTCATGGCTCACTGGGGTTGTGAACCCCTAAATCAAAATTGGTCAAGCTGTCTAAAAAAAAAAAACATACAGAAATAAGGTATTTGTATACACGACAAAGTAATGGAAACCCTGAAGTGCTGAAATTATTTATGGCCTATCTTATCAGTGTATGTCAACATTTGTACTTAAGCTGTTATCCGGGATACCTTACAGTGAACAAAGGACAGTGACAGTGCCCCTAGAGGAACACAGGGTTAACTGCTTAGCTCAGGGGCAGCTGTTGGAATGAAACTCACAACCCTCCAGTGTTCCAAAATCTCACAGCATTCTATTTTGAGAACACAGATCCTACAAATAACCTAACAACATTGACGTGGGCAAAACAAAACATGGAAATCTGAAGTCTGCGTTGAATTTTCAGAGTCTTAAAAATCAGTCATGCGTTTGAACCTGCAGTGCAGCTTTCCAATTCACTGACTGTCACTTACAGTAAGATGTTTTTTTGGACGGGAATGAGTTTGACAGAACTTGTCTTTGGGTGGAAGAGCACAAACAAAAATCTAAACACCAGAAAAAAACACAAATGTTAAGTTCTATGCCACAAACAGAAAAGTGAGCCAGTGTTGTTAGCCTAATAGTCAGAGAAAGACTACTGCAAATATAACAATGCATGGACTAACCAGCCGATGAATTTTTAGAGATGCACGATCCACAGCGCGTCACAGCTGTGCAAAGACAATTGACAGTTTTTCTTTTCGAAATAGAAGCGACAGTAAAACTGTTTGAAAATTACATCTAAATCGGCCAAAACTCTTCAACTGTCTAGCCGTCACTGACATGCAGCATTATGGTTCTTCATATTACGTAACACGAAACACACCTATACAATGTTATCCATTGAAGCCGCAGTACAGAGGGAGGCGTGTCCGTAAGCGAGCACTTCAGTAATGTCTGTAGAACCCACGCCTGGTAACGTTAGGTTACTACTGGAATGTGACATTTCATAAAATCTTAGTTGGATTATGTACTACATTTAAGTATGTCATTCAAGGATCCTGAGAGTTGTAAGAGATTATAGCAGTAGGCAAAATATGCTGACTGGGTCCTCTTGGGATGAGATGCTCTGTTTTAATCAAGACATTTTACGCGATGACTTCTAAAAGACAACAAATTATAAAGAGCACTTTTCCAAAAGATGAAGATTAGATTAGTCAATTATCCAATGTTTGGGAAATTTATCAAGAAGCCTACGTTAGCCTTGAAGACCTTACTGGCTTCAATAGCCTAAAAGGTTAAATTGAAAAACAGAACAAGCCGACTCTGTGACTATGTCAGCCTGCTGGTTCGTAGTCGTCGGCTTAACTGTGGCACAGTCTGATTTTGTAAGCATTCATAAAGCAACATTATCATGAGAGTTTGCAGAAAATTAAATTACCGTTACACTTGAAGAGACTCGAGCTTAGTCTTGCGCTGCTTGAGGAATAGGCTATCCTACGAAAAAATCGAATAGGCGAGTCAAAGTGAGATCACTGGGGATGGATGTGGCCATTATGCACAAAAAATGTTTTCGTGTGAAAGTGTTAAAGAGCGAATAAGTTTTTAATTGCATAACTAAGACACGAACAACTAAATCACGTTTGCTTACCGTTTTTAAATTGACGAGGGTCAGCAGGCTACTTTCCTTCAGAACTGAGCCGCCATTTTTGGGCACAACCGCGCATGTCAAACAGCTAAGTTGGCATCTGTATCACACGACTTAAAATATTTAAGAAATTCAGCAGCGGTTGAAAAATAACATGTAACTGTCAAATCTGTCTGTAACAATTCAGGATTATTATATTACTATCAAAATCAACTCTTCGACTAAAATTAAGATAGGTCTCTTCTTGTCCAAAGTGCCACTTTAACCATTGCTGCAAGAGATATTCAATGTAAACTGTTTGACAAAATCAAGCAAACAAACCAAAACTAGCCGCATGGATAAAACTATCGAAACGTAACATAACAATAAAATGACAATATTACAGGAACTACAACTACTACTACAACTGAGTTTTTTTTCACATTTTAGTAGACAAGATGCCGGGATGTAGGCCAAGCTTGAAACCTTGGGGACAACCTGACACCTGATGTTTGGAAGGGAAGGCCTCCTGATTTGTGAGTGAAGGGTGAATTATTAGCAGCAATCACGTCAAACTGTCACGTCGATAACGCCAACACAATGTCACGGTATGGTATGATGTGGATGATGATTAAATAAATAAATTTGAACATTCACTCTTCTTGGTTGTAAAAAAATATGAAACTTTTCACATAATCATTCCCGTAATATAAATACCATGACATTTTGTTGGCGTTATGGACGTGACAGTTTGCGTGGAATGGCCCTTAGATTTGTTATTATGTCCTACCTCAGTTCAAGGTTTTTGGTAGGCTATTGCTTAATTGGTGGCAATGAATTGTGAATTGTGATAAACTTCAGCCTTATTCTCAATAACTTTTATTAGTGTATTATATGGGTGGTCCCCTAAAGTCTTTCTCTAAAGCCACTATAGTCACCATGAACAATTTCCGAGTCTGCTGTAGATGGCAGCATAGGCTATTACTATTACAGTTTGTCTTGGGAACACCATATCATACCTGATGTTATGTCGTTTGCTTTAATCCATGTAAATTTAGAATAGCACCTTCACGGAATACAACGGTCCTGACCATGCCTTTCATGGAAAGCTATTTTGATGTCAGCGAGACTAACCTATAAAGGACATAATTGGCCTAATGAATTGCAGCGTTGAACACGACTATTTTCATTTTCCCTTGTAAGAGCTTGTTTGAAAGATATGTCTGTAGAATGTAATACACTTGTGAAGTTTGCATGTTATTTAGAATCATGTTAAGTTATTAAACTCATTTTGTGAAACTTGTGCTTGGTTCAGTTTTTTCAATGGTTCAAGCAATATGGTCAAGCACGTTTGTTGTTCATATGAATTGATGCTTTAAATGTTATTTGTGTAATAACAATTTATCGAAGGTCGTCGACACTAGATTAAGAACATCGCACGTCTTAGATTGCGAAACCCAGCCTCTTTGGACCACTTTTGGGAAAGCTGTAACATGATTGGCTGAAAGCGACAAGGACGTCCGGGCTTTAGATTCCATTTTATTTTCATTGGCTAACTGTACGTCAATCTAAAAGGTGCAGGATGTTGCCAATACTAGTGGTAGGTTGTCAATGGAGGCGAGTGAAACAGATCTCTGTTGCTTAATGGTCAGCACTGCAGGTGGAATGAAAACATCGTCACGGAATGATGCGAGTGACTCCAAAGTGTCAGTTTCGAGACCTGAGACAGAGTGAGTAAATCGTGGATTTAAATTAATTGCCCTGAAATAGCGTCGTGCCGACTAGTGCGATAGTGTTCCATACATTTCTTGTGAGCATGGATCCTTTGCGGTCAGCCTTGCAAATTTCCTATACAGGATTGCCTGAACCACTGTATTGACTTGGCATGCGGCGATCACCATCACAAAAATCATCCAACATTTTTGGAAGGTTTTGTCTATGTATGTCATTTTGACTTCACATTTAAACGTTATACCAATAGAACTGAATTGATTCAGCAAACCTTGCGCTAAATGTGGTGAGTGTGGGTGAGGATCACAATTGAAACCAGTTCCTATGCAGAAATCTGCCACATATGCAGATGATTAACCTATAAAAACATTTTTTAGGAAAATCGCGAATATTTCTGTCAATATATGCGGTTATTAACACCACACTGTAGGATTTGTGGTGCCACGCTCTAGATATAAGAACTTTGATCCACCTACGAATCTATTCACCAAACGCAGGCGCGCAGTAAGACGCACGAGCGCGCCTTCATCAGGTACACAGTAACACGCATCTGGGTTTATTCATCTAATACACTCAAGTATCGTTTAAGCCTGGATCTGTCAACGCTGTTTACTCGAAGTGGCATAGTCAAATACTTACAGGGAAACGTAACAGCTGATTATTGTAGAAGAACGAGTCATTATGGTATGGTCTACAGCATGCAAGGTGGAGGTGGCAGTTGCAACATGATTTGCTGTTTTCCCTGTGCTATTTCTAAATACACGCAATTTGTACATTTACCATTCGTAGTCTTTACGGTTAGTTTATCCGTGATTCTTGATTCTTCCATATCTGCTACACACGGTAGAATCCAAAGTTCTGGAGTGCACTCAATTTAGTACACAAGCAACAATGTGATGAATGTTTTGTATCTTAGTCAGGTTAAGACAATTACGCAATATTGTACAATGTGAAACGGTGGCATAGTCCTGTAAACTGCAATACATGCAATGATAAGAATCATTCTACTATAAAAAAAATGACATTTTACGTATGAGTGTCAATAATTCATGCCCCAGGTGCTCTGTGTCAACAAAAATTACGTCATTTAGGATAGCATAGCACTCAACATTTTCCCTCACAGGTGCAGCATGCATGGATCTCTATCAGTGTGACTCGTCTCAAGACCATTTAAAAACATTTCCTTTGTTTTTTTCATGGTATTGACAAGATGGGTTTATAAAGTCACACAAAACAAGCATGGTAACAGCTGACCTTCATTCAGTTGCTTACTACATTTTCATTGACTTCTGCTATAGTCTGCTATATAGCTAACTGTATTGTGATTGTAATTTATCCCAAGCAGAACTGCCGAAAAGTTGTGTTTCTTGACCACAGCATTACTCAAATCAGTGCTGTACCTTTTTACCCACCTATTAGGGAAACTATTTCTAGGTATATTTCTGATGAGACTATCAGGATGAGAAAACAGAAACTATAGGCAGAACCAAAAGGTTTAAAGTTCAGTCCCCACCCTCCCCAAAGTAAATGCGTGCCTATCGAGTGTCCAGACACTTTGCCAGATGAAGTGAAAGTGTATTGTCCAGGCTACCTTTTATTACCTCTGTTAAGGATGTACAGTTTTTCTTAATTGCTCAGATGCAGCCATCACTTCAGAATCCACATTTTCAAATCAGTCAATGCAAAGGCCTATACAGGAGCGCTCTGCCCAAAATCACACATTTATAATAGGCTCTAATAGTGACAAAACATTTAAAACATGCAGCAAAAGCAACATTTTCCTTCTAACAACACAATAAGTGGTCAGATCAGTGAGTAGTCAATCATAACACAAAGGAGGACAAAATGCTTTCAGAATAAGTGGATTCTGCCTTACGTCTTGCTATGTCCATGCCATTTACTTGGTTCTTGAATGTGTGAAAAAGAACCAGAATGTTACAACATACATTTTATTCTTTCCTCCTACACTTACACTTACTGTCATTGACCTGCAAGACCCATAATAAGCACCTAGGCATATATACTGTACAATACAGTGCACTTTATATACTGAAGTAACTTTCCCATTTTTATTGACCTTCCTTTTTCATTAAAACATGGATACTTTCACAATTACTCTATATTATGTTGGCCTTTTTGACCCACCCTTGCAAATAGCAAACAGCAAAAGTGGTATCTTATATCCATGAAGAATGATTGTGGATTGAAGAATTATGGAGGTGAAGATTTACACAGTGACATTAGTAATTCATATATCTGCAGACAATGTCTTCTTGGCTGTGAATAGATTCTTTCCAGTTGTTCATGCTAGTAATTCATTGGAGTTTTGGAACTTTCTAAGAAAGTTGTGTTCAATGTTTTGAAAAATTATGTGAGAAATGCACAACACCAATGAAAATGGGTTTACACAATTGGATGTGCTGGGTTCTGCACTGCTAAGAAACTGAGGATGAAGATCAAGTGCATCCCAGTTTCATTAAGCACTTCTTAGCAATCAAGAAAAACTGTAAAGTATTGAGATACTTAGGCATGGTATCAAGTGTTGTAATTTCAGTATTGTGACAATATGTATTCCATGTCGTAATGGCTCTTCAGAAGGAACTCTTTATTGACTTGGTCTGTGCCATGTGGAAGGGTCTGAGTTGTTTACTATAATGGGCTGCTGATGCACATAGTAAGCATGTCAAGTGTCACTTGTTCATGTATATTTAATCAGTGTGAAAAGCGTAGGCGTTTGCACATATTACTAAATGCACTCAGCGTGCCACTCCCTAGACGACTGAAAGTTGAATACTGTGTTTTTATTTAGATGCACTTTGAAACCACTGCATAGTGTTTTAACATTATGTACCTCTTTTTTTCCCTAGGTGAACATATGTGTGATTGAGTGTGTGAATACATGCACGGGTGAGTGAGTGAGTGAGTGTGTGTGTGTGTGTGTGTGTGTGTTTGTGTGTGAATGTGTGTGTGAGAGAGCGTGTGAGTGACAGAGGGTGTGTGTGTGTGTGCGCATAAATGAGTGTTGGTGTGTGTGCATGTGTATGTGTGTGTACATGACAATCCACAGACGACAGGGAGTGACACAGGGACACAAGCTATGGCCAAGGATGGATGCTACAGACACTATGATAGGAGGCTTCACTCTCTCTGCTAGCCAGGACTGCTATTTGTAAGCCCTGGTTCTGACCATCCAAAATCCAGACACCTTTTGACTACATGAAGATTCCTGTCACCGGTTATGTGATGAATAAATTTGAGGTCCTTGGGATTGTTGGAGAAGGTAAGTTGCAGATTTATGAAGCTTGAAAAGCTTTTACAGAAAAAAATAGCTGAAGCCTTGGCAAAAACTGAGCTACATGTTGAGTGGCTACATATGGCCGACTTTCAAGGTGTCTTTGTTTTCTTCGTGTCTGTCAAAGCTATTTTTACATTTTTTCATGAGGCAGCTGAACGTGTCTAGGGTAGACTCCTGATGAGAGTGAACCTATCTTTTTTTATACTTGCAGACATTGTCTTGCAAAAACATACTCAGTTTCACAGAGATTAAAGAACACTGTGTCATATCTTTACAGAGGTTTCTATCTGTTACATTCATTTTACTGGAGTGTCATTTAGCATCTGCTGGATGCTATATACATGTTATCTATTGACGTAGCAGGAATTGAACAGGTATTTCTCTGTCTGTAATGAGAACTGTCTGCTGTTGAATAGGCATTAGTAAAACTGGGTTACTTTCTTAAGCACTCAGGGATTTTGCATGGTAAAGATTGGTGATTCACCAATCCTGGAGACTTTCCACATTGCTGGTGGGGTTGATATAATAGTCAAAATGGTTCTTGGTGCCTTTGGCAGCAATATTTGGCATTGGCAAATACACTATACTACTGTTGGCCCAGAATGGTTTTACAGGATTTTATATCAGTCTTTAGGACTATTAAGCAATAGCCAGTGCACATGAAGGACATGTTTTTGGTATCCACTGGAATCTGGTTTTTAGAAGCAATCCAGCATTGGAGGCCAAGGAGCTGCAGTTTTGATTGAATCTTTTGAATCATTTTTCTGTGAAAACACTTGTGAAACTAAGTTTTTTTTTTCAGGACATGTTGTGACTCACATAGAGAATGCTAGTAAAAATTGATTGATGATTTATTCCACCACTTTGAAATAAATTACTGGGGCTTATTCATGGATCCTCTGAAGATGTGATAAAGGAAAGATGATGTCCAGTGCACATGAAGGACATGTTTTTGGTCTCACGAAGAATATTCAATATTAAGCAGTCCAGCATGTTGTGGTATTTGGACCATTTATGCCCGAAGGTTTCCTCTTATTTTGATGTACTGCAAAAGCAATGACTTGCTTTCTGCTGTTTTTACTTGTAAACGTTTAGAACGTTTATGAAATGGCCTTGTCTCTCAAGAGGTCAAGCAGCCTGGGGTGGGTGGAAAGAGAAGCTCTGAACTCTGTAAATTGAGAAAACCAGACTTCATGACTTTTCGTCTCTCAGCGGAAAGGAAAGTGAATCAACCAGTAGTCCTGTTGTTTCAAATTGCAGAGTGTTGGCAGTAGGTAGGAGAACGACAGGATGTTGACCAAATAGCATAACGGTAGCCAGCGCTAACTGACGAGGGCAAGGACGTTTTGTTTTTCCCGTGCCACCATCAGTTAGCGTTAGCTGCCAGTTCTCAAATTCAGTCTATGTTGTACCAAATGCTGTCTATCTTATACCTACTGACCGCACTCGGCAGCCTCAAAGAACAGGGATTTGGGCTGATTGACTGTGGATCTTTCCTTTAATACAGTCAACCAGCTGAAGAGCTTCCTCCCCATTACAATACAATAAAGTGGCAAACGAACATACCAGACTTTATTGCTGCCTTCCAGCAGCATATAATCCTAAACCAACTCAAACTCCGTAGACACAGCCCATAGGAAAGCAAAATTAAAAATCCTTAAGACCACATAAGAGAAATAAGTATTTTGTGAAGAAAAGGGAGATTATTATGTGAGAAAAAAAAATCTTTACAATTTTTTTTTAAATTAGACTTAAATTGAACTTGGGCTAAAATATTTTCAAAATATTAAAACACTCTCAATCTATTCTGATTAAGATTTAAAGGCGTATGTATTTTGTGTGAAATAAAGACGACAAGGATTTTGTTCTGTAAGCAGGTATATATTCTGTCCTCCAGATTATGCAATGTAATGTACATTATCTTAATGTACTGTCTGTTCTCTCACTCTCTCCTCAACACCATCAAACTATCAATAGAACGTGATTTGTCACCCTACGTTGTCTGAGGGTCTTATGTTGGTATTGGCCACTTGTATTAGGTCATTTAGCATTGTGCCAGTTCTCATTCCGTTTGAACATTTAGGTAATTGTAAATTTTCCATATTTCTGCCATGGTAAAAGCCATGCTTGCAGCCACTGTTGATACCTCTATTCAACACTACAAATAGCTCTTGAGGAAATGGGTGATTATGGGAATCGTGGGGCAGTTAGTAGGCCAATAAGCAGGGTTAGTGATGTGGAAACATGGGGGAAGATAGAGAATGCTTGTAACTCTAACTTGAGAGCCAGAGAGTCAACTTTTCAGTGCAGTGATGCACTGATTTCTTTTGAAATATGGATGAGCTTTAAAGAGCTGCAGACAACTATGTGCTAAAGCTGCTGTCTTCATCCTGTAAAACAAAAAAAAAAAAACGAAACAAAAAAAAACCTGGTATTGGAAACCAGAACTACAGTTCAATGTTTTATAAGACACATATGTGTCACAGCACCAAGGACTTAGTAAATGCCATCAGTTTTATTTGAATGATTCATTTAGAGCAGGGGTGTCAAACTCATTTTGGTCCAGGGGCTGCATACAACGACATATGAGCTCAAGGGCGCCGGAGCACAAAAATCACTGCATAAATAAAAAAAAACAAATATATAGAGATAAAGAATTTGCTAAAAACAAGTGCTAAAAACTTTTCTTCAAAAAAAATAAAAAAGTAACAACCTGAGGCTTTAAAAGTAAGTGGAATTTCAAGTTGTGCACTAACACATCACAGTTGTTCACAAAACATGTGAGCCTCTTGAGTGGGCCAAGTGATATGCCGGGCACTTCTGATAGGGTGGGCCAGCTGTCAATCATAATGGCACTGGCCCACGTTGGCCCTTGTGTGGCTACGTGCCTGTCAAAGAACCAAGCCTTCATTAGCGCCTGCTACACATGCAGTGTTATGCTAACCAGCGCGCACAGAGGCGCCGTGCCGCGCAGCAGTGCATCAAGATATTAAAAAAACATAAACATAAAAAAAAAATAAAGTTATATTTTACATTAAAAAAACATAAAGTTATATTTTATTAAAAATGGGCCGCGGGCCGGATGTGGCCCGCAGGCCGCATCTTTGACACCCCTGATTTAGAGAGATAAGATGCAAAACTGACGACATGTTTGATTGTGTTTGTTTTTTTAACATCAGTATAAACAGTTGAGAAGTGTTACATTTATTACATTAATTAATGCACCTTACCAAAGGCAAAGATCCTCTACAAAAAGCTAGTACGGCCATCTAGATGTTATCATCACTCAAAATCAAACTCATCATATGGTTTTATACGTTTTCCTTTCACTTGTCACTTGTTTCACTTGTTTATAAAAAGCAACTTCCGCACTTGCTCCACACCTGTGCTGCGTGTGGATTAATTTCAAATGCACATCCTGGGCACCACCCTCGTCACTTACCCTTGGCACTTCCCGCTGGCTCCGAGCTCAGGTTCCCTTGGGGCATTTGCTACCCAGCACTGCTGGGCCTGCCTGGTGGCATCATTATCCTTGGCAGTTGGTGAGTTCATTCAGACAGCCTGAGGTGATAAGGAAATTGACACAGTCTGTTTTCTCCTCTTGTTTTAATCCACAGGGGCCTATGGAGTGGTTCTCAAGTGCAGGCACAAGGTAAGAGGCCATTTATACCTACATACGTTGGGACTGCATTGTGCACTACATTGGTGCATGTCTGTAAAATTGATGTTGGTTGTGTTGAGCTCTGCATTGTGAACCATGAGTTTCAGGGAGATAGTGTGTTGTATCCACTGGAATCAGGTTTTTAGAAGCAATCCAGTATTGGAGCCCAAGGAGCTGCAGTTTTGATTGAGTCCAAAAAAATTGTCTTGTGAATCTTTTTTTTTTGTGAAAACTGTCGTTGTATTTTAAAAAGTTGTATTTTGAGGACGTGGAGGAAAATTTTACCTGGTTTTGTGACTCAAATAGAGAATACTAGTAAAAATGATTTATTCCACCACTTTGAAAGAAATTACTGGGGCTTGTTCATGCATCCTGTGTACATGTGATAAAGAAAGGATGTTTTGACTGCTGACTGGAGTATTTAAATAATCATCCACCCAGAAGTTCATAATTTTTCAATTATATTTTCAGTCTCATAGACCAATGGGCCTAAACTAATTTTTAGTTCACAGTGTGCGTTTACATTTACATTTACATTTATGCATTTAGCAGACGCTTTTATCCAAAGCGACTTACAAAAAGAAGATAAACATTCAAGCTATAGCACAATTAAAAACTAACTGAGAGTGCAACTTGCTAACCATTGCAAAATCTGTAATGTAATCTTGCAATGTAATTACAATTTCACTGAATTACGGATGGATGATGGAAGTATTTTGGTGTACAGTGCAGACTTGGCATGTGGCAAGCCATAGATTCAGTGGATGTGATAAGGAGGGTAGCCATTTTTCCTCCCTCTCTCTCTCTCTCTTGCTCCCTCTCTCTCTCTTTCTGGGTGTTATGTAATGGCCTCAGCAGTTTTTGTATTTCTGAAATCCATTGGACTGCCTTGTGCTAAGGAATGCCCAGCTTTCTCCCCTGCTGCTCCCACGAGCTTCATTTGAAGAGCGGCAGTACAAGAGAGAGGGGGAGAGAGAGAGAGAGAGACATGCAAGTGAGAGAGCGAGAAAAAGAGAGACAGGGAGAGAGTGGAGGAGGAGGAGGAGCAATGGAAAGCAATGTCACTGCAGTCAAGTCTAGTTTACATTGTGAGCTTTGAGATTCCATGTATTTTGATCACACACCCCCCGATCTTGCCTCAGCTCAGCAAAACTGGCATACAAGACACCATCACATATATCAGTCACCCCCCACCACCACCAGTCTGTTTTTCACCGCTTCCCATTTGCCTCACCGAGAGCACCTTTCAGAAGTCCTTGTTCATAGCCTACTTATTTAACATCTCTGAAATGTGCTGCCCACACTGTGTAGAGGCAAAAAGAAAATGTGTGTGTGTGTGTGTGTGTGTGTGTGTGTGTGTGTGTGCGTGCATGTGTGTGTGTGTGTGTGTGTGCATGTGTGCATGCCTGTGTGCATGTCTATGTGTGTGTCTGTGTGTGGTGCTCCTCTTTGTATTCCTTGTGTATACCGCAAGGGTGAAATTCATTAACAGAGCCGGTGGTCCGTGGAGCAAGGCAAACCTTATTGATCTTGTACTTAGGTAATGACACCGGCTGAAGGAGATAAGCCCTTGGTGCCAAAGATGGTCCTTGCATAAAAGGGGACCTGGTAGAAGGGCATTGTTTAGTGGCTGCCCAGCCGCCCAGCAGCAGTTCTCCCACAGGAGAGGAGAGGGAAAGGGAGGAGAGGAGGTCTGGTAGATGCCTCACCACCCAGCCTGGTGTACGGTGTCACTACTGTGGAGTGGGTCTGATTAAATTTTGATCAGCCCTGTGGTCGGAGGCTCCACAACCACCCCTTGGTTCACCCTCGGCTTTTGGCCGGCTGCCACGACAGAGCATGTAGCTAATGCTCACTACAAGCTCAGGGTTATCTCCATTTATACCAGCTGTCATAGCTCCCTGCAGGGGCCACTCAAAGGCCACAGAGGGGAGAGAGAGAGAGAGAGAGAGAGAGAGAGAGAGTCTTCTCTCTTTCATTATAATGGCTGAATCCCTGTCCCCACTAAGCCCTAACTCCTGAACCCTGGATTTTACTGGCATGAATTTACATCATGATTGGCTGATTCATGCCACTTTAAGGACTGAGGGCTCAGGGGTTAGGAGAGAACACTGGGTTTCAGCCAATGACAAACTCAGTCATGATTGAGCAGTTTGCTAAAATATGTTTATGCTTCATTTATATTCAAAGACAACGGTATAGTTCCTAAGCAACAGTTTTGTAAGCTTCGTCAACAGGCACGAATTCGACATGGCAGGCGTCACCAAATATGGAGAGCGTGGTCTCTATTTTGTTGTCATGAATGAGGGCCTTTTCAGCATACTTAATTGAGATCTGCTCACACCAGAGTTAATCATTGCAGAGCCCGCATAAACAGCCAGCTACCACTGTGCTTAGAACAGCCTCGGCAGAGGGGGTGAGCCTGGCATTCATTCCAGTGACTAAATACTTTAGTGTCATTTAATGGCTGGCTAAAGCTTGCCAGACTAGAGGTTACGTTTGACCACCGCATAGTAATCAACATTAAAAGCCCCGTTTTGTTTTTGTGGAGGTGGAAGTGGGGGTGACTGTCTTGCAGAACACAACCAGAACCTTTTTTGTCAGCGGGCTTGTCAGCATTGTCCTCCCTTGGGGCACGCTTCAGGTGTGGCCATATGGCCGAGGGTGGGTGGAGGTGGGGGTTTGGTTCAGAGGGTTTGAGGGTTGGGGGCTATGGTTGCGGGCTGTCGTCATGGCTGGGTGGTGAGTGGAGCATTGGGCAGCTGAGAGGAGTAATGGATCATAGAGGCTCTGGGGGGATCTGCCACGACAGGGCTCATTGCTCCCATGAACTCTGGGACAGTGTGTCTGGAAGAGTACCCGAACACTATCCGTCACAGGACATGCAAGGTCCTAGAGAAACAAAAACGAAAGAGAGAGGGTGGAAGAGGAGAGTGAACAAGCGATCACTGGATATCAAAACATTCCTATATGGAAAAGTCCTATTGAAAACATATGAATCTTATGTTAAGTTTCTATTCTATATGTTCTTATCGTATATTTAATTGTGTCATATTTTATCTGTCCTAATAGATTACTGTAATATACTTTATAGGTTTTTTTTCATCCAAGCCAATTTTTCTATATGGGTTGGCTTTCCATGTCATTTTAAAAGGATGGCTTAATAATAGTTAAATAGTTAATAAAGCAGAAGCACCATTAACTTTATGCAGCAATGAAATGTAATATATTTTAGTCATTTTGGCTACCCCATTGATGTAGACCAAAATGTCTTGCATGATGCTGATGATGTTTTAAAAGTCAAAAGATTAAGGAGAAATGAAAGATTGGAATTACTTGAAAACACTTTAGTGTATTGAATGCAATATCACTGATATTGCAATGTCTTTGTGATCTTCACAGCTTCTCAGTTCTTTGTTATTTAGAAACGATTTTCTGGGCAATGGTTTTAAGATATCAATTATGCATGGATTTTTGCTCTCAGTATATGTGCCATACATTTTTATCTGGAATGTTAATTTATAGCTTAGGGTCTCTGATCCCCTGAAGTTAAAGAAGCAAAATACCCCCAAATTAATTCTCCTATCAGACATCCACCTTATTCATCTATAGCCTGTTCCAATTCCTGAAGCCATTCTTTTCCTCAGAATTTCTCATTCTGTTCTCAGAATCATTTTGCATAATTCAAAGCAAAGTGGACCAGACCCTTTGCTATTGTCTATAAAGCCACATTCAAATTCATGATAATCATGGTCCACTTTTAATTCAGCTCCTCATTTAAACAGCTCTCTCTCTCTCTTTCTCTCTCTCTCTCTCTGTCTCCCTCTCTCTCTCTCTCTCCCTCTCTCTCTCTTTCGCTCTCTCTCACTGTCTCTCTGTTTTTATTTCTCTCTCTTTTTTGCTCCCAGCTTTGTCGGCGTAGTACACCCTAGCAATATTATAATGCTCTCATTTGCATCTGTATTTGCTTATTCACATCTTCAGGGGTTCCCGAGTATAAATAAAGGTGCTGGCACGTCATCTTTTTGTAATTTTGTCTCATCACATCCACAGGAGAGTTGTGTCATGTACATGTCGGTACCTTGACTAGTTTGTGAAGGTATGTGTCTAGCAAGACTCATCTCACTTTTTTGCAACTGGTTCATCAGACGTATGTTTCATTTTTGTTGTTTTGTCTGTTTGTGCCTGTGTGTGTGTGTTTATTTTGAGGGTTTTAGTGGGACATCACTCATTAAAGCACAGTAGATGAGGAGGAAGCATCCACAGGGCCTCTTGTTAGTAACCCTCGCAGAATGTCATGGCTCTGAGCTTATTTACAGACACATCGATGAAATGTTATACAATGTGTGGGGGTGGGGGTGTGCGGAGGTGGCACAGAAACCAAAAAAAAAAGGTCCAGATTGGGATTACTTTCTGATTAGTGACTTGTTTAATAACCAACAGATAAAAATGTGACAGACAGTGCTATTTTTATAATGAAATGAGGCTGGCTGTACTTCCTTTTGACCCTGACTTTGGTAATAACAATTAATTCCCCCTGGTATCTCAGTTTTGAATGGGAAAATGAAGTGGTGACCCAACACTGGCATTTCCAGTCTAAATAAAACATGCCAAGGAAATGTTATCATGTGGAAAATTGCAAATGTTATTTATAAGTAGCTGAACCCTGACTTGTCAAGGACTTTTTCCACCTGAATGGACAGTTGTGCAGGCTTTGTAAGACGGCGTCTGGTAACCTACATCCAGCTCTTCTCCTGTGTTGTCGCTGTCTGCCCCACGTTCACTGTCCCCTGATGGCCTTGAACGTTTGTCAATGTCTCGGTCAAAAGGTTTGCTGCGCACTGAGCACAAGACAGTTCAGCTGAAGAATGCCCTTGTCCAGGCTAGAGGCACTGAGATCGCTATTGTTTTTCTTGAAGTCTCTCCAAGCTGCATATTCCCACCGTGTCACATGGCTGTAAAAGAGGCCTTTGTAAAGCCAGCCAAGGCAGACTTGTCTTGTTTTGTCTTGTCTTGCTGTGCTGCGCTGTGCTATGTTGTCTGCAGAAAGTGCATCTGTGCCATTCTCAGTAGAGGTGACACAGATAGCAGGTTGTTATTAAAGCATTACAAAAGGCAGTCTTGCATCCCTGCTACACATGACTTAGCACAAGTCAAGTAGTCATAGAGTGATTTGAATGTCCCACCCCTCACCTCTTAACATCCATATATGTGTTGTCTTTGTTCTTTAAAACTAATTTGTCACAAGACTGAAAGTAGAGGCAGTGATTAGAATTCACTCAAATGATCTTTGAGCCATATGGGTGCATGACCTGATTTGTATTCAGTCCGAACACTGCCTATTATCTGTTCTCTGCAGCATTGCTACAGTATGCTGACTTGCTCAGCATTCCATGTGAAAATGTTAAACCTCCTTTCAGATTGGCTTGACCTCATAATTGAACTCAGACAAAAATGTTAAGGTTAAGGTTAAGGTTAAGTATGCACAATAAGGAGGTCTCCAGTATATCAAATGTGCATTGGGCATTTCCTGTGCTATAAATGTGACATTTGATAAACAAAATGTCTCAGAAAAGTAGCAAGAATAACATTATTAATTTATTTATTTTGTTTATCTTTTCATGTATGCTCTATAACTACAACACACAAATGCTCAAATCTTTGTAATCATTGTACAAATAGATGACAAAATGACAAACAATTTTTCCATGGGATTGAACTATTCTGACAACAGAGATTTACTCACATTAAGTCAGGGCTGAGTGAAACACAGGACGAATAAGGAGAGAATAGGCAGTATTATGACTGTTGACTGTATGTGCTGTCTATATCATAGCATACTATAGACCATCTAGAATTACTGAGTTTGCAGGTTGTTGTTGACAGTAACTGCACTCATGTTTGCTAATGTTCTGTGTTCAGTTAAATTGGGTTATTAGTAATGTTGCAGTTCACTACTGCCCGGGGACCTCTCTGAAACATTCATGAAAATGGATGCAATTAAATCCATAGCCATGATAATGTCATTGTGGATGAAGCCTCTTTCTCATAATGCCATGCAGGGCTGTAAAATGAAATGACATATCTATAAATGAGAATCTATATGCATGTACAATCTATTCACCCCCTGAAAAGCTTGATGTTGACCTACACTATTGAACTCTCGTCTCAGCAGTCTCTGTGCCTTATTAAAAGGTGTTTGGCATCCTGTTCAGCACAAAGCGTGTAGTATGCAGTGCACTTTTGGTTAATGAAATCAATTCTATAGATGACTCACAGTACAGGGATGCTACTCAGCTTATTGTTTGCCACTAATTGTAATCACATAGTGAAACCTTGCTTTATAGGGCTCTGTCTGTTTGATAACACCTATCTGCCTGGCCCTCAGTTTTGTAGCAATGTGTTTTCCCTACATGCCGTTGCTACAGCAGTTATAAATTTTTTCGGTGCAGAATTCCTAACATCATCAGCTCCAGGCTGTGCCTTGGTTTTTTTGTTCAAATGCTTCGTAATGGCTGAGTAGTGGGCGAGACAAATTCTCTTAAGTATAGGCATACTTAAGCGTAGCCACAGAGCAGAGACAAAGGCATCTCCCTAAAGCCCACCACTGATGACAGCACCTACCCAGCCTAGCCTGGCCTGCAGGTATTCATAAAGTGAAGAAAGGACTGCAACCAGAGAAATTGGAAACAAGCTAGCAACTTGTAATCCCCTTCATTTTACACACAGAATGGAGTGATAGAGAAAGAGAGAGAGAGAGAGGAGGCTAGTGGCTGGACAAGGGGCCCCCAGAGGAGGGTCTCGTCTGTTAGTGAGACACAGTGATGACCACGGTGGCCCTAGTGGCAAGTGTGTCCGTCCTGCCTCCCATCACTCCACAGCCATTCTCTGTGTTTTGGTACCCCTAAAGAGGCCTGGTAATGCTAAACCGAAACAATAACCTCTGGTCTCAGTTACTACACAGAGGAGATGCTGGAACTGGTTGTACTGTGGTCTGGGAAAACAAGTCGTGCATTATCGTGTACAGTAATTTCCTCAGTATAAGTTGATCCGTGTATAAACCTCAGGTCAGATCGTATATTTTCAGTCCATGCCTTTTGAAGATGTTTGCTTTCATTATGATTACTGTAAAGATTTACTCCACTGGATTTAGATCACATTTTAGGAAGGAATTGTACGGGTGTTTAACATCAGTGACAGTGTACATGTCAGATATGACAGTTTATTGCAGAACCAGAAGTGTGAACCTAGCTCCGCATTAGCGCCAAGGTTTTAGTTGCATAGAAGACCGTGGGGTGCACTGGTGCAGTTTTATGGTGTGGGATACATAACCTTTCTCATCCTCACACAGTTAGTCATTGCTCAGCTGGTCCCCTGTCTGCAGGCTGGCTCCTTGGAGAGCCAGGGAAGGCATCTTCTTCGCTCTGTCAGCACTTTGCCACCCTCCCACCGCCTCTCTGTTTTCAGAGGGGCTCGTGATGACTATGGAGGCCTGCTGTACAGAGTGTTCAGAAGGAATGAGGGAAAGGGAGAGGGAGAGAGATATATTTATAGAGAGAGAGAGAGTGGGGGAGCAGATTCACCCCTGGCCGCTGGTCTCCATTCTCTTTCCCCAAGAACAAAAGAATCCTTGAGTCAAGACATGAGAGTAGCTGTCAGGGCAGTTAAGTCCCCTCACAAAATTTTTTCAAAGAATGTTCAGTTGTGTGTGTGTGTGTAGAGACACTCCAGTTCTACCTGTAATGTTATATATCAGTTTTGAAACCGCGTTGTCCACTGCCTGCGACTGCCTGTGCACGGTCGATTCGTCATCCCAAAATAAGAGGCGAACTAAATGCACAGACACATTCAGGCAGACACAAAGCCATCTTTGCTGATATGGATCCATGTGTCAGCCCTGCCCTAGCACAGCACAGTCCATGAATCCAAATGATGGACAAGCTTTGGGGGGAAGGATGCCGCTGAGCTACCCTGCAAAGCAGTGATAAGGATGCGAGGGATCCTGGTTCTATTTCCCAGATCCTACCCTGAGAGAGCATCTTGGAATATTTTTGAATTTTCAAACTCCTTCTTGCTTAGAGTTATTGGTTGGTCCACAGAAAAAGAACACTACATTTATCCCCTAAAATCCCCAAACCTCCAAACCCCCAAATTGGTGAAACACTGTGCTTCAGGTGGCTAGAGGCTCAGCTCAGTGTGAATGGCCAGTCTAATTTAACCATGGACCTGAAGTAAGCCATTTGGAGTGAAACTGGACCCTGCATCCCGTCGAATGTGTCCCGTCTCCCCACTAGAGTCACAACAAAAGTGCTCATGCATCTAATTACAGTTGGGTTAGGTTTCAACATTGCAGAGAAGAGGAACAATGGGGAGTCCATCCGTGTGCATGGCTTCAGACAGAGAGATCCATGGTAGTGGATTATACAAGCATGGTCCATGCAGCTTGCTCTGCTAATAAAAAAAACATGAGTCTGTTTTTTGCCCTGGAAGCTCCTTTTAAAACTCAAACATCATCAGCTGGAAGAACTGGGGCATCAAGAATCAGACTTCTAACGGTCTATCTGATCACCGCGGTGACAGCTTTATCAAGGTCAGATTGTTTGTTTTGGCAGACTTGTCACCTGGAGTATAAATCATTTAATCAGATTGGATCTGGCTCGCAGCAGATAATTGTGAGCGAGCACAGGCAGGGGGAAATGCCTCGGCCGGCCTGCCATCGTCTGTAGAGGTTTGAGATAAGCAGCGTGAGAAGACTGACTGACCGTGGTGGGAGGAGAGGGAATAAAATGGCTGCCACATGCTGCTGCGAGAGCCTTGTCAGTCAGGTGCACTCCGTGTGTTCTAACTATGGTAACGCAGTGGGTTCTCCAATCTCACATCCAGAATTAGCATCTTAATAAACGGGATCTCTGCTCAGCCTGAATCTCCTCTGTGGTTTGCATGGCCAAGACAGAGGCCGTCCCACGATGCCAGGGGAATTAAATGAACACAAGCCAGCAGGCAAATCAGGGATACAAAGAGACACCCACAGCCACAGCAGTTGGGATGGCAGCTGAAAGACAGGGTGTGCTCTACATGCTTGTTTAGTTGACCTAATGGATACTCTCACACACTCTAAAAATCTATCCACTCGTAACAGTAGTCAAAATCTTAGAGCAAGATGATGATTTTGCTACTTTTCAGATGAATATTTTTAGAAATGTTGCCATTTGTGACACTCATGAAGCTTTCAGATTTGGATAGCTTGACAGCTTCATAGCTCTTCATGGAAAAGCTTGTTTAGAGATGCTGTGAGCAGTTTCACACTTTATCTCACTCTGCAATGTGTCTGTTTTACAGGAGACGAAAGAGCTTGTGGCCATAAAGAAGTTCAAGGACAGTGAAGGTAAAAGGCTCTGTATTTTAATGATTTGGAGGAGCTCTGTTGCGACGTGCCCATTTTACTGGCTTGTGAAAGCATTTGCGGATTTATATTCTCATTGTTCTTTGTGCTGTTGAATAAAATTATTGGAATTTTATAGGAACTGCCACACTGGAAACAGTTCTGCACAAACCGTATCACAGAGCATCTTTTATTTTTTATAAGCTTGTTTTAAAACCCAGCAGTCCACATACAGGTATAATGCAAATTCTGTGCCTTCAAAGGTATTACATTCACATTGCACAGATCATAGGGTCATGAGTTTTCACCAGACTCAAGAATTTATCTTTATAACGGCCCACAGAATGTTGAACAAACTTACCTCAGTGTTCTGTGATGATGGAATCTTCTGTAGCTGTTGCTTCCGTGCAGTGTCTTACTTGGAGGTGGTGAAGGTTTCATAGAACAACACAGTCAAGTAAACTTAGTTTAAAGTAAAGTAATTGCCTCCAAAATGGCCACCATATCTGTAGGCATTTTAAAAGTACAGCAGTGAGGTCATGCAAAGAGAAATTGCATTGATTTACCATGGCAAAACACTTACAGAGCTTATCCGTATTAAATGCTCTGCAAATCGTGAATGAAATTCAGTGTTACAATGTTATTTTTAAAGCTATGATTTAGTTGTATGCTACTGTTTATGGTACCTTCTGGTTGTAAATGAGATAAGATATGGAATGGATCTGGGATCATTCACAATTCTCATTGGCTCTTAACAAGTTTGTGGAACGCTGTTCCAATTAAGTTTCCATAAATCCAACACATCCCAACAAATCCATTCTAATTCCATGTCAATACTTCCAACCTTGCAGATCCATGGCCCATGTTTGACACCTGAGTCGAATACAATCTTACTGTTCTAGTAGCATAATATCCTGACATCCCTGGCTGAATCCTAATGTTTCCCCAAAGCTCTAAGCCCTGAACCCGCATAGACTTAACTGGCATGAGTCGATTTTATGGTTGGTTGATTCATGCCAGATGATTCATTCATTTAGAATAGAAATCCAGTGCAGAAGCCACTGATAAGCCATGGGTCCATGGTAGGCCAAACACATGGTAGTAACTTTGTCTGAAAATGTAAGCCTATTATGCATCACAGAGCTCTATCATCATTTCCAGACTCTGTGACTCAGCTGCATTCCAACAGCAAATAGGGAGGAGATAAGTTTACTTTTCAGCTTTGGCTGGTCGGTCACTGTGAAAGCATTGGATATCTGTGATATTTAGGATCAGTGTAACAGTGTCCACACTAATTAGACTGATAACGTTTTGAAGAGTTTTGTTCCAAAACACTGTCCTCCATTTACATTTATTTTCTTAAATCATTTCATTATTCTTTGATTTTCAGGTGATATCAGGCTTACTGCAGTTGGGTTACTGTTGCTGGCTTTATCTTTACTCCATCAAAACAACTAAACTATGATTTTACTGAAAAGCACAATAGATAATACTGAAATATTAAATGGTGTGATGGTGGCATAGCAGTTAAGGAACCTAGCTAGCATGCTAATAGCCTGTACATGTAAATATTTGTGATAGTGTGGAGCTACTGTATGGTGTTTCAGAATCCAGCTCTTCTTTTGGAAGAGTCTGTATTGTGTAATGACGTGTGTGGTTCTCTTTTGCTAGAAAATGAGGAGGTCAAGGAGACAACGCTGCGTGAGCTCAAGATGCTCCGCACGCTTAAGCAGGAGAACATTGTTGAGCTGAAGGAGGCCTTCCGCCGGAGGGGAAAACTGTACCTGGTTTTTGAATATGTAGAAAAGGTCAGTGCTTTGGTATGATGATTTTTTTTTGTTCCACATCCCAAATCTTTCTGCAAAGGTATGATGTCATTACTTTTTGCAGCAGATAAGAAGTCTTCACACACACAGTGTGTCCCAAAATATACCAGCGCTGTGTCTGTGTATCCCAGCACTACTATGTGTAATAGTAAGCTTAGGTCAAAACATTGTGTTGCAAAACATAGCAATTGAAAGTGAATGTGAAACACAGTAATTACACATAGCAGCTTTAAGTGAGCATATATTGTCCCTCCTATATATTGCTGCAGAACATGCTGGAACTTCTGGAGGAGCAGCCCAATGGTGTCCCCCCAGAGAAAGTGCGGAACTACATCTACCAGCTCATAAAGGCAATACACTGGTGTCATAAGAATGACATTGTCCACAGAGGTAAGAGGCTCACTAAGTGGTCACGGTTTACTGTACCTGATGCAACTGATGCTTTTTCTATGTTCTACTTTTTATTTTTTTTAAACTTATGTGTTAGGAAATAGTTTTCTGATGAATTTCATTGTTACTGTATAGCAAAAATTATTTTACCTTAATTTGCAAATAGGCACCCATGTTAGAACCCATACTATGCATACCAAACATATTTTTATTTCAGCTTTTTGATATCTTTCCCTATTTCTCCAGATATCAAACCAGAAAATCTCCTCATCAGTTCCAATGATGTTCTAAAGCTGTGTGATTTTGGTAAGTTCCACACTGTAAAACTACTATGTACGTGTGTGTGTATGCGTGTGTGTCTGTGTGTGCTTATGTGTGTGTGAGCAAGTGCTTTCGCAAGTGCACATGCTGAGTGTGTGTGAGAGAGAGAGTGTGTGTGTGTGTGTTTGTTGTGTGTTGTGTTACACTGTATGTGACATGGGACTGGGCACAGTTCTACCGTGACTCAGTGGCCTTCTGTGTGTTTTCAGTCTCACACCCCAGACTGTCAGTGTATCATTACCTCTCATGAACACACACACACACACACACACACACACACACACACACACGCAAGCACATACACACACACACACACACACACACACACACAAACACACACACACACACACACACACACACACACACACAAACAGTGTTTAGATCACTACTGTGTCATTCTCAACGCCTCCCACGGGTCTTCCTTCACACAAATACACTACCTTCACCCTCACAGCCTTGTTCCCAACACTGCCTTCTTCTCATGGATAGAGCCATTGTCCTGAAAATAAAAAGTTAATTTATAATATTTATGTTGTCTCTCCTTAGGCACTATTTCAATAACCAATATGTTTTGTCCCGCAGTTAGTGTCGCAACTAAGGTAATGACTTAGTGATTGCATGTTGATGTTATTTTGCTTTCACTGAATGGTCTATAAGTCAGTAGTCAATAAGTGTATTATTTCCACTTAATTGCAGTAGAAGGTAGCTGTATGGGCTCATTTTGCTCTAGGCCATCTGCCAGAGAATAAATATTCCTTTTTAATAGCCCTTTTTAAATTCTTAGTATTTTTAGTAACCTTTCACACATTTTTGACAAGACGGGGGGTTTGTGGTAGCGGTGGTGAATGACTCATATCACTGCAACTTAGAGAACACAGAAGACAAAGTCAGGCTTCCACTCACAGTTGTTTTGCCATTAAGTGACTGTTAGACATCGTTTATTTTCTCTTGTTTGCGATCCTCCCCTCCTCCATTAACATTCACAGCTTTTGTTCCCAAAACATTACATAAATCAGTTTATTATCTTGATTTCCATCAGTACAAATGTTTCTGACAGCTGTTGTTTATTTTGAGTTCTGTTCAGAGCAATAACCACTACACCTTGCATTGAAAACCTAATATGAAGAGCTATGAAGCTCTTTGAACATCACTTCTGTTTTGCAACACTTATGACTCTAATTTATTCCTGCAACATGCAGTACACAAGGCACTCACGCATTATTTAAAATGGTTTGGCACTGTTTTCATATGAAACTTCCAAAAATCATTCAACATGACAGTCTTATTCACAGTCAACTTACATCATGTTACTCGCTATATGTTAAATAAACAAAATTGCATTTCTTAATGTTTCATTGTGTATTGACGTAATTTTTTAGCAAACTTTGGCCCCACTGCCTGTTTAGACTGTGAAGTTCCTTGACTATGCACTGATACATAAATGCTAGAGGATACTGTTGTGTTTCGTGTATTAAATTGGTGAAATGTTTTGTCCAGTTACTTAAATTGGTATTTTTCGTGCTGTTGCTATAATCATATTGCAGTTGCACAAAACGTCCTTGTTGTTTTGTTTACTCATTCACCCAAAACATATTTCCCTCTCACGCACAATAAAGTTGATCTTATCCCATGTTCACCCCTTTGTCTGCAGGCTTTGCGCGGAACCTGTCAGAGGGCAATGATGCTAACTACACCGAGTATGTGGCCACTAGGTGGTATCGCTCACCGGAGCTCCTGCTGGGGTAAGAGCGCCATGGCATTTTGGTCCCTCATTCCCCCCTGATTTGACTGTCTATTTCACCCATCTCCTGGGACTCACAGCACAGCATGCCTGCCCCTGTTCAGTCAGCTCCACTCAGTGGAAAATATTTTGTCTTATTACAACAGCCTCATCTTTGTCTCTTAAAAGCAATTGAGGTCATAAATTGAACTCAGTTGTGTCTTTCCTAAGGGGATCTTAGGGGAAAAAATTGAAATCCAGCAAGTTTTAGTCAATGGCTCACACTTTAATTTGCACTCCTAAGGTACGCCCAATAAAGTTCAATTTCTGTTGAATTTATGGGGGGGTGGGTATTCTGTGAGACAAAGCAAAACTAGAGTCTGAATTACCCATGAATTCCGGACTATTTCAAATCGCAAACCTGTCACTGAGTGTTGTCGATGAGGAAAAGAACAAAAGAACAAAATTTGTTACAACTGACCAAAGGATAAGATAATGAAACTGAAAGTGAGTTTCTGTGCTCCGTTCAGTCTGATAAGTATCAGTCAGTCAACAACTCAATCAATACACAAAATCAATATCCTATTTGAATAAAGGCATAAAGGGGCAAAAATTATAAAACAAAAATTGGCATTAGCCTGGATGCAGTTCAGGTTCAGATAGGAGTTTAAGAGGAACTGTTCCTGGACCAGTTGTCATATAGACTGTGAGCATTGTGGTCTTCATTTTATGCCACAAAAGGGATAGGGCCTGGTGCTGTACAACACATGCAAAGATGCCAAAGAGATGTAATTAGGGGTTCATGTGAGGACTCTCAGCTAGTGATTTTAGATCGGCTTGAAAACATCTAGACTCTGAGCATTGTGGTCTTGATTTTATGCCACAAAAGGGATAGGGCCTAGTGCTGTACAACACATGCAAAGATACCAAAGAGATGTAATTAGGGGTTCATGTGAACTCTATCCAGCTAGTGATTCAGATCGGCTTGAAAACATTCTTTTAAGCTTGCCGCCATTCTTTCAACGTCATCGCTCATCTCACCTCCCTGCGGAATGCACATGCATTTTTTATCTCTTTTTTCTTATACTTTCCCTTTCTCTCTTCCTTCTACTGTCCTTTCTTTCTCACTGTCTCTCTCTCACACTGTCTCAGTGTTTTTGAAAATTCTTGGTATTTGAATTCCGCCCACACAAATATTCTCTGCCTCCGTCTCATTGCCTGTGTGCTCAAATATGTGTCTTCCAACTGCCTCTCATTCTCTCTTCCCCTCTCCTATCCTTCCTTTCTTCCTTCTCTTTCTCTCTCTCTCTTTCTCTCACTCTCTTTCTCACTCTATATCTGTTTCCCCTTCTGTCCAGTGGATCTCACCCGCTCTCTCTTCCTCTCTTCCTTTTATTCCTCCCCGGCTCATCCTTCTCCTTAATCTGATTTGGTGTATGTTGATCTATCGTTTCACTGTAACCACACATCCCCACTGCCAGACTGGAATGCTTTGATCTGAGTCCTCAGAGTTAGATTGGAAATAAGGGATTTATAGTGTGGCCTTCTTTTCTGTGAGGTTATGTATCAGTTGCCAATACTTTGAAGAGAAGATTCTGGGTGAAGAAATTCACCACAGCATCTCTAACAGCCTGAGCAATAGCAGTTGTTTTTTTGTTTTTGGTGAAAACATATACATTTTACTCCTAAAAATAAAAATAAAAATAAAAATAAAGAAAATGTCCTAAAATTAAGATAATGGTTCAGTTAGAAGTGATGCCTGTTTGAATGACACAGAATTTTCAGTTAACTCAAAATGCTTCTGATCACACACATCACAGTGGGAGGCCTCAACAAACAGGATGAAAAGGCAAAGTGAATAAAGTAATTTGCGTTTTTCTCGATCGTGCAGTATATAAATATGAAAAAATGGATATTGTTGGATATTGTTTTCTAGTTAATGCACCTTGATTCTTTTCCTTTCTGGCTCAACGAATGTAAGTGATATAAAAATGGTTAGAGGTAGAGAATCTCACATATTTGTCATTAGTGATAAAATCAGTGACAGCTCTGTGTTCATACTGAACTTGCCATACCTGTGTCCCCTTGCTGTCCCCTGTGTCCCCTTTAGAGCGCCCTATGGAAAAGCAGTGGACATGTGGTCGGTGGGTTGCATTTTGGGGGAGCTCAGTGACGGCCAGCCCTTGTTCCCGGGTGAAAGCGAGATTGACCAGCTCTTCACCATCCAGAAGGTTCTGGGCCCATTGCCCCCAGAGCAGATGAAGCTTTTCTACAACAACTCTCGCTTCCACGGCATGCGGGTGAGATCCATGGCCTCCCGCCTTAGTCCGTTAGTAGCAGCGGCAGTGGCCGCCATCATGCCACCATCATGTTCTCCCTCTCTTTCTCTTCCTTCCTCTGTCTTGGTCGTCTTCTCTTGTCGTTTTCTCTGAGGCGCCTGTCCTTCTCTTCTCTGGGCCCTTGTGGCTCAACGCCCAGCATGGTGACTCATTGTATGTGCTGCTTAGCTCTCTGCAGCTGCCGATTTTTGGCACCTCATAGATCAGCCATATCAACCCCCCTTGCTCTTTCTCTCTCTCTCTCTTTGACTACCTCTCTTACTTGTTTTTTATTTGCTTTTCTGTTTCTATTTCCACCTCCCTCTTATACATACTCATGTCTCATAAAGCTGAAAGCCTTCTCTCATAATATAGTATACTACTTGCACATACTGACACTAGTATACTGCATGCACAGTGTATATCATATAGTATACTATACACAGTACATGCATCATATAGTATACTATAGTACCGAGTGTGTATGTTCTTTTGTGTTGTTTTCTTGAATGGTTTGATTGCTGGAACCGCCATACTGGTTGTGTTACTTTTTGAAGTCATTCTTAGAGCTAATGGGAGATCTCCCTAATTGCGTATGACAGGTGGGATAATCGACACCCTGTGATTGAGCTCAAAATGTTAATCATTCCAACAGGATAATTCTGTGGTACTGCTTAGTCACAATTTGTCAGTGTGAAAATAATGCTTTAGCATTTCAGGTTTTAGCCGTGTGGTTGTTGGTTGTCTATGTGTATGTAAATATGTGTGTGTTTTTGTGTTTCAGTTCCCCTCAGTGAGTCATCCACAGACACTGGAGAGAAGGTACCTTGGCATCATCAATGGAGGCTTGCTGGATCTAATGAAAGTATGAAGACCCTTCCCTCTATAGCACTGTGTATAATCTTATGCCTTGTGTGGAGAAATGCATCTCATCTTGACACGTTATAACTCTTCGTCCTTATCTTTCTACCTTTTTCGCCGATCAGAATCTGCTTCAGCTGAACCCGTCTGAGCGTTTCCTGACAGAGCAGAGTCTAAACCACCAGGTGTTTCAAGCCCAGCGTCTGCTGGAGCGACCTGGACCCCCCTCCCCCACGCCACCTCGCTCCTCCAAGAGGAAGCCGTACCATGGAGACAACACGATACCAAGCAGGTTAGCGTACAGCCCCAGATACTAAGCATGTTAGCATAGGCTAACAACAAATGTTACTCCCAATAGCTCAGCACAATTATCATTAATTAGCCAGCCTCACATATCAACAACAACACAACATATTATCACTGTACTATAACCAGACTGTTAGCCTGTAGTATGAGCATAGAACATTATTGAATTTGCAGGTTAAGTCATAATGCCAATTAGCTCACTACAATTAGCACACTCGGTAGCATGTTTGTGCATAGCAGGCTATCTGTGTACAACAGTGATGTTGCAGTCCAAAACAACTCAGACATTAGAGACCAGACCTCAATTTCCCGTGTTTGGAAGTAGGAAGTCTGACTCTGAGTGGCGTTTCATTGTCCTTTCTCCCAGTAGGAGGTCAGAACTGTTGAATTCCAAGTTTGTCTGGAATGAAACTGGGAGCTTCCAACTAGGACTTTTTTTGACTACCAAATTGTCTGGAATGTAATGCAAGTCCACTGTCTCTGTGTCTGTCTCTGTTATCTCATAGGAGCCATGGTAGTAAGAGCTCAGGCCACCGTCGCTCGAACGCGAAGGAGTGCTCAAGCCTGCCCCGCCATGAGGACCTGCACCGAAGCAGCGAAAACTTTCTGAATGGCAGCGGTCCAGCACCGGCCAGTCTGAGCCCTGTCCTACACCCCAAGAACTTCCAGCAGACCCAGACATTGAGCCGCTCCATCTCCTGCAGTAAAGACCTGGCCAACAATCCTCTTCCACACCTGCTTAGCCCGAAGGATATCAAGGGCAAGACACACTTTGACTTCAACATCCCGCCGCCGCCAAGTGTGGCTGCTGCCACTAAGCCGCCAGACGCGCCGGTCACCAAGTACCTGAAGTCGGCCAGTCGTTCTCAGCAGCAGCAGCAGCAGCAGCAGCAGCAGAGTCGGCCGACGTTCATGGAGGGCAAGAACAATACGCTGCAGCCGGGTGAGAAGCGAAGTCGCCACAGCCACGCGCCGGTTGACCCCACTTCAAACAAGAGTGCAGCCACATACCTCAGTTTATCAAAAGGGCATGGGGTAACTGGAGCGGGGCTTCCCCAGGGCCTTGGTGATGCCAAGTCTGTAGGCAACCTGAGTGCTGCAGGTCTTCTACTGGATGAGCCGCCACCCGGCCCTCCCCGTTACTTCCCGGCCAGCTGCGTGGACCTGAACGCCGCACCTGGCAGCCCAGCGACCCATCACACATCTGACCGTTCCGGACACAGCCCCTCGTCCACGTCGGCAACAATCGGGCGCGGCAACCCGCACCTGGAGAGCAGCACGCTTGACTCCCGTCGCCCCGCGACCCGTCACAAAGGCCCGGAGGAGGCGCGGATGGTGGAGATACTGGACCCAGGAAGCAGACTGGGACCGCCAGGAAGTGGAGGTGGAGGAGGTGGCAGCAGCAGTGGTGGAGGCAGTGGCGCTGGTGGGAGCGGCGGTCACACACACTCCCTCTCCACCCCCCATGAATCCTTCCCCTACGGCCTGGGCTACACAAGCCCGTTCTCCTCCCAGCAGAGGCCCCACCGCCACTCCATGTACGTGCGGCGTGAGCGCCAACGGCCCCACGGCCAGGAGGGGGCGCTGGCGGTGGGCCAGGGCGTGCCCACACGAGCCAGCAGCCTGCAGATGCTCTCGCCACAGGTGCAGCACCGCACCCTCACACGCCACTCCGTGGGCTCCTCGCGCGAGGACTGTACTGATGACATCGCCAGGGTCAGTTCCTCCTAAAACTGATGAGGCAGGCTCAAGCCTAAGCCCAAGTCTTCATATTTCGCATGTTCAGGGAAAGAAATTTGGTCAAAGTGACACGCTAACACACCTCCTAGGTCAATTAGTCATAATAGGCAGTCTTGCAGCGTATAGGATGAGTTTTATTAGTGGTCATCCATTTCCCATAATTCATACAGCTCCACCAGACTATTTCAGAAGTGTCATTTAAACAAACATGAATTTCATACAATCCTCTGTAGACAGCCTTGGGATAATGTTAAAGGAACCTATTTGCCTTATGTTTACTTACCCAAAACACACACACACACACACACACAGCCACTCCCACACAGAGCTGAGCATGCTCTTGGGAAATTACAAATGCGCAAACATCATTTTCACCTTCAGAGCGCTACTGGCTGAGAAAAGCCGCCAAACAAACAACCTGAGTCCATGTCTGACTTTGGTGTTGGTGTTGTTTGTTTGAGGCGTGTGTGTGTGTCTTGTTCTTCCTCCTTCTGCTGAGTGTGTCCCACTTGACCGAGTTTGTCTGCATAATGTGACGTGACTCCTTCCACTTATGCTGTCTGCTTGATTTTGCTGTGATGTTTGTGATGTGTGTGTGTGACGTTCCTCCCACAGAATCTTCCTTCCTCTCCGAAAGAGGCGACCCAAACACGGCCCCCCATCAAAGATTCCACGAGGGACAACACAGCTCCTTTTCACCCCCAGCGTTCCAAAAACGAGGTCCGAATGTCTGCCTTCCCAGCCTTCCAGTAGACCCCTAAACCCCCATCCACCCCCTTGGTCAGCTAGTCACTTATGAAAATTCAGGCCAACAAATTGCTCAAAGCCACTACAACTCTTCACGCAACTACTCTACTCCTCATAGTCCCTCATACAGCTTCAGCTAATTCTACTCCCTCATTGTGATGGGTAGCTGCTAATGGAATGGAAGGTGTCTCATTTTATGCTCAATCTATGGTGTTGACACCTATAAATGGTTGGTGTGTCACTGCCAGTTATTTGAAAATATTTTAGAAAGACCTAGTCACTATGAAAGACCTGGACACTACTGTCAGTAAAGAGAAAGACACATATTCTAATAGAAGAGATCATCTGCTGTTCTACCAGTGCGTATTGGCCAGCACCTTTAGGAAACAGCTAGAGCACCAGTGTTCTCCACAGTCTCATTGTGTATTATAAATGTTCTATCAGTGTGACATCACTTGTGAACAGTGCTGAAATATTTACATGGAATAAGCTCTTACTTGCTAGTGTTCTATTACATTTCTCTCTCCTCTACCTCCTCTCTCTCTCTCTCTCTCTCTCTCTCTCTCTCTCTCTTTCTCTCTCCTTCCGTTTCTCTCAACATTTCTCTTTCAACTCCCTGTATTTCCTCCCCCCCCTCCCTTGTCTTTCTTTGGGAGAGGAAGAATAGATGTGTGAATGTTACGGGTATGGCAGATAGTCATTAACCCGGTAGGGTGCTGCCACTCGGTGACATCCTGCCCTTCTTGTTTTGGTGCTGTTTGTCTGAATAGGTGGGCATGTATCACGACCAACACCTGGAGGATGGTGGGAACTCCTCCAAGGAGAATCGCATAATCTACAGTGACTCAATGCCGCGGCGAGTGGGAAGCTTTTACAGAGGTAAAAGTGTGTGTGTGTGTGTGTGTGTGTGTGTGTTTGTGTGTACAGGGGGGGGGTGTCTTTTTGTTTGCATGTTTGTGTCTGTGTCTATTGCGTGTACATGTCTGTGCGTACGTGTATGTGTGTACGCATGTGTGTGTGTGTTTGTGTCCATGCGTGCATGTCCATGCGTGTGTGTGCAAAAACAGATTCTCTCAGACCCTCTCCAGCACTATAGATGCAGTGATTGGTAGGCTTTTCAACCTCATTTCTCTTTCCCTTTGGCAGTGCCATCCCCAAGGCCTGACTCCTTCCATGACCCTGCACCTCAGAGTCGTGGGGCACCTATGCCCAGTGACAACAGTGCCATGAGTAATCACTCCAAGCGTCAGACCACCTTTGAGCCATGGTGAGTACGCCACCACCTTGAGTAATGCACTGGGGTGTAATTTGTTGAGCTTTTAGAGGTGTCAATGTGTCATATTGAAAAGCTCTAATTTGGACGTAGCTAAGAGAGCGAGAGTGTGTGTGTGTGTGTGTGTGCTGTTGACTTATGGTGGAACTTTCATGAAAATGTATTCAAGAAAGCTGTACTTTACCTTAAGTAACCTCACCAGCCTCAGCATTACCCACAGTGAAAAAGATGTCAGGGATTATATTTAGATACAGGGACTCATACAGTCCTTATGTTATTCTTTTAGGACGTATAAGAATCAAATATGTTGAATAACACTTTTCAATATGTTAGTGGAAATTAGTAGCCTGTTTTACACTTTTGTTTCATACATAGGGTTTGGACATTCGGTAGTGAGATTCGATTGCTTGTTTGAGGTGTTTTGAGTTTAAAATGAGTGCTTTTGTTCTGATCATGTGTTTGCATGGGATAGGAATACGCCTGAGACTATGGTCATGAATCCTCCACCGGAACCTTCAAAGAATAAAGAAAAACAGGGTTTCTTTAGAGCAATAAAAAAGAAGAAGAAGAAGTCACAAACGGTGGGTATTGATAAACAAAGCTGGGTCATCTCGACCCATCCCCCTATCTTGAAATTAGATATATACTGTTTAGCCATATAATCTTACCTCATAATCATTGACAAAGCTACTGAATGGCAATGCAAATGGCTAACGCTAACGCTCTCTGTATGCTTTTGAGTCTTTGTCTGTATTTGTTATGTGAGTCTATGTGCAAAGTCTCTGAAAAAAATATTAGTGTTTAGATACTAAGGAAAGAAAATCTGTGAATCAGAGAGATGTACATTACTGGTATACATGATACACATTTTATTTAACATCTGTAATTCAACAGATATTCAATATTTCTAGTTGTAGGTTGCATTCTATAAACTGGGGCCTTTTACAGCATACCTTATTAAGTATACATCATAAACCACCCTCAAAATGAGGTCATTTCCTCCAGTAGGTGGTGATGTTTGTAAGCTTTTTATGTGTTTGTCTATTTGTCTGTTTGTTTGTCAATTTGTGTGAGATGCATCTGTTGGACAGAGGCCGTCAGAGGGGAATTTACAATTAGCATGTCCATGGGAATGGTTCTCAGACAAAACACAACGTTTTACTGCCAGGGAATAAATACGCTGATGCTTTGCCTCCCTCTGTAAACAAGAGCTGCGTCCGTATGTTCGCTCTGTGATGGGAGGCAACAGAGTTCTGCAGCCTGTTTTTCTTCTTCGATGTGCCACTGGAGTCTTGTGCATCTTATATTGCAGACAGATGTCGGCGATGGAAGGAGTCCAAGCATCAAGAAAAGTCTTTTTCCTCTATTTAACTCAAAGAATAGCGTAAAGCGTAGCCCCTCTGTGAAACTAGTCACCTCTCCCATGGTACTGCTCTCATCTACTGCACTGGTCTACTCACCCGTCACGAAAAGCACACATCCATGCATGACACTATAGAATAGTAATATTGAAACGATAACATTTTTGTTTGGCACATTTTGTTTTGTCTAGTTCAGGTGAACTGTGGTCATTGAGTTTGACTGGTCATATGGAAAGCCAGCCTCAGATCTAACAATTCAGATAGAGCTTGGAGGCAAGTTGGACAATTTAAAGTGCATCAATAACCCATTTTGCAAATTTTGTTATTTCTGAGAAACTTTGTGAGTCTTTTTTTAAATAACATTTGCATGTAGCTGTCAAAAGCTTCTTTGTGCAGAGGTCCTAGAAGGAATAGCAATTGGTGTGTTAATAATTACCTGCCATGCTTTATATATTGGCCTTGGTATCAGCTTTACAATCAGGTTCCTATGGACTGGGTAGGTTTTTACAAGCCCCTCCAGTCTAGTTTGTGAAATTTTACCACTACTATTGAGCCATTTATATGTCTCTCAGATTTTGCAAAATGGGTAGCATGAACATTTTAGGTTCCAGTTGTAGCATAAATTATCTCAAGAAAGTCTTTTCCCTCTATTTAACTCAAAGAATAGCATAAAGTGAGAATAGCATCAAGTATAGCCCCTCTGTTGCACAAACCCAGAGTTTGTGCAATAAATATATCTCAGTAATGAAGCGGTCCTAGGAATGTGAGATTTTTTATATGATTCAAACTGTTGATCTAGTGGTTGGTTTTCTAGTGCTACCATTGCTTTTGTCAGCTATGTATCTACAGACAGCATGTTTGAGGGTTTCAAAAAAAGTTGCATGGCACCCCTCATAGTCATCTTCAGCACTGCCTGCAAGGATGAAATGCACGCTGTCACTCTGTCTGGACCACAAATTTTCAGGCGAAAGACATGAACACCAATGTGATGGACACATAAGGCTTGTGGCATATGTAACGTTGACTGTATTGTTTTTAAATGACAAATACATGTTAGCCTGGGCTGTCAGAACATGCAGGCAGTATGTGTAGGTTTGAGAGGTTTTGCACCTCTAAAAAAGTGAATGCAGTCATGCTGTCTGTTTGGATGGGTAACATTTTTGGCCATAGCAGTCAAGTTGACTATGTCATACTGAAGCTTTATGTGTCTCTAAAATGTCTCCAAACCAGCCCATGTGCAACTGCAAAATACACATTAGTGTATTAACCTAGAATACACTTTCAAGTGTAATATAGTTTAGCTGAGGATATTCACAAAACATGTCCACCCAGAATACATTAAAGCAACATGATGGAGGAATTGGTATTAATGCCACCTTGCTGTCAGTATGCAACACATTTAGTGCTAAGACTTTACCCAGTTACCCAAAACAGAACTAAAAGGGGTCTGATCTAGCCTGGTTAAGATAGGGATCCACGCTTAATGCGTGCTTCATTTCAAATTATGATCCCACACCCCACATACATGGATGTCTCATCTCCACAAACGTCAGTGGAATCATTGGTCTGATTGGTAGTTGGTCTGTCTAGAGCATACAATGGTATTTTGATCTGCGTCAGTTGGTTCCACCTCAGGGAAGTGGGAGATGATGGCAAAAGTAGCCAGACCAAGCTCAATCTCGTATTGAGGCAGTCTCGGTAAAACCCAGGCTAGTCATGATCCTTCCAGATCAAAAAACATTACATAGTGCAATATCAAACATTATCTTTGGTAAGAGACTTTATCTACCTTATGATGCAGTGTAACATCAGAAAAAATAAAGGAACTGCATTGTGTTGCTTTAACTACAGTAAAAAACAGTCAAAATGAGCCCAAACACAAGAAACAAGTGACTGAAGTTTTTGCTATGGCCTGTGACAGGTGCCAGGAGACGTCCAGGATCCAATGGCTGCTCAGAGAGCAATGAAATCCTCATCCCATCAAAGTAGCCGACACAGGAACCGAGATCGGGACCGCGACAGAGACCGGGAGCGAGACCGAGAGCGGGAGCGTAGCCGTGATCGCAACCGGGACAGAGAGCGGGAGAGGGAGCGTGAAAGAGAGAGGGAGAGAGAAAGAGAGAGAGAGAGAGATGAGTGGCCCACTGAAAAACTAGCAGAGCCACATTCTCAGGTAAGCTATTCTTAGATCAACAGTTTGCTAAACCGTCCTAACCTTTCCCTCACAGCTAATTACACACACTTTTGATCTGTAGAAAATTCTACAGCAGTGAATTTTAAAATACAAATGGTCAAAATAGTGCACACATCACTGATAATAAATAACAACAAGTGATCAATTATAAGTAGTAAATAAAAGCCCACGCACTAGCATTTAAAGATGCTATTTGCTGTGTTATTTTGTGGAATTCTTGGAATTTTATGTTTCAATTTCTCCCGAGGTCAACACCATGAAAAAAAATAGAAAATGAATGAGAATGTTTGTGGGCTTTTCTTCTTGTCCTCAGAATCAACCTCTGAAGTCACTTCGTAAGCTCCTGCACTTGTCGTCTCCATCAACGAGCCAAGCAGCCCCCTCAGAGCCTCGTTTCCAGCCCCTGCCCAATCCACCCTCCAAAGGAAACTTTCCAGAAGCCAGAGTCCACTCGGGCAGCAGCAGTGGTGGAAGCAATCCACAGTCGAAGAGTCGAAAGCCCACCTACCCCCTCCCAGGGCAGGTAGAGTCAAACTGGCACATGTCTGCACTCTCCAGAGCCGAAGGGGCACCATATCCCGACCAAATGGCTGGCAAAGTGGGCCAGAACGGTCCAACCTTCACCCGCCCCACCAGGTCACGGATGCCAAATCTCAATGACCTGAAAGAGACAGCCCTGTAGAATGTCTGGATTACCTGTGGATAATGTTTCATTGCCAACTGAAGGATCTCTCATACACAAACACTCACACTCACACTCACACTCACACTCACACTCACACACATACATACATACATACACACACACACACACACACACACACACACACACACACACCATGGTGCACAGTGCTTTTCTTGGTCAGGGGGTGGTGATCATCATGTTATTCTTTTGGAAATCTCAGTATTTGATAGATAGACATTTGTATTTATTATTATTATTATTATTATTATTATTATTATTATTATTATTATTATTATTATTATTTAATGTTCTGTTTTCAAGTCAATATCCTACTGATAAATAATATGTATATGAAGATTTATGAATGAAAATTCAGAGTAACTGCAAGAGCTTTAGTTTGTACAGACACTAAATGTATTGAAAAGAGGATGTGTAATAATTATATATTTCATGATGAGTATTTAATTGTTGTGTCTGAAATATTATTGTACAGAATGTATTTAGTTGTTATGTGAAAATCATGTCTTTTGTTTTGTTTCTCTGTCATAGCCATTACAAATGGCTCTTTTCTGCATTAATTCTTTCAGAGATTTCAATTGTATTCTTATAATTTGCCTTCCTAATGATAATAATGCTCTATTTATCAAATCAGTCCTAATACATGGTAAGATAATCACAGCGTGAGATGATGGCCCATTTGCAGCATATTGAAGTATCATTAAAGCCCAGCCACTGAAAGTGCTGGAAGTGAACACCCTCTCAGATGAACTGGATTAATGCATTTCTTCCAGAATGGTGATGTAGAAGATGCAGAACCTGAGGGAGATCAACCTCTCAGCTGTGTTCACCCTGCTGGAGGGAGTTCACCAGTGGATCTGCGGATTGACGTACCCCTCCCACCCCACTCCACCCAAGCCTCCATTAAATAGGTTTTAGCCTCCCTGTCAGGTGCCTGGAGATTGCTACTGTCTCCGAGGCTCTGCCCACTCTCGCTGGTGCCCGTTCATCACCAGCTGGTGAGCACAGTGCCCTTGCCCGAGGCTCTGCATACAGGCTGGGAAAAGAACAGTGCACCCTTAGCCACGTCCGTCTTCTCCTCACCTGAAGCAAGTGAGTCTCAGCTGTGTATTGCTCATTATATTTGGTTCAATGGTATCACAATGTGATACTGCCTTCTGTATTTTGTGATTCATATGGATATTCGCAAGAGAAACAAGAGAATAAGTATGAAAGTAATACAACGTAATACAAGATTTTGTAGCACTTCATGGGTTGAAAATGTACTTGCATAATGGTTTATAATTCTCATCGACAATGGGCAATACAGAATAATGAATGCATAAAATATCTCTTTAATTAACTTTTGAATACTAAATACACACATTCCAAATTGTTCATTTGAGAAAAAATTCCATTCTAATGATATCAGGTGGTGGTGTATCTTAATTTTTATTCTTATTTTTATTTGATGTTCATCATCAATAACGCACTTTAAAAAAAAACTAAGAGACTATTGGTTATTAAGGTTGTTGTCTTCTGTTAATGCAGCACATTCTGAGTACAGTTTTTTTCCATTTGGGGCGAGGAGTTCCACATTCCATTATTTCTGCAGTTGATGGCATTACTTATGAAGGCAATGGAATGGGATTATACTATGATTAGCATGCAAGTCTATTCATATCTATCTTTCTGTAAAGGAATCAACTATTGCAGTTTACACCAGTCACAACAAAACAAATCTGAAATGCCCATGGTCATTAATGTGTGATTCCTGTGATTCAACAGTTAAAACGTTCCAGATCATTCTTATTTTATCTTTACTGCATCAAACAACACAGAATTTACACACAAAATTAACTGTATTTGGCCTCTTGGTTTCTTCATCATTGCACTTATGGCTCTCCATTTTGACCAGATTTAGTTTTTTGTTTCCTTCACGTTTTTGCACATTTGCTGTGGGCACTTTATATGTTTGTTGAAACCTCTCTCAGATTTCAAATTCTGCTAAATTTCTCTCACCAGTGAATGTATACCTCTGAAATGTAGTTATTTTTCTGCAAATGACCATTTCTTAGTGCTTTGTCCAGGTATGATGTGGATGGCAAACTGTATGTTGAATACAGTGACTGAATCATTCCTTGCCTTAAGTCTCCGTTGAGATAAAAAAAAAATTCAGAAAGATAACTTGGGTTCTTTTTGCTCAATCTACTGCCACAATTTCACCCGGTACTTAAACATGACAGCACGTCATTTTGTTTCTATCAAGAAAAATACAGCAGTATAGTTGTCTGGAACATTTGGAAAGTGCTGCTAGGAATGAAAAATTCCATTTCCTGTTTGTGGGTTTGGATTTTAAATGATCTATGCTGTAGGATCTACAGCTTCATTGTAGGAACTTCAAACTGCAATCCATTTAAACTTGTTTAGCTATTTCCTGCACCCCATGTTAGTCACCTTTCCACAGATAAACACTCAAGGGCCGCTAATGTCACACAGATGTACTGTTTTCTGTAAAAGAGTGATGTATAACATTGTGTGTCAGGTTGTACTGAACTTTCATTGACAATTAAATCTTTAATGGCATGTCTCCTAAATGGAAAACTACAACTCTGGCAGCAACATGAAAACATGCATGATTATATGGGGTCTAAAATCATTTGAATTTGGGGGAAATCAGGGGGTTATTTTATCTGTATCGTGCTGTATGTGGTAGTTCCACCTAGTAGACAAAAATAATTTTCAAAAGAATGTGATTGGTATGAATGTCATAGTCATGCAAATAGAGATTGTTCTGATTGTCTGATGCTTCCATGAGCAATGTGGAACTAGTGTCTCAGGTGATTCCTCTGGAAAATGTCCTCTGGATTCACTCAGCAATTTCATACAAAGCATAACCTATTACAGATTGTGTGCCATTTCAGTTTCAGTTTTGCAAAATTAACCATTATTTACCATACTGATTTATATTATGAAAATGCAAATGGGAACAGCAACTCCTGTCAGTTCACAGTGGTCTCTAGTATCTGAAGGGTATCATCTTTTGTCTGTCACCTGGCCATTGTGTCTGTCTTTGTGTTATCCAAGGGAAAAACCGCTTTGATACAATGTTATTTAAAAATATTTTATATGTTGTTGTTATGGTTTCACTGGTTTGATGCCTCATGGGTACCCTCTTGGCATGACATACACAAACAGCATTTATATTGTCTCTGTATTTAATGATGATTAAAATGATCATTTAAAAATACCCTTTGTGTCTTGCTTTACACTTAATTTTAAATGAATCACATCAAATTCACAGTACAACAGGACACATACAACATCAAATTCACAGTACAAGAGTTCTCCTTTATCCAAGGTCTCAGTTTTCTCAGGTGAACATCTCCACATACAATCCAACAGTGCACTTCTAGATATCATTTACAAAAACAATGAAAAGAAAAAAAGGGACTCCCTCCCCACTGCGTGGTAAAACACAATAGTCCACTCTACATCACAGTCACAAACCACAGCAGAATTCACAACAGTACAGTACACAACATCGAACTATTAGCAGGAAAAGAGCCACTGACTGAATCCCAATGTCCCACCTAACGCCCTAAACTCTTGTAGACTTAACTGGTATGAAATTACATTATGATTGGCTGCTTCATGCCAGTGAAGTGTAGCAGATGCCTTCAGAAACATGCTAGAAAATGAAACTAGCACTTTTGGGTTATAGCGCACTTGACTCTCAGTTTGTGGTGTTGGTGTTAGTAGGGTTGGATAATGCTGGTTAGCACAACTAACATACATCTTTAAGGGTTCAAGCTTTAGGATTGTGTGTGTGTGTGTGTGTGGGGGGGGGATCACTGGGATTCAGGGATTCATTCCAGTGGGATTCCATCTCTTTGCTTTATGGTTGTTCTTGAACCAAGTCTGTTTACCAACATTTTTGTGGCCCATATCATCCCTTTATTGTCTTTTCCCTGGGTTATGGGGCTAAGAGTAGCTAAATGGCTTTACTGTTGAATGTACGAACAGTAAATGTATCTGGAACACTCCCTCTTTTCCACCCAGTTGTCAGGCAGGTTGTGAAATCTTTTTTCAGGTGATTAAGGACATATAAATGGTTCATAATAAGATGATATAAAATCCATTAATGAGCATGAGAAGGGGATTGTTTTTTGGCATGTCAGGAACACAAGAGCATGTGTGTGTGCATGTATGTGTGTGTGTCTGCATGTGTTTTTTTGTGTGTTTGTGTGCATGGATGCCTGTGGCTGGTGAAGGGGTAAAATGAGAACATTAAATTCCATCAAATCTGGTGAGAGAGGGAGAGGTGATGGGAGGGGTGTGAGGACAGGCGGGGGGTGGATGATGTTGGGAGGGGGGATCAAGTGCACTTGCTCATGCACAGTAGAAGCTCCATGCGCACAGCGATGCGTGTGTGCCAACCCAGGGGCAACAGGCGGATGTAGCGGGCCACGATGGGAGGCCGCAGCAGGTTTTGTACTGCTGAGGACCGATCAGAGTTGCCATAGAATACCTGGTCATGAAGAAACACAAACCCTTGAGCTGTGCTGATTTTGTTTTTATCAGTGCACAAAAAACAATACATTTCAATCAATTCCCATTCAATCAATTTCACCTCCCCATTGATAGATAAATATATATATGTAGGTAAATGTGAAAATACACAACAGTACAGAACAAAAGTCAAGTTGTGCATATACTGTACATTGTATGTATGGTATCATTGTTTCATTTTAATTAGTTCCCATTATTTGTGTTAGTAGTAGCTTTCTTCTGACTTACCCTGTTGTTGCCTGTCTGGTCCTTGTAGTAGACCCAGTTGAGGCTCTCATTGGTGCGGTACTGAACACTGTACTTAGTGATCCACTCATCAGCATCACAACGACCTTGAGTCAGGATCCCAGACACAACCTTCACCTCCCTGAGGTCAATTTGTAGCCACTGGTTGGTGTCCTGATACTTGGACAGCCATGCACACCTGTCGGGTGAGTAGTAGAACAGAATGGAGTAGAATATCTTTATTGTCATAGGGCTTGTTTACAAAAATCTAGATATTTTTATAAACACTTTTTTTTTTATCCATTTGGGCCTTTCATTTACACGTAAACAAAGTTTTAGCCACCACAAACGGATATTTTTTCAAACGCACTCAAAAGTGATTATTCAAGATGCTGGATTCTGTGGATACGCGTAAATGCAATTAAAAAACAGAAACAGATAAAAAATTTGGATAAATAAAAAAATTTTGATACGTGTAAACAAGCCCATAGTACACAGAGATGTACAGTGCAATGAAAAAAGGTTAGCTGCTCTGTGATATGTTAATCTCAGCTAAAGTGCACTAGAATAAATAATAATGATGCAGAGGTAGGGGGTGATCATTGTAATGGGACTCTAATAAGTTCTTGTAGAGTTCAGTGTGAAAAAAAAAATTCTTTAATGTAGCGTGGCTCTAGACTTGGAGTCTCTCTAGACTTCTAGGGACTTCAGGGTTTTCGTCTGTTACATACTAATCTGTACTATTTTTTTTTGTGTAGTTGGCACTTACCCAAAACCTTGGCTGTTAAGCCGAGCCTTTCTAGCAGTCCAAGAGGAGAACCATCCAGTGTACTGGTCTTCATTGGGGCAGCTTATCTGGTCTGGGGACACTGAACCTGCTTCAAAGCCCAGAGGCTTATGGTAGGGACATTCTGTGAACAGACATACGTAGATCAGTATGAAAAAAATCTCATGTATATATATATATATATGTCAGAATGCAAGCAAATATGCAGAACATCCCTATGTAACAGGTTTAAAAACAGCTACAAGAACCACTCTATTAAATGAATGTACGCAACAAACGTACTTAAACTTTCTGTATTACATCACGTAAAGGGAAGGGAAGCTTTTGTTTTATTGGGGAACTATAAGCTGGGGACAGTAAAGCTCAACATAAGCTGTTTGGAACGGCCAGTCCAGAGGTTGCCCTTTTTGCAAAGACCCCAAAGACGTGCTTAATGGCACTGAAGCCTTGTTCGTCACTACAGTGGCGAAACAGATTTGCGTAGTTCAAGATGACATGTGTAGGCAGAAAACGACAAGCAATGTTAAAAGCTTTCCCAGTGCATTACTAATTCTGCCTCCCAACATTCCTGTCTTAACACTTGTCAAGTGCTATTCCATTTCCAATCCGAAAAGCCTTGCTTTAATTCTACATATTGAGAGATAAACATCCATTAAGACTTAAGAATGGCAGATGGGCACATTCTGGCCATAAGCTCTAAACCACGACTCATTTTCACCCATGCTCTCTGTACAATGGAATATGCATTGTGGCACGTCAAGTGGTTATGTCACATCTTGACATCGTTGTGTGAGCTAGGAATATGAATACTCACTTTAAAAGTGAAAGCCACTGTGTCATTTTCTATTACAGAATCTAGGGTCACAATGGGTATGAAAGTAGTTTCCATTCAAGGGGTTTTTAATCAATCTGATGTTTTAAGTCACTTAAGTCTCTGGCTGGTGTCTCTACCAAGACAGAACTAGGCGGACAGCATGGCATTGACATCGGTGTGGGTGCGTGCTGCTGGGTGTTACACCACGTATCACACTCTTTTTATTGTGTGAAGGGCAGGCCCTATTCTGAGCCCCATAATCTGTGCATCACATCACTGTTCTAGTAATGGGATTATGTCCCTGTACTCCAGTCTCTATCCACTCTTCTGTCCCCTCTTCCTCTTTCTTATTTCCTCCAACCTTCTTCCTTTCCCTTCTCTCTCTCTCTCTATTTCTCTCGCTCGCTCATCCCACCTTTCACTCCCCTGCTCTCGCCAAGGTCCACGTTCCTCACGTGGGTTTCATTCACTCCCCTACACCGTCACCCTGAGAGGGGCTGGAGGGGATATGAGGAGAAAGTCAGCATTACTAGAGCATGCTGGCCCTCGGGCATTTTTATCTGTGGGACACAGCAGTACCCCACGCTCATCTCAGGTGAGGCATCCTTCCCATGATTAATGACTTCATGCTCCACTGCAAGCAGGGGCTTGTCTGTGTGCCATTTCATTTGCACTGTCCCTGGTTTTCAAATTTGTCCAACACCCAGCACTCTCCTCACTAATGACTGATTCAGCAGAATGATCACTGAAGGACAATTAATCTCAATTATCAGTGACACTGAGTCACTTTAAACAGTTCTGCATTATTTCCTATACACATGATGAGAAGATGATTTATCGCTGTGGTTTCATTTCTGTTCCCACAATACTGGCGCGATCCTATTCAGTTTGATACTCTTAAAGCAGGCACACGCGCACACACACACACACACACACACACACACACACACACACTCCACAGCTAACCCATCCACTACTATGTCCATCCATGAGCAGCTCAAAGTCATTAACAAGACATTCTCATTAGGCTGTGCCACATGGCAGAGAGGCAGAATGGTTTGCACTGAGAAACATAACACCACTACAAAGACAGAAGGCACAAATTATGGCAAACCTCTGCACCAAAGTCATGACAGCTCAGCAAAACAATTAGAAATTCATGAGAAATGGATTTATAAAATGTATAAATATTTTGGATTCATGAAATTTTGGTAAAGTGGCAGACCTGGGCATGATATATATTTCACAGTAAATCATCAGTACTTTGTCTCATACAAGTATCATATCTATGCATAACTCAATCAGAGTTCACACTTCACTCTGTGTCTCTCTCTCTCACCTGGCATACAGTCACGGGTGCCTAAGGAGCTTGAGCCATATGATGAGATGCCAGTGATATCAGTTGGCGATTCCCCCTCACAGTCACACTTGCAGGCTTTTCCAGACCATGCCTCAGTTACTTCTTGCTCCTGGTGAGCAAAAAGAGAAGAAAAACATCCTTTTTAAAAACAAATCAGTCTTACCGATAGGGTCTTTATGTTACATTTTTTTGAGAGTGTCTTGAACATCCTTACCTCCTGTGGGTGGACTGAAATCAGACCTGCAGGTAACCAAAAGTAAGATTGACAGAAAAATGATAAGATTCAGTGTATTTCAAAACATATACATTTTGCAAAACACACCAGGACACAGTGAACATTTCAACATATTTTTTAATTTGTCACAGCAAGAGACACACAGTAAGTAATGGAATTAACATCTTCATTCAACAGAATTACATGACTCCAGCTCAAGAAGAAATGCTAATAAAAGCATATTTCAATGGTTTCTTTGAATGAATACACATTACTTATCAATTTCTTAAATCCATTCCCTAATTGTAGTGTGAACAGGACAGTCACATACCTTCAGACACCAGCAAAACAACCAGCAGAACGTACTGCACACTCAGCTCCATCTTCCTTTGTGTCGGGACAGTGGACCACACTGATGCCAATGGCAAAGAGACTAGATTACTCTAATCCACAGGACAGTAATGGCCTTATCTAATACCCTTTATCTCCTCACAAAGCTCCTCCCACAGCTGTTGAGGGCCAGTTTGTCCAATTGTACAATAATATCAAGCTCTGACCCCTGAGACAACCAAATGAAAAGAGAAGTTTTCACCCTTCTAAAGACCTTTAGGTCACTGTCACCACACAGCAGGGATCTATCTGTAAGACGGTTATCTGATGTAATTTGGTCAGATATACATTGAAATGAAATGAAACAGATGAACTGAAACACCTTTTGAAACACCTTCTTACAGAACAATTTTATGTCCTCAATATTGTGTCCTCGGTCACATGTATGGTACGGTCAATTATGGCAACACCTGATCCCAAAACACATTTCCCACAAACCTGCCTCCGCACAAAACATATGGCATTTGAGTTATGTTTCATTAACTCAAGTCATTAAAAGAAGATGTAACAAATTCATTCTTTATCCCAAAACCAATTAGTCACAACCCTGACGCCTCTCACACTGCGCAATTGGCCGCTAATTAACTGCAGGTGCGCATCTATAAATACTCCGGAGAAGCGGTAGTGTTGTAGTCCTTTTTTAATCAGAATTCTGAACGTTGCTGAAGATGAAAGTGTCTGGTGCCCCAGCAAGGTCTTGTCGCGATGCGAGGAGGAGATTAGGCCTACGGATACATTCTGCTTCGATTAGGAATCAGCGTGAGGTATGCGCAATAATTAGGCTAATTGCTGTTTTATAGTAACCTGATTTCTGATGGCACATTTCAAAAATTGTCTTTTGTTGTTATCAGGTCGATGTTGCACGAGTGTTGAACATTCCACGACGCCAACAACTTTTCATGCTACGCAGAGTGGGAAACGAGGCCGCGCGTCTTGTCGCTTCAAACAGACGAAGGGCCATTAACCTTCTAGCTGCCATGTTTGCTATTTTTAATGCTGCTGCCAGGGCACACCACCAATTTGTCGGCGTTTCTGATGGTGGTTAGGGCATAATTTGGACTGGAATATTTTACCTGTGCATATGGACTCAACATGTTTTAAGTGGAAGCTATTAAAGACGTTTTCATATTTTTACGCTCGCTTTGTGTTTTGTGTGAAATCTAGGCTACTGGTAGTACAAGTCTTCATCCCCAACCTCCCGCCCCGTGCTTTATCTCAAGATCATTAAATGCACTGTGTGTTTTTGAATATTAACGTAGTACCAGTCTGCCTGTCACTTGATCACGATTCATTGCATCCATCCCGCGCCGGTTTAAAGGGTCCCTGATCTCTACTGGTGTCGCTCTTCAGTAGCTATGGGCGTTGCGTTGGTAAGGAGAATGTGAGTGCATCAGCATCAGTGGCGCTCGTGCGCTGAACGTGGTAAAACCGCTAACAAGCGGCAGCTGTTCAAGTTGAGAATGAGACTGTCAGGACCGTAATTTCTCAATTGGAGCCAGTAGTAGTCTCCATTAGTATTGAGCACCGTCACGTTTTAAGCAGCGGGAGTCGAAGTCGTAGTCGAAGGTAAGTTTGTGTGTGTGTCTTATTCGTTCATAGTTTATGCAATTGTTCGCACACCTTAGTGTAACTGTATGCCTATATTCGGAAAACGGTAATTTTCAATCTAAACATGCTGTCTTTCTGTATGAAAAAGGTAGCCTCTCAGTTTGTTGTCAGCCTGTCAGACATGTCACCCATTTTGGCGGCAAGTTCAAAACCTGGTATCTATGTTTGTTTGTAAATGCTTTAGGCTACCCAGTAACGTCAGTGGTATCCACTGTCCTCCGTGCCTTGTCAATCAGTTAACAAGCTGACGTTTAGCCTCCATAAAAAGTATTTACAAGACGGCCAACCACTGTTAGCTATGCACTATGACAAACTGGTCCCAGCGTAATATCCCTTGCTTGTGGTTGTTATTATTGTGTTATTAAACATGAAGGCGTTTAAAAAAAAACATGTAGATAAAAATGAACATAAGTGATATGCACTGTGCATTTTTACATCCACAGAATGGCTTATTTGCAGCGTGTTCCTTTCTAAATTTCAAATGTTTCCACAGTCTAACAAAACACATTTCAAACAGACGCCTGAGTTTGGCGAGGAAAGACAGCAGTTTGTCAGCCTTTCACCATGGGCTGTGGAACTTCCACTGCTGTTGAAAGCCAAGGAAAGCCAACTGAAACAGGTGACTGTACACTCCTAAGCTTATTTTAATGATAGTCATGGTTTTATTTTACTTGTTGTGGCTATTTATCATTTCAGTGAATCTTCCCTGTGTAACAACTTCTGAATGTAAAACCTGTTTATTACTAAATTGACTTATGTTTACACTTTGTTATGGCTTGACCTTTTTTGCCTCCACCTTTACTTTTCTAAAGCTGAAGCTCTTTTGAATAAATTTTGTTTTGTCTCTTGTTTTTGAATACATTTTGATCTCTTGTCCCAAGTGTCTCATTAGTTGTTGACAGGCTCTCAGGGAACATTCCCACTTCTTGCTCTAATCAAGTACTTCTCACAGGTGCGTCATCCAGGAATCCCAGCCCAGCACTGAGTAAGACATTTGTCCTTCCCCTTACACCCCGTTTGATTTTAAATCCACAGTACAAAACCTGTCCAAATGGTTACATTATGTTCACCCCCATTAATTAACATTTATTGTACACTGTTTTCTGTGTTCATCCCACATTTCAATGTATGTCTGACATACATTGTATTGCACACTGTATGTCTGAGTTAGTTTTAGGATGCATCAATTTTTTGTTACATTCATGCTCTCATCTGTCAAACCATGTGCATGTCAAACTGTTAAGATTTCAGGCATTTTAACCTGATGCTACAGTGGCTATAGATATTTTTCAATCCGTGAACCCGTCAGGCCCAGAATTGCATAAACTTAAAACAGATATAGTGTACTGACACTGCAGTTCTTATTCCCTTTATTAGCGATGAAAGCAGCTGTTCTGATCCAGCGTTGGTACAGGCGTTATATGGCACGTCTTGAGATGAGGCGAAGGTACACATGGAACATCTTTCAATCCATTGAGTATGCAGGGGAACAAGACCAGCTACAGGTACACTATTACCAAGCACTACACTCTAGAATCTTTGCCATTACTGACTGCATCTATTGAGTGAAGTTACATTATATGCTGACAACATGTAAGGATATTCGTCTAACTTGATGAGAAGATGGCATCAGAATGAAAGATTTAAAATTGATAAAGTATGCTGATGCACTCACATTCTCCTTACCAAAATGTATTAATCATAAAATTAAAAGTCTGCAGTTAAATAATCAAAGTTGTTTTTTTCCCACAGCTCTCCAGCTTTTTCAGTTTCATGTTGGACAACTTCACACATCTCAATGGAAATGGTCCTGGTAACTATACAGTTGTGATGTGCTATTGGAATCTGACTTTAATGGCTATAACATACCAGTCTTAATCAAAGTGATGTTTAGACCAGTGTCGACATAAAACATCTTTTGTGTGTTTTTGTGGCTCTTTTGTTATAATATACCACCCATCCTTTATAACGACTCAAAAAATACATATGGAAATGCACAGTTGCTTAGCAACCTGTTGAGATCCCATTTTCTACCCCAGTGATGTGCAACACTGCGTGCAGGCTGATGCGGTTTGGGCAGTCCCTGTGTGCGTGTGTATATGTGAGCCAAAGCACCACAGCTCACAATTAGCTACCTTTTGTTTTGAATGGCAAGCCAGGAGGAAAGCAGGCTGAACTGAGCCTGCAATCAGGCTGCACTGATGTGATCATGTGACTGATGCCACCATGGTCTAATTATTTCAGTGTGATTAGCACTGGCTATTTTGTTTCCCGCCATGTTTTTTAAGAGCTCTGTACATTGTCAAGAGCTTGTTTCTGGTGCATTTTACACGATTAGCAGTTGGTTCGTTTTGTCTGCATACCAGCCAACAAAAGCTCCTGCATGCATTCTCAGTTCTAAATTTGACTGTAAGGTGAGCCCTTACTGTCTGAGCTGAGCCACACGTGTAAATCCTCAAATGGTGTCTGGGCCCTTTAAGTTGATTAAATGCATCCATGTTGTTTGCCAAGCAGCTATTTGGCATAATACCTTAAGGTGAAAGTATCCACCTTTGGAGGTCAGACAAGACTTGCCAAAGCCTCCACACCAACACAAACATCTGTTTGCAATGTTCACAGTGCCCCATGTATGCATAAATTAAAGGCCATCACTTGGAATTAACATTTTTAAGTGCCGCACGATTAGGTAGCTCTCCAGAAATCTCTCTGCATGGCTGCATGTGCTATGCAAATGAGGCATTTATCATTGTACCGATTAATTACATCCTCAGATTAGAGACCTCCAGATTAGAGATCAATGTGACCCTCAGGTGTGGCAGACTCATTCAGACATGTAGATATTAAGCTGATGTATCCATTTGTGTAAATGATGCGTCAGAGAGGGTAAAAGTGAAGCAAGAGGTATAAACATCTTTTAAGTTCGGTGTTCTATTTTCTCAAGGGGAAGGGGGGAAATCGCCCTTTATGCAGAAGAGTTGCGCCATCATACGCTGATACAGAAGATCATTAACAAGGTTATACTGTGACATTATGTGACACTCCCACTTAAGCAGACTGGAACTATTCACATTTGCTCTCATAGAGCAACATAATATATTACAATCTTGGTCAGTATTCAATGATCTTTGATCACTTGATGGGGAAACATAAATGCTGAAGCCACAGGTTCAATGCACTACAACTAGTCTGCACCAGTGCAACCTGAGCTATGCACTGTACTCCAGCTATGTCTGATTGGTCAGAGAGCCATTGTGCAACAGTATTTCACATCCTTGTACCAGTATATCTGTGTGTGTGTGTCTGTGTGTGGATCCAACTATGTATGATTGGTCAGAGAGCCATTGTGCAATAGTATTTCATATCCTTGTTCCAGTATTTTGGTGTGTGTGTGTGTGTGTGGATTGGGTCCTTCCAACTGTCTGTTTGGCCAGTGAACCACTGTGCAATAGTGTTTCACTTCCGTGTTTCAGTATATTGATTGTGTGTGTGTACGCGTGTGTGTGTGTGTGCATGCATGCCTGTCTGTTTGTGTGTGTGTGTTTAAATGTAAGAAATGTCACAAAAATTAGTTTTAGATTTGTGGGAAACAAGAGTTGGAAATTGATTTTATCTATTCATTATATATTTCTAGTCAGCTTCATCCACATCACCTCACCTAAATATACCGAACAAATGTGCAAACATTAGTCTTTGCTCCCATTTTTAAGAGTAAAACAATTTGAGTAAAGCATATGTTAGTAAGCACATAAACTGTACATTCAGTTTAACCAGGAAGACTCAAGGATTGACAGTGAGAGTAAAAAAAAAATGTTAGAGAAATAATAGAAATAACATGAATAAAATAATTTTACAGTGATATGATTTTACAATTATTATAGTTTTTAGGCCCTTTTGTTGATCCAGTTCAAGAAGAGTGAATGACAGCATTGGAGTCTTCCTAGCAGAACTGATTGCAACTCATTAATTAACTTAACATCAATGTCATTAATTAACTTATTGGCATTGTGTTTTGTGATAGATCTCCACATTTGGCCAGTCCAAGGGACATCTGTGCAATAATTATGCTTTTTAATGAACATCTTTTGGCGTGTCACAATTGTGTGGGACAACAGATAATTTTTGTGATGGTGAATTGCTTACTAACACATTTTTTTAACAAAATTTGGAACAAAATTCCAAAAATAAACTTGAGAAAAAAGAAAAGTGATGCATGGATGCTGCTTTTAGATTTTGTTTGATATACTTCAGTTCCCACAAAGATTCATGCATTCACATTCATATGTTTCACTATCACTACACACTCTTGAGCAGTGACTTGTTTGTGCAAAATAAATTGTTGTTGCTTTTCCATCAGTTATGCTGTTGTAAAAGGATTTTTCGATGTGAGGGGAGTTGAATGCACATATAGAGGTGGTATCCACAAGCCTTCAGTAAAATTGGACTGCGCTGGCTAACTGCCAATGCACACTGAAACACCACCTCAATCATAAAATATAGCTATGGTAACATGCTGTAGAAATATTTATAATCTACAAGAACTGGGAAATATGTTAGAATTGAATGGAGAATGAAGACTTGTTGCAGTGTTGTTGAAAAATGTAAGTCTTGGGGCAAGAGTATTGCCATGGCAATTTTTACTTTCAGTGGACAGAGCGCAGCTTTTTTTTTTTTTTTTGACCTCTTTTCAGATTTGATTTCTCACCTCTTGGACTCTGTGGTTGAACCCTGGACTGAGGAAGGGAGGCAAGCGAAATTCGAGCAAATCACAGTGCCAGATTCGTATGTTGGACCACGCCTGTCTTTCCCTCTCTGTGTTGCGGACACCAACAGCCTACTCAGTGCCTTCAAGGAGCAGCAGGTACAGCGACGATTGCACATCTACTGCTAGCAGACTCCAGAAGTTTAAAGCTGCTCTGCTGCTTTTTCATCAAATACTTTAGGGTTTGTCTTGAACTCAGCTTTGCATGTACTTGAATTGTATTTAATGTGGCGGCCACATGTGGTAGAATATAGGCTATAGGACAAGGTGACCAGACTTCTGAGTTGACATTTCCCTGAACTTTCCTTTGGAACTAGGGACATTCCTATTTCTATTATTTTCAAAATTCTTAAAATAAGTAATGTTTTAGCTTCAAAAATTGTGGATAGGGTGGGTTTTCTTGTATTTTACCGGGGATAGACCACCATAATCAGGGACTGTCCCCAGACATCTGGGTTGTCTGTTCACCCTACTACAGGAGATATAATAGAGCTGGCCTGGTGCTGGGTGGTTTGTGAACAATGTTCAGGCGTTTTGTGTCGTATCAATATATTTTGTTTCCTCACATTCTGTTGGTTTTTCTAGGTAATTTTTGAATGTTTTAATCTAAAAAGACTACACTTGGCAGCTTTAAAGACAAATACCAGGATCTGGAGCAGTTACAAATCAAGAGCAGCTAGTCAGTCATAAACATACTTTTTTGTTTTTCTGCCATTCTCTAGACTTTACATGCAAGATATGTCTTACAATTGCTGCACGAGACGAAGAGGTTTTTGAAGCAGATGCCAAATGTTATTTACTTGTCCACCTCTTATGCCAAGGAGATCACGATTTGCGGTAAAGTTATATAGTATATGGACATTAATACACCCTGGGTTGATGAGTTTAAAGTGTGTGTGTGTATTTACGTTTGTTTGTTTCTAAGCAAGGGAGTAAGGCTGAACACTGTTTATTTGTTCCTTGTAAAGGCCTTTAGTCCTCTTTGATGAGCTGCTCGTCACAGAGGAAATTGCATCTTATCAAGGCTTAAGTATGCTTGCATTGGCAAAGGATCAAATGAACACCTCTTATGTTGACACAAGGGGAAGGGGAAAGGGGGGCACATGAAATGTCTTATCAAATGCATCTCTCTAATATGGTCATAGCTGAAACAGATGACATTTACTGCTCTTTGTTCAATGACCACAGACAAGTGCTGATAATGGCAGACATTGAAGAGCAGCTGCTGGATGATAATAAATGAATTGGTTGTCATTTGTTCTGTATTTTTGTGTTTTTTGCAGGTGATTTGCATGGAAGACTAGACGATTTATTGCTTATATTCTACAAGGTTGGGCTGCCTCACTGTGTTGTTCTGTCATATTGCATTATCAATATTAGAGATTCAAAACTTGATGCGCAGTACCAGTTTCAAAGCGAAATAAAATACACACTTAAAAATCCCTACATTTCTACGAATGAACAAAGTGTTTTTTTCATTTCCATCTTCATTATAGAATGGTCTTCCATCAGCTGAAAATCCCTATGTGTTTAATGGCGACTTTGTCGACAGAGGAAAAAAGTCCATGGAAGTCATCATCATACTCTTTGCATTCTTGCTCTTGTATCCTGACCATATGCACCTGAACCGAGGAAATCACGAAGACCATATTATGAACCTGAGGTAAGATGCTATACTTGTTTTCATGTTGAAATTGCTGACATGACAAAGACCATAACATAACCGCAACCATTATTTTGTATGTTTTAGATATGGATTTACAAAGGAGGTCATGCAGAAGTATAAGGTAATATAACATTTCGAAACCATGTTGTACCATTGTTGTAGTACTCCAATTAGTAATTAATGTGAGCTAATCACATCCACGATTAATGAGGAGTGGTTTAATTATAGAAAATGTCATCAGACTAACTGGGTTGACGTTGAACACAATGTCAAGTTTGAACATTAGCCCCACCTAGTGAGAATTTGCTGCAAGGACTACAAGGAGAGAGAGAAAAGCTGTGAATTCTCTTCCATACAGACTCATGGGAGAGACATCTTACAGCTTCTGCAAGATGTTTTCAGCCTGCTTCCCATAGCCACTGTGATTGATAATAAGGTTCTCATCGTCCATGGTGGCATTTCAGATAAGACCGACTTGGATTTCCTAAGCTTCATAGAAAGAGACAAGGTTGGTTTGTGAATGTGTGTAAAAAGGCATTGATTCTCTAATGTATATTGAGATAAATATAATAAATAGGACCAAAAAAAAGTATATTTAAATATGTCTAACCAATCATGATTCTTCATGAGAATGGAACTCCATAGATGGTGCAAAATTGTACAATTTGGAATTCTGCAAATTATTTACCTTCTGTCCTTTTAATTGGTCTGTTCATGCAACCAAGGCAAATTCCTAGTTGTACATCAGATCCAGCTGATTGCAGGTTCTGTGTGTCTCCTCAGGTGAAGTCAGCCCTCAGGTTACCTAAACGCAGCCTGGAGCTAGCAGGGCCAAGGGGAGGCTCCAGAAGCAACAGCAGACAGGGCTGGTCCCAGCTAGATAGTCCGTATACCCAGAGCCGCTCCCGGAAACGGAAGTGCCACCTGACAAAGCAGGGCAGCTGCTCGTCAACCTCCTCCTCTTCCTCCTCGTCCCTCTGCTCGCCGCGTGTCTCCTCTTCCCGGCATACTCCACGCCGCCAGGCCCTATCCCCCTGTCTACCTAGCCCCTCAGATGTCCTCCAGGTGCCTTTCCTGGACTCATTTGTGTCCATCACCCCCCCAGAGCCCGCCAGAGAAGAACTTGAGTGGAGACAGGTGAGTGATTGCATAGATTGATGGATTTACTGTGTAACGAGTTCAAATGATAAAACAATGAGGGGTCAGTGTTTTATATCATTGTCGCCCTGTTCTGTGTGTCCATGA